>VWPW01026718.1:265091-324063 GCA_013389825.1 Crypturellus undulatus
TTCGCCCCGGCCGCCGCTGAGCGGGTCTCGCCGCCCCGCGCAGGGGGCACCGCGCCTCCCCGCGGGCCCTGCCGCCCATCCCGGGAGCGCGCGGCCTGCGGCGGCTGTGGCTGCCACTCTGCTCCCCCTCCGCTCCTCTCCCAGTGTACTCGGCCTCCAACCTCCTGGTGCTGCTGAACGACTGGATTCTCCGGAAGGAGCTACAGCGGAGCCTGCCCGTGGTAAGGCCGCTCTGTGTGCGGGAGGTCGCAGGAGACGTGGGCTTCTCCCCTGCAGAGGCTGCTGCTAGGGGGTGTCTGCAGGAACTATCAGGTTTTGTTGTGGCTCCTCTCTGCTGTGGAGCTCAGGGAAGCAGCAGACACTGTCTGAGTGTACATTGCACAACAGCCACGTCCTGCAGCTCCTGGCGTCACGGGACTCTGCCAGAGTGCTCCCTGCACCATTGACATCCATAGAGATCAGGCCCTGACCCGTGCCAAAGTTCTGCTCTTTGTTGCTGTTGTTGTTGTTGGCTGGTAGCTGTGTGGGGGGTTTTGTTCGTTTTTTTTGTTTGTTTGTTTTGCTTTTGAGCAGTTCAAATGTCACCAGGTGAATATTGCTTCTCGTGAGCAGTGGTGGTGGAGCGCTGGAGCTCTGATACAGTCTCGCAGAGTCCAATAGTCCCTTTACATAGTTCTGCCTGGGGTGTTGAGTAAAGCAAACATTTACATGTGCTGGTTCTGTTTTGCAAGAGCCCCACGCTTGCTTGCAGAGCTCGGTACACCTTTTGGGGAAGGGGGAGGAGGTTGTTGGGGAGGCCTCTCATAGCAAGCCTGCCTGTCCTGTGGGTTTGGGTGCGGCAGGCGCAGACCGGCCCCAGGACGCAACTAGAAGGGCAGGTGTGTGGCAAGCCAAAAAATCCCCAGGAGGTTTGCTTCCCTGGCTCCCAAAGGCTGAACGTGAGGGAAAGTGAATGTCAGCGAGAGTCGTCTTAACTGCTGCTTTTCAAGTAATACAGGCTAAACCCTGTGACTGGCAGCAGCAGCAAGTGCTCCTCCGGGGAGCCTGGGCCCAGGCTGGAAGAATCCCACTGTCTTGGGGCTGACACTCAGGATGCAGGCTGAGGTTGTGACTGTGTAGCCGGCTGTCACTGCAGGGCTGTCACTCCCTCATCAGCCATAAGCAGAGAGGAGGCTCAGCACGCATCCCAATTCTAGAACAGCAGAAAGGAGTTTTGCATGGGAGTTCAGGCACTGTGCCACAGCCCAGGAGGTTACGACGATGTTTTAGCTGGAGTAAAAAGCAATGCAGCAGGCAGCTGTGATGTGCTCTATTTCTGGGGTAGCAGCCCTGGGTGGCGTTGGGATTTCTGGGTCTCCTGCTGCTTAGCGGTAGAGCAGTGAGGTTGCTTGTAGACCATGACCCCAGGCTATGCCGCACTTCTGTCTCCCAGTCTGTGGTTTCCAAAGCCACCGGAAGTTTATTTCCAAGTCCCACCAAACTGAGTTGGCTTCTACCCCTCTTAACTCTCAATCAGGACTTGCCTCCTCTCCCCCTTCTTCCCCCTCTGTATTTTGCAGTCACTGCCCCAGCAGAAGCTACTGACCTGGCTGAGCGTGCTAGAATGTGTGGAAGTCTTTGCAGAGATGGGCACAGCCAGGGCGTGGGGGGAGATGGGCCGGTGGACCATCATTGTCCTCATCCAGCTGGCTAAGTAAGTGCTGCACACGGAGGGGAAGGGGCTGCATGAGCTGGGAAAGGGGATCTGGAGAGGGCTTGGCAGGACCTGGGCAGAAGCCCAAGCAGGGCTGAGCTGCCCATCCCTGAGGCTAAGGGAATTTGGAGTCCTGCAATGCGCTGGACACTGTGCTGTGGAAGGGGCCCATGACAGTGGTTATTGAGAGCAGACCTGAGTGTTTTCTCACACTGGGGTGATCACCTCCTGAGTGCATCAGGAAGAGGGCTCTGCAGCCTGGTACTGAAGGCTTCCCTGTATGTCTTCCCACAGAGCCATCCTGCGTCTCCTGCTGTTGCTGTGGTACAAAGCTGGCATCCAGACATCTCCTCCCATCGTGCCGCTGAACAGGGAGCAGCAGCAGCCTCTCCACCCCCAAGGTGAGCCCTGGCTGCTGGCGCTGGCCTGGCACCCTGTTTGCCCTGCTAGAGTTTCCTCATGGGAGGAGTGGCTGGGACAGCACCGGGCGCTGTGAAGTGCAGTGTGCTGAGCTGAGTTGTACTTTATGTGCTCCGCAGAGTGTGCCCTTCTGCTTCTCAGGGTTAGCTAGCAACACTGTTGCCTTACAGCCTGGAGGGAGCAGGCAGAGAGTAATGGGTCTAAGCCCAAAACAACAGGCTGGGCTGCAAGTCAAGCTGTATCTAGCAACCTGAGGATGAAAAAAAGAGTTCCTAGGCCTGGACAATGTTGTGAGGATTTACTTGTGATGATTGACCTCTGATGGCAGTGCTTAGTGTTAGCCTCTTCAGGACATGCCAGTTTGCTCTGCTTGAAGCATTCAGTCCAGTCAGCATGTCCGCTCCTGAGAAACCTGGAATGAGAGCATTGTCCTAACGGAGCAAGTTTCTAGCTGGTGATACAGGGAAGGGTGTTGCCTTACCTGTAAGATGTCATCCTCTGAAGTCAGATCCCTGTGGCCATTTTCTCCTGCAGACATGGAAGACAGTTCCTCAGGGAAGGATCAGACCTATGTGGGCAAGCGTTCCAGCCGTGTTGTGCGGTCTCTACAGAGCAGTAAGTGGTTGTGCCTGTTGAGGCTGTTTTTTGATTTTTGTCTGAGCTGTTTCTTCTCTGTGCCCTTTATATCATGGTCTGGGCGTGCAGGCAGTAAAGAGCAGAACCTGATTGACCTGTACGGGGACCTCTCCAGCCTATCACTGTGCCTCACTTGAAGGGCATCAGAGCAATGAATCCAGGCACATTTTGAAGCACTCGGAATTGAGTGTTGTGACCTGTGCAATGAAGATAAGTCTTAGTGTGACTAAGCTTTCAGGAGCATGGATCTTAGCATCTCTCCCTGCTCTATCCCTTCTGGGGACAAATTCTGAGAGTGTTGATCAGCTGCAATAGCTTGGGAAATATGGACATGGGGAGGGGGAAGCCACAACCTGTCTGTGTCCGCAGCAATTCCAACTCTCCCGTTTCAGCCCTTCACAGCGCAGTAAGTGGCAGGATGGTAGCACAGGGAACGCTGTAGAAAGGTACTGTTTGCATTAGTGATCTGATCTGCCTCTTTCAGCCCCATCTCTCCAGTCCAGGCACTGGGGGTCCCCGCAGCAGAGAGAGGAGTCCCAGAGTCGAAGAGCAGAGGAAATGAACCAGCCTCCCACCCCACTGGGCCTCCAAGAAACCATCGCAGAATCTATCTACATTGCCCGGCCCCTGCTCCACTGTATCCTGTCCTGGCTGTGTGAGGGCATACGCTGCACAGCCCATGTGCCGGCAGAGGGTGCTGCGGGATCAGCCACCACGCCGAGTCCATGGGAGTGCAGCACCATGCTCTTCACTGCTATCGGAGCACTGGTGCTCTCCTGCTTATGCAGGGACCTTGGGGACCCCTCCCTTGTCCATCACCTTGGTAGCCAACATGAGCCACTTAAGCTGTGAGCACAAGTCCTCCAACCCCTTCCCTGAGTCCTTCTGATACTGCCTTGGAGTAGATTCTTCTGGGCTCTGTGAAGCTTTGCTGGTTCTCAGAGGATCACTCATTCATGTTGCTTTTGTTAGGCTTGGTTCTTTCCATTCCTTGACTCTTTCTTCGCAGTACTAAGTTTAGGAGTGTGGGGCCAGAGATCATGGAAGCCGTGGCTCCTGTCAGCAATCCTGGACATCTCAAGGTCAGTCTGAGGATCCTTTGTGAATGTTTTGGGTTTGGGGATGTCTGACCATCCAGTTTTCCTCTGCTTCCCATCCCAGGGCAGGCTCTTCTGACAGAATTATGCACAAGGCCTGGATCTGTTTTTTAGCTGGATGACTGAAACTTTTAGATGTCCTCTGCAGTACTTCTTACAGTTCTCTCTAAGCTGTACATGGAGCTTAGAAAGGAGGGTGTTTAGAGACTCACTTTCTCTTCCCTGTTGGCTGGTGTTGTCAATAGTTAGCTTTCTGTCTGCCCTTTCTCCAGTCTGAGCTTGCTGAGTGATCTGAAAGATCTGAACAGACGAGAGCGTGTGGAGCTGAGGCGGCGAACCATCCTCCTGCTGTACTACCTGCTGAGATCTCCCTTCTATGACCGATACTCAGAGTAAGGGGCTCCTGAGGGGCTTTTGCTGAAAACCTTGCTGAAGAGAGGTAGCATCGGTGCACTGGCTGGGTAAATTTGAAGATGTCTGGCTGCCTGTGATCAGATCAGTATGAGCAAAGATTGATAGAGCACGCTCAGGTTAAACTGAAGATTTAAGACTCATGATCTTGCAGTTTTGAGGTGGGAGGGACAACTAAAGATGCAAGGAAGATGAATCAGCTTCACAAAAATAAAATGCAGCTGCTGTTGGTAGTAGTGCATTAAATAGTTGGGACTAGGAATGTCCCACTGAACTTGTTCATTCTTTCTCCCTTTACAGGGGCAGGATCCTCTTCCTTCTGCGCTTATTGGCTGATTATGTGCCTGGACTTGGCTTTGTCACACGTAAGAGCGCCTAGTTGCTGTATCTCTATTTCTTATGGGTAGAAAAATACCATGGGAGTTGGACGGAGCTGTTTTTCAGTCAGCCTGGGAAAGGAATGAGGGGGTCCCTGGATGATTAGCAGCAGTGCACCTTGTATTAATGCTTATGTTGGCTTAAACTGCCACAGAAAGGGATTACCTGCTTCCTACCTGTTAGGCAACTGCACTCAAGCACAGCAGTAGATGTCCAAATACTCTCAGAGCTGTATCTTCCACTTGGCCTGATTGCCTGGACTCCCTTTCTCCAGCTTAACTGGTGCACTAGAGCCTTGCCGTCTGCAGCGCCCGGTTTTGAACTCCTTTCCTTGATCCCAAGTCTGTAGTGCAGACCTGAGGGGAAGGCAGCGGCCAAGAGCTGTTGGCCCAGGAAGGAGCTGCTTGTAAATCAAAGGGCTGAACCAAGTCTTTCCGAGTCACTCACCTGAATGGACCCCCTTGCCGTGGGCTAGAATTTCACCTACCCCTCTTCCCTGCTGACGTGAAGCCTTTTCTGAAGTGATCCATGGCAATGATATGGCACTGAGGGACTGGCCCGTTTCACAGGGAAGTGTCAAAGCTGTCTAGCTCAGGAACCCCTTCCCCAGTTACTGAGAGAGCCTTTGCAGCCTGCATGAGGCTGTGTGCTATCATAAGCATTTCTGCTGTGCTGCAGTGTTGCTTCTGTTGCTGCACCTGCTCCTTATTGCTGACTTGTCTTCCTCTTTCCTGTGCCACAGCTGTGGCCTGACTTGCTGCACACTGTTTTTTTCCCTTGTACACTAGACACCCCCACCCCTCCACACTGGAGTTTAGGCAGGTCAGTGCTGAGGAGATGGTGTCCTGTGATTGTGCCCTACTTTTTCTTTTTTTTTTTTTTTTTTTCTGATCTAATCTCTGGTGGTACATCCCAAAGATGCCTCCCGCGGTGGTGGAGAAAAAAAACATTTTATTTTGGGATTTTTTTGGTATAATGGGGGAGATGGGTTGACATGTATCTCAAGGGCAAGGAGAAATCTATGCCATATAAATAGAGCTTCTGGTTCTTGCCTTTTCATTTTCCTGTTCTTATTTCAGGGCCACTGATGGATTACTTGCCTGCTTGGCAGAAAATCTACTTCTATAATTGGGGCTGATGAGAAGATGACCCTTCTTTGCTAAGATCATGGTTGGACATCTCTAAGGAGAGCAATCAGGCTGGGGAAAGGGTGTTGATCTCGCCTAATTTTCAGTTAAACCATCAATGAGCAGCTCCCATTCTGCAGGGTGGGAGGGAGGGGTGTATGTAATTTTTTTAACAGATCTAGCTGAGAATGATGGATGCTACATGTATGGAGAGATCCTGGCCATTTCTTCCTCTGACAGTGCTGTGGCTGCAGTGATGGTGGTGGGACAATTTTTTTTTTTTAAGCACTTGATTTTTCTTCTTTTGTAAGGCTGCACTATAATAAAGCTAGGCAGCACAGTGTTTGGAGGGCTTTGTCTCCTGCCTCGTTATGGCTAGAATAGAGCTGCAGTCTGTTTGCGTTGGCCATGCCTCGCCAATCTACTTGGGAGAGGACTTTTCTGTCAAATAAACTGACTGAACTGAAAGAACTGAGCTGAAAGACCTCACCTCCCTAAGGTCTCTTCCTTGCCTGAAAGGGATACCCCTGTGTCTTCTGCTACTGGATGCCAGCAAGTCTCTTGATCAGCCACAAGAACTTTTGTTTTATGTCTACCTTGGGAGCTACCACCTGTAATTTTAATGTCCCTTAAAGACCTGTGCCTCTGGCTCTGAGGGGCAGGGCCACACCACTTGGCTGGTGAGTGCAGCACCTGCAGCTCTTGCTGCCTGCATAAGTCTGCCGTTTCCTGGGGCTTCCCCATGGATACAGATAGCTGTGTTTTGTAGGATATGTTGCCTAAGTGTGTGCTACAAATGTTTGCCGTGTGACTGCCAGCCACTGCTCAGGGGCTCGACCCAGGATAGAGAAGGGGGGGAACGGGAGATGAATTCAGCAGATAGGGCTGCGCAGCAATAAAGGGTCCAGCGGAGGCCTGTAGTCATCTCTTTTTTCTACCCTGCTCATTACGGGGCAGTAGAGACAACCGTTTGTGCAGTCAGACGTGGTGGAGGCTCTGGTAGCACAGGCCTGTGCTGCAGCAGCCTGCCCCTGGCCACTGCTATTCCCAGCAGCGAGGGCTGGCCAGCAGTGCTTCCTGTGTCCCAACAGCAGCTGGCTTCAAGGGGTGACACAAACACCTCAGCCTGAGGCGGCACTAAGAGCCTGCGAGGCTGCTGGAGCGCAGCCTTCCTGCCTCAGTGTCCGAAGGAAGCAGGATGTAACCCCCGGTAGCTCTTGGGCCAGCCAACCTGGGCTGTGGGGGGCAGCCCCATGGGGCAGGCAACACAGGGGGCTGTGCGAGCACCTCAGCCAGCAGTGGTGATGTGGCAGCTGAGGGGCAAGCTTGGGACTGTGCTCCACAGAGGCCATGGCCTTTATTAAAAGAGGGAGATGCTGAAGATTGTAAAGCCTGGAAAGTGTGGGTGAAGCTGAGAGTGAGGGACCTGCAGCTCTGGAGGAGTTTGTTTTGGGAGGCCTGGGCGGAGGTGGGGGATGTTGTAGGGGAGGGAGGTGGCTGTGGTGCTGTGGGTGACGCCGCTGAAGGGAAGGGCGCTGCTGGGGAGCGCTGGGCACAGCCACCACGGTCTGTGCTGCACCGGGCTGGGCGCTGCCCCAGGGGAGCCTGAGGGCAGGCGGGTTCGGTGTGGAGGCGGCAGAGGCCGTGAGCTGCGCTGGCTCCCAAAGCCTGACACAGTGAGAGCAGACATCAAGCCATCACAGAAGGAGGTGGCCGAGCCATTGCTTGAGGCAGGCGGCATGTGGAAAGCAGCCAAGGACCAGCAACTTTTTTTTTTTGAGGGGCCAAGGCTGCCTCAGCTGCAGGTCACCTGATGCCTGACACAGCAGAGCCGGCTGGCGAATGTCCCTGATGCGGTGACACGGACACTGGGCGCTCTAGGCCCTTCCCATCGCCAGGGAGTGGCGGGGGGGTCTCCTGCCAGCACCAGGTTTCTTTCGAGAGCTGGCTGGGAGCAGAAGGGGCACCATGAAACAGGGCAGGGAGGCGTCAGGCAGCAAAGGCTGGCAGGAACCTGCTTCCTCCCTGCCCTGTCTGGCTGCAGCTGCTGGTGCCTGGCTGTGCCACGGTGTGTCCCCCAGGGCCACCGAGGTGGTGGTCCCCTTTGTGACATCGGGGCATGTCACAGGCAACGGCTTCCAGGGCTGAGCATTCCCGTCTGGGCACTGCCCTGGGAACGCCACCGAGCCCCATGAGGCCCTGGCTGCTGCTGCTTGCTGCGCTGGTGGGAGCTGCGCTCCCGCTGCCCCTGCACCAGAGGTGATCCCACTTACTTTCCTCATCTCTGCACCTCCCTCCTCCTCCTCCTCCCTGCCCCGGTGGTGCCTGTAGGGGCACCCGTGGGGCTGTCCCTTCTCCCAGCTCTAGCTCATGTGCATCCTCTCCTTCCCAGCCCCTTGCGGCAACCTCTGCAGCATGGGAAGCAGGCCAGGCCTGAGGAGAGGTGAGGGGCTGGCAGTGAGGGGGTGTGGGAGTTCAAGGCCGCAGCCCTCGTGCCTGCGTGTGGGGCATCCCAGGTGAGCGCCGGAGGGCCTCAGCTCATGTCTGCCTTGGGGTTTCCTCTGCAGGGTTGGCTACTCGGTCCCTGCGGATTTACATGCCCCGCTGCAGCTCCCGCGGCCACACTTTGGCCTGGTGGATGGTACGGCTTGCTCCTTGCCCGGTCCCCCCATGACACCCTGTGGAGGGAGGGCAGAGTTGGCTCCCCACAGACCTGCCGACCAGGTCTTGCTCCTCAGCACCCGCAGGCTGAGCCAGGGGCCGTGAGGGCAGCCTCTTGCTGTGGTGGGGGACAGGGTCTGCCACTGGTCCCTACCACAGCCAGGAGTGCTCCGGGCTCAGGTAGCACTCCTGGCTGCGGCGGGGACCAGTGGCAGGCAAGGGAGGAGAAGCAGCTTGGCCGGTCCACACAGGCTGCTCCCTTGGCTGTGGGCTGCAGCTGGAGGGAGGCAGGGAAATGTGCAGCCACCAGGGCTCCAGCGGCACCGCTCACCCTGCTCTCTCCCCCCTAGATTATGGCATTAGACCAAAGCAGCCCCATTTCAGGAGCCAGGCCACGCAGGCACAGCCCGCGTGGCTGCGCCGCGCTGGCAAAAGCAAGCGCGACCAGCTCGGCCTGTCGGAGTACTACGACTACAACCTGTGAGCCGGCCCCGCGCCGCCCGCAGCCCCCCGCTCCTGCCGCAGGGACTGCAGGGCACACGAGCAGGCGCGAGCTGCGGGAGGCCTGCTCCGCCGAGCCCCGTCTCCAGCACTGGAGAGGGAGCGAGGCGGGGGAAAAAGCAGCCGTCGCCTTGCACTGAAGCCAGCAGAGCACTTTTGACAACGAATGCTCTCAGTGTACCAGGCTGTGACAATAAAAAATCCACCCCTTGAATCAAGGGATGTGTCCGCTCCTGTTTGCACGCCCGTTGGGAGTCTGTGCCTGGGGCTCAGTGTCCAGTTTGGGGCACCTGGGACAGGAAATAACTGGAGCGAGAGCAGTGGTGGAGTTCATGGGGCTGCGTAGGGGATGGAGTGCATGAGGTATGAGGAGAGGCTGAAGGATTTGCGTTCACTCAGCCTTAAGAAGGGAAGGGTAAGAAGGGATATATTGCTGTCATCACCTACCTAACTGCGCCGAGATTACAGAGCCAGACTCCTCTTGGCAAGGCACAGGGAAAGGGCAAGAGGCAAAGGCCACATGTTGCAACATTGAATTTTCTGGTTAGATATAAGCAAAAAGTATTTGCTGTGATCGGAGCTAGGCACTGGAACATTCGCCCAGAAAAGATGTTGGCCTTGCAGATTTAAAATATGGCTGAATAAGGCCTTGAGCACCCTGCTGTAACTTTGCAGTTTCCTGCCCCCCATGCACCTTGAGGACCTACAGAGATCCCTTCTGGCTGAAGTTACAGCACAATTTTATGACAGTCTCCTGGCTTCAGGGACTGAAAAGGGCCTTTCAGAACGAACCCAAGGAGTGCCAGAGCCTTCTGAGCTCCCAAGGGAGGAAATGAGCCAAACTCACTGCTGTAGGGCATAAACAGCACAGCAGCACTGCTCCATGAACCATCATATTTAATAGTTGTTGCCATCACAGCAGATCCAGCTGAAGCACAGAGACCGCTGGCTGCAGGGACCAGGAGAGCCTTTCTGTCTCCCTGGGGATTTGCATGGCTCCCTGCAGGCTTTAGCCCTTTCCTGCTCCACACCTGGAGAGGCACCCCCTTCTGCACCGTGGTCTCCATGGGCCCAGCGTGGGAGGGTGGCTCAGGCTGGCCCTTGTCTCTACAGCTGGAGCAGGGGGAGGGAGAGAGGGCAGAGAAATGAATCCCCGTGTTGCGGCTACAATGGAGATATGAGGGGGAATCTTCTCTCCCCAGGGCACAGTTAAAAGATGGGAGATGTGGGGATGGGAGCAGAGGCAGGCGTGAAGTAGCCCAGCTCATCCCTTCTCATGCACCCTCTGTGACGGGAGATACTCCAGGACTCCCTCTGTCATCTCTGCCCAGCAGCCTTATCCCCAGGGCTTGGAAGGGAGGCGATGTGCCCTGGGTGGTGAGCCCATCTCCCAGGGAGGACATATCGCATGGTTCTCATTTGCTGTGTCTTCATACCGCAAGAGTCCGACTCTGCCACTGTGTTAAAAGTCACCCCAGACGGATGTGACGGGAAGCTGGGCCAGGGTCATGAGGGGAGGATGCTGTCACCCCCGCCTGCACCAGCAAAGGGCTGAGCATGCTGCTGCTCACCCCTCCGGCACTCGAAGGCAGGGCACCCTGTGGATGCTTTGACAATAGAATAAATTAAGAGTATTTTGTACAATAAACACAATTTGTCCAGCCCTCCCTCCCTCCCGTCCACCCCAGCCCAAGGAAGGGGAGTCATGAAAAGGGGCAGTGCTCTGCGCCCCTGGGGAGCTGTGCCCAGAGCCCACTCCTCTTCCAGTCTCAAAGCAGCTCTTGTCCATGCACGACGGGGAAGGGGCAAGTTTGCAGCCCTGGCTGTACAGGAGGTGCCTGTGCCAGCCCCTACTCCAGGTAGATGTCCTCTGTGGGGCACGTGTACTCCACATACTCCTTGTAGAACTGCTGGAAAGCCCTCCTGCAACACAGCACGAGCAAAGCTGAGCAGTTTCCTCCCCTTGGGGCACCAGCAGAGCCTATTTCTACTGCTACATTTGCCTTCCTGCCCTTGCCCACCACCCAGCTGTGAGGTTGGAGCGGGCACCCACTGCCTGAGTCCCCAAACCCACACACCAGAGGCATCACTGGAGCAAAAGCATCTCCATCCCTGCTCTGATCCTCTGCACAGCATGTGATTTGCAGCCATCTGCCAGCAAACCTTTGCACTGGGACATGTTCCAGTGCTGTCAGGAATGTGCTGCCTGTCGCCCTGTCAGCCTCGCTTTAGGTGCTAGCTTGGAGCCAGGTCAGCACCAAGCCCACATATGGGGAGACAGCAGAATCCAACCTGGGGCCCTAATTCAGTGGTCTTTGGGAAGAACCCTCCCGCCCTTCAGAAGCAAATGCCTTCCTTCCAGACAGCCAGGACTCACCCTACTGACTCAGCTAGGGGCTTTGTGGACTCCTCCGAGACAAAAACATGACAGGCAAATCTGTGGTCAGCAGGGTGCTTGGTGATGAATCCAAAATACCTGAAAAAAGGGAGAATAGGTGAGGTGGGACTGGCATATAGACTCCAAGAGTCACCCAAGGCACTTGTGTGAATCAGCAGCTGAATCAGGGGTGTTTAGAACCTGCCGCCCCTCCCGCAGCGCAGCGCAGGAAAGGAACCCCCTCCAAAGGCTGCTCCTTGCAGGAAGCTGATGCACAAGGTGTACAGGGGAAGGGGAGCTCTCATGAAAGGCACTAGTAAGCCAAGTCTTCCCTTCCCTTCCCCTCCCCTCCTCTTCCTCTTGCAGGACAGCGCCAAGCTGCTGTGCTAAGAAACTGGTGCTGAGAGAGGCCTGCACCTCTTTGCTACTCACTTGTTGTTCTTTGGATGGTATCCACAAAAGGAAATGTTCTTCAGCTGGAAAAAATGGCTACATTTGTTTACCTGGAGGATAAAAAAAAAAAAGGGAGCGTCAATGCTGCCCTGCCCACAGGAGCCCCACCGCACGCGTGGCGTAGCCGGTCTGCCCCCTGAAAAGCACACGCTCAGAATCGAAGCTATGCTGAGCTGCTCCCCATCTCTGTGTCACCCAATAGGGCTGGCTCTGCAGAGGGACAGAGGAAGAGGGACAGAGGAAGAGAGGACAGGCTCTGCAGAGGGACAGAGGAAGAGGGAGGTGAGAGCACCAGGACGACGGCGAGTCGTTTCAGGGACAGCCCCAAGTCCCGCACACATGCTATTAGTCACCCCTGATGCCTCCTACCTCTACCTCCAGCCCCTCCTCTGGCATCTCCTTGGAGGCCCTGTGTCAGGCTGTACTCAGCTGGGAGGCAGTGCTACTGTTTGCCCAGCACACGCACAATCCTATTCTCCTGCTAAAGGTGCTCATAAATACCAGTAGGTAAAAGATGAATGGGTAGTTTAGAAGAACTAAGTAAATCATCCAATCCTTGGTGTTTGAAGGGTCTAACTCAGAAATGAGAACTTAAAAAAAAAAAAAAAAAAAAGCCTTGTCATCAGGTTGATGACATTCCTTTAAATACAGGTAAGATTTGTAAAAAATACCGACCTCAGGTCTCACCCACAGTACCTATCAGCACAAACCACATCTACATCCTTGTTTGGAGAAGAAGTTTCCAAACAGGTTGCTGTAAAGGTCTTGTTTGCTTCTGCAGAGCATCTTGCTGTGCCCTGGTAGGCTACTTATGGAGGACACTAATCAGCAGCCTACAGTATCCAGCTAAAGAGATTACAGGGCAGATCTGGAGGACACCACTGAAAATAGCAGCAGGAAGGTTTAGGAGCAGCTCACAGATTATCAGTGCAGCTCAACTCACAGGATCCCAGTACAGCAAGGCACTTGGCAGCTGCATGGGTCTAGGGTGAGCATCTAGTTGCAGTAAGAGCTAAACTTGGGATTCCATGAGGTATGGGGGACCCTGATTCTGGGCCTACAACCCCTCAGACAGCATTTCTCATCAGAACAAGGACCATAGGGGCTTGAAACCCATGATTTTCATATGTGACCATGATCTGCAGCACAAGATACAAGAACCAGCTCAGAAGAACCACTGGGGAAGGGGTGTGATGAGTGCAGGGAGTGTGGCCCCACCTTGCTGTTCTCCTTGGAGTCGTCGGATTTCACGGCAATCTTGACCCCGCGCACGCTAATCTCCAGGACACAGCTGGAGGGTGGGTTAAAGTGCACAGTGAGGCGGCGCGTGGTGGCAATCTTGGGAGAGAGAGAGACAACACTCTGATACTCGCAAGCAGCACGTGGTGATAGCTCGCCCTTCCCTGCAGAGGCTCTGCGCTTGCTCCCCATTTCCCCTTCATGCTACCAGGAGGAGTAACTGCTCCCGCTCCCTGCCAGGGGGCTCGGCCCATGGTGGGACTCTACCTTCTGCATGGCTGCGCATAGCACGTCGTTGCCTTTGTGATAGGGAACTTGCACAGAGCCGAGGAACTTCACCCGAAACTGGTCCATCCAGTCACTACTCTTGGCCAGAGCTGGAAGACAGAACATGCATCACGGAGCATGCAAAAACAGACGCACACGACAGATGCCCTGGGCACATGCCCATGGCTGATGGTCAAATGTGCGGAGCAAGGCACACATCCCCATGCCATTTTTTCCCAGACCTGTGCACTTTTCCCTGTCCAGCTAAAAGTGCCTAGCACCACAGGCAGGAGCTGCCTGGTCTACCATCATTCCCTCCTGATGCTCAACACATTCCTCCTTCCCTTCCCCTCCTCGGTGCCTTTCCGCAGTCTCCAGCACAGCATCAGTCTCCATTCAGCAGAGGAAAGCTGGGCCAGGAACTGGGGATGTCTACAGGCTGTATGCAGAGAGGACTGGTACCTGTTACATGGTCTGGGTCCTTGGTGACTTCAATAGCATAGTAAGCAGGAAAGATGCCCCGGTCTCCTGTCCGCATGTTGTAAGCCTCATACCAGTAATCTTCTGCCTGCACCTCCACCAGTAAAGGATCATCCACCTCCAGCTCCAGCTCATCCGCATGGCGAGGCACAAACCTGGGCAGGGAGGCACTAGTGGTTGGCCAGTCAGCAGATCTGGTGGCCTAATCACTATGACACTGCTATGGTGGAAAGCAATGAAAAACTCCCAGCCAAAGGAGGCAGGGACTGTCCTTGCAGATATAACAAGTCAAAGATATCACACTTACGAATAAAGAATCTGAGCAGGACTAGAGTCAAAAGGGAGCACCCTAGCCCTTACTATGAGCTCTCTCACCCCTGCTGCAGCCTGGGTGGATGTTCATTAGCTAGTGTCTAGCTCCAGCTGGGAAGGACATCAGCTAGGGACAGTGGTTTGGCCCCCAGGCTTCTCACATTAGGAGGCATGGCAGTGGAAACAGAGAGGCTTGGATTGGGACTGGTCTCCCCTGAGCAGCGTGGCTAGCCACCACCATGGTGAGAGGGAAGGACTGGCCTTTCTAAGCACTTGGCTTGGAATAGCGCTTGTGTCTGCACTCACCTAAAGACAGCACGGTGAGTCTGTTCCTGCTCCTCCCCATTGATCATGCAGGAGAACAACCCAAAGGACTCAGCACCTGGGAATGAATGCAAAGGGGAACATTACAGTACCCTCACAGAGGGAAGGACACTGCTGTCATCTCATTTCTATGGCCGTGTGTCTTGAGGTGCTCACTGGAGCCTCCCCAGCAGGCTGTACTGCATTTTCAGACATCACACTAACTTTGCTCTGTGCTTTTCAGTCTGTCATCTCAGCCAAGAGGCAGAGAGCCCCATGGCACACACTGCCAGAAAACTCTTTCTCGTGACACTGATAAGAGACTGCACTGACAGCAGTGGAGCTGGAAGGACTCCAGGGAGCCAGGCATGGCTGAGAGCGCAGTGCCAGCTTCCCTGTGGCCAGCACAGCTGCTATGCCCTGGATTCCTGGACAAACTCTGTCTCAAGGGCTTGTTCCACCGGCCCTGCTAAGACACTGGGAAAGCACAGCCAGTAGAGGTGATATCTTTATGCCAAAGGACCAAGACTCTCCTATTGCTTTAGCATGAGGTATCCAAAGAAAAGAAAAACCTGAGGGCCTCTGTGGCTACACGAAGATTATCCCCAGGCCGCACAAGGAGAGCACATCCCAGACACTAGATCTTGGGCTCCCCAAGCAGAGCTCAGCCCTACAGGCCTGTGGGTCGGAGCAGGGAGCCCGTGAAGCTGCCCCATCCCTGCTCAAGCAGCAATGTTTCCTCCAAAGCCCCATCTGGTCCCTGGCCTGGCCGGAGCTGGTGACAGCAGAGCAGAGCTGGTGGCAGGCAAACTGCCACAGCAGGAACTGGGGCAGAGGCAATGGGGAGTCAGAGTGTCTTGGGTGGCAGTGATCCCTGCAGGAAGGGGATCTTTCAAACCAGCCTTCAGTCACACATCAGTCACCAGCTGGAGACACATTTAGGAGGCATCTACAGAGGCCCCAGAACAATTCAGGCAAGGTCTGAAGGTGGATGGGGAGAGCAGGGTGAGCTACTCAGGCTCTGCTGGAGGACAGTCCCAGGAGCTGTCCGGCTGAGGAGCCCCAGTGTGTGGTGGCAAACGTCCCAGCCCCAGAGGAGCATTCTTGGTTGAGAAGAAGCCAAGCAATGGTAACAGTGAGGAAGGAAGGCACGACAAGAGCTGATACATTCATACATGACAGAAGCACTTAGTGGTCCTTGTTGAAAACACGACCTTTTTGTGCCATCCCCTGGCCCTGCACTGCTGACAGCCAGCAACAGCACAACAGCACCAGGCCTTCCGCTTACTCTGAGGGCAGCCCTGTCTGTCAGAGCACAGCCCTGCTTTCCTCAACCCTCAGCCCTACTGGGACCATCACAACCAGCTAGTCCTTTGCTCCTCAGGGCAAAAGGGGGCACTCCAGATGGGCTGCTGCATCCCTCTGAGACAACCAAATCTCCTCCTCTACAGCTGGCACCATGCTGGCTTAGTCTAGGCAAAAAGCAGGTTGAAATGCCTCCAGCTATCCCTGCCTGAAGCTTATGAGGCCTTTCCAGGCCCCATGGCTGCAAAGGGAGAAGTCACAGTCTGGAGCAAGCAAAGTTGGAGCCACTGCTCACTGGGAGCCTCTTCATCTCCCTGGGGAATCCCACCAGCTGCACTGCATGGCATGTTAGTACCAGCGATAGGCAGGGCTGCCTAAGGGCACAGTCACCTTCCCACTCCTCCCTCCACCCAGCACTCACTTGAGGAACGTGCCCGGCCACTCATGAAGACGTTGAGGAACTTCTTGGAGAAGTGGATGTCTGCTTCAGGGGTGGAGTCCTCAGAGAGGCAGACCGAGTCGCGCTTCAGCGCGTCCTCCTCATACTCCTCACCAATGGCCGACTCGTAGGGCGAGGAGACGCAGTTGTCGTAGACAGTGGCCGAGTCACTCTCATCGCTGTAGCCAGAGTAGCATTGTTTGAGACTGACCAGCTCCAGCTGCACATTCTCATCCACCACCAGCGTGTACTTGACTGAGTCGTAGGAGAGGGCACTGGTGTCCGAACTCACCGACGCCCTCTGAAGGTTGTGCCCTGGCCGGTAGCCACCATTCCCGCCAGCGCAGGAGGTCCTGGGCAGGTTTGTCTTGTCAGGGGAGGACATATAGTCCAGCACCTCGTCCTCCTCACTGATGGAGGGGTTGGTTTTCCCTGCGAGGGCTGAGTAGCTGGAGGTGTCAACGTCAGAGCTGATGGACATGCGGTTCTCGCTGGACTGGGATAGAAACGGCTTTTCGGCCTCCATGGGATCTGAGTTCTTCTGCACAGGTGTCAGGTAGATCTCCTCTGTGGCCTCGAGCCTCACGTCTGTCTGGTAGCGGATGCGGTCTCGGTGGGCCTCGGGGTCCCTTGTTGTCACCACCACCACACTGGCGCCATGAGGTGGGGGCCGGCTGGTCACCTGGTGTTTTTCGGGTGCCCGGGACGAGGCGACGCAGGCTGGTGCCATCTGCGTGGCTGCTGTGCGCCGGCACGGGCTCTCCGTGGATGTGCCCCGGTCTTTGGTGGAGGTTGTGCTGTTTTGGTGATTGACCTCATCACTCAGGCAAACGTGGTCGTGGGGAGGGGTCTGCTCACCTGGAGGGGGAGGAGAGTGGTGTTGGCACTCGTACTGCCCCCAGGAAGGAGGACACTACGGCTGAGGAAACTGGTGCAGGATGCACTGGCCAGGCCCCAGGCTCAAGCTGGTTGCATGTCCCATGTCCACGTGGGCTCTTCTCCCCAACCCCTTGCTGTGTTACCACTTACCACAGGCTCCAGGAGTGGATTTACTCCTCAGAGCCATAAAGAGTGCAGGGAGCTGCCCCTGGGCAAACACCCAGGAACTCACCCGTTTTCAGAGGGGATGATGACCGGGACACCCGCTCCTGCCAACTGTGCTTTTTTCCCAGAGAGTTGTTATTCAGCGTGTCCTGAGGAGAGGAACAAAGACGCCTTGTAGCCGGAGCAGTAAACAGCACGTGGCACAACAGCAGCCATCCCTCCCCGAGCCCACAGCACCTGGCCCAACTCTCCCCACAGCAACTCATTGCTGTTCATGCATGCTGGGGCACAGGGGTGCGTTGGGACCACCTGCCAGCCCTACACCTTGCCTTGCTACCACTGCTGCTGGGAGGCTTCAAGTGGTGGCAGAAGAAGTGTTGGCAATGGGCCAGCCAGAAAAAAACAGACAGACCGGCCTCAATTTCTGCACTTACCAACCCTGCAGGAGCCCACATGCCTTCTCACTGCTGGATGGTCTCCACCAAATTCAAGACCCAAGGCTGCACACTCTTGCTTTCCCACTTGCTTGTAATATCTTATTATCCCACAAGGCACCAAACACTTGGACAGGGACTTGTGCGGGGTTGCAGGACCTCCTTGACTGCTTGGCATTGGAGGACGGGTCACATGTTTGACAGCAACGATCTCTCTGAGATGTTTTTGACATGGCACACACAGCCCCTGGAGCTGGCACGGTGACTGGGCACAGCCTAGGACTGCTGGGAGCACCCTGACCATCCGTGTGCACTCACTGCTCCTCTTTTGCATCCATGACAGTCCCTATAGACAGTGCGCTACACAGGCACACTTTGTTCCCATTCTCCTGGCCTTGGCTACATTACTGGAGCCAGTTACTGGATAGACTGAGAATCTAACAGCAGGTACCGGAGTGATGTATACTGTGGGAATATATATTTTTACATATACGGGCATAGAAACGAAAACAGTCCACTAAGAGACTTCAATCCTGCACAGCAGAAGAGGAAGAACAGGGTTAGGCCTGTGTTTCACGTTCATGCGAGCACTGCATGTGCTTGTGTGGGTGCTGATAAAGGTGCAGTGCTCCTGCTCCAGGTGGCTGATGTGTGTCCAGGCGTCTGCATGCGCATGTGCTACACTGGGATACGTACTCAGTCTCGCTACCATGCCTGGAAACGGGGAACCCCAGTGGCCTTGCATCCATGGGGCTGGGTCAGGGCACCTGCTTGATCCCCAAGGCCACGGGATCAGACTCCCTCCAGTGAGGCCCTCTCCACAGCTTGCTCTGGAGCCCCCAGTCTCCTGTTGATGGCCCTGTCCCATTTCTCATGCCCTCCTCCACATCTCAACACCAAATTCCTCTCCGGTTTCCCATACCCCAAGCGCCTTCCTGCTGGAGCACTGGTTAACTTTTCCTGAGCTGCAGCAGTGCCATTTTCCATTCTGTTAGCTTTTGCTTGCATACTAAGCCCTGCTGGGACTCTGGATTTTCTCCCGGCCTTGTCACAGACTGCAGCTATTCAGGAGCTGCCCTGTTCTTTCCTGGCTTCCCCGTGAGCATGAAGCAACGCTTTGCCCTGCGAGTCCGATAAGTCTCACGATGAACAGCGTGGCTGCCAGATCCGTGACTCTACCCAGAGAGGAGGAGAGAGACCCGCTGCAAGCGGCCTCAGCAAGCGCTCAGCACACATCCAGAGACCCTGCAAATATTGGCATGTCCCCGTTTGCCTTTCCCAGGGATGTGCTGGGCCGGGACGCAGGCCAGGCGAGCTGCTGCAAGGATGGCCTCTGTATGCAAAGCAACTCCTGCAGTGCCATGAGCCAGCCAGGCGGCCTGGACCCCAGCCAGGTTGCCTGGCCCCCAGCCTGGCCACCCGGACCCCAGCCAGGCCACCCAGAGCAGGGTGGCAGGTAGCAAATGCATCAGGGAGAGCCCACACAACCTGCAGGACCAGGGCATTTTAGGGTCTGTAATGCCCAGTGGGAATGGGGAGGTGTTCAAATGGTCTCCAGGGAAGAAGCTCATCAATTCCAGCAGCGATTTCCTTCCTCCCAGATGCCTCCTGCCCTGTGTCACCACCGCTGCCAGCAGCTGGCCTGATGCATCCCCTTGGCGTCTCCATCCCGGTGCTCCCCTGCCACGGTGCTGAGCCCACGCCAGGCCCAGGACCCTGCTACACCCCCTTCCCTCTGAGCTCCCATCCCTCTGCCTCTCTGCCCCTGCCATGCCGCAAAGTCCCCCAGAAGGTATCTGTGCACATGCCTGCTGCCACCCCTGCAGACTGGACCGAGGGCTGTCTGGCTGTGTCCTGTCCCCCCAGCTGGACGCAGCTCCCACGTGCCGCTCGCTCCCTGGGGCCACCGCGCAGGGTGGCACAAGGCTGATGGCTTTGTCCTTGTCCATTATGCTCCGTGCCTGCGTGGCAGCTCCCGCCGCCTGCCCAGCACCGTTTGTCCCTGGTGCCAGCTGCCCCGGGGGCACTGGCCTTGGCCCCTCACCCTTCTCCTCCTCCCACCCGCAGCCTCAGGTGGAGAATGGGCACCAGCTGCCAGCTCCGGGCTAACGACACCCAGCTCTCACTCGTCCCCATCTGTCACCCACAGGGACACCTGCCTCTTCCTTCAATCTCCCTGGCTGAGCGTCACCACGATGAAAATCCTCCTACTTGGCAAGAGAAGCCACTGCTGAATGCAGGAAAAGGACCAAAATAGCCCTGGATGTAGCGCACCTTTCACGGGTGCACAAAGTTTGCTGGAGGGATGGGACAGGGGCCTCCCTGCCCCCGCTTGGTGGTCAGCGCACAGGGCACCAAAATGCCACCGGTCCCAAGCACAATTGCAACAGCGCAGCAGCGTAGGGCAGGCAGTCCCTGAGAAACCCTGGGTGAAACCTGAGAGCAAGCGAAACAGCAGAAGCCGCTCATTCTCCCAACCACCATTCTGGGCGTTGCCGCCCTGTCTGTTGAATTTTGCATGGTGGGGCTGATGTCTGTGCTGCCCGTGCGTGGTACTGCTGCTTGGGAGCAGAGCCGGCCCTGCCTGTGTCCCTGGCATTCTGGGGGCTCGTGGAGTTGGGGCTGGAGCGTGGCCCGCAGTGCCCCAGCCCGGCCCGCGGCTTGCCAGCGGCGCACTGGCACTCATCGCCCACTCCTGCGCTGGGCACAGGATGTCCCGTTTGCTGACACCGGCCACCTCCGTGTGCCCTCCCCACCCGGCAGAGCTGCCGCGGCCCTGGCCACACTCTCCGCCGGGCCCCACAGGCCCGACACAGGGGAGATGGGCTGGACTCGAGAGGAGCCCAGCATTGCCAGGAGCCGCACGGCCCTCTGGAGAGGGCAGAGCGGTGCGGGGACTCCCACTGTCGCGTTGCCCTGTGCCCCCTGCCCACGCGCTGCCGCTCCTGGCGGCGTGCAGCTCCTCTCGCTCACTGTCCGAACCCGTCATCCATCCCGGACACAAGCCCCCGCAGACAGGTTAACTCCCTCCCGCTCCCGTGCCTACACCAGCGCATCGCACACATCGCCACCGTGCAGGCTTCCTGCTGCGCCGCTGCCACCACTGCCACCGCCGGGCCAGCCTCACCTGGCTCCTAGGCACCTGTGGGAAGAGGTTGAGCGTTGTGGGTCGCTTGGGTCTGTAGGTGTCCATGGTCCCAGGCAGGGGGTCCTTTTTGAGCGGTTCGGGCGCCGTCTCCTCCTCGGCTGGGGTGTCCCCCGTGGCATCGATCAGGTCAAGCTGGAGCATCTCTGCCTGCAGCTGGCTGGCCTCCCCGCCGCCCACTCCCCGGACAGCATTGGCTTGCAGGCTCACATGGCTCTGCCGGGATTAATAGAGACAGTCATGAGACTGGGTGGGAAGGCCGGGAGCCACGGCGCGGCGCCGCACGTCGGGCAGGGAGGAGGGAGCTGGAGCTGGTACAGCCGCAAATCTGCACCCGGCTGCCTCTTCCTTTTAAAGGGGCAGGAATATTATTTTCAGTTCTCGGAAAGCATCTCCGAGCCAGGCTCCCTACCCCGGCATTGCCATCCCCGAGTCACATGCAGAGGCACCCTCAGTATTTTGCCTCCTTGCACCATGGCTGCAGCCACAGTTGCAGCCATGGGGCTGTTCTAAGGTGGCCAAGAGGGAAGGGGGACACAGCCTGAGAGCAGCAGGGCTGAGCTGCCAAGGCAGTGAGCACGCCGGGTGCAAGAGCAGCAAGCCACTCTGTACCCACGCTGCCCAGTCTCCAAGGGGCAGGGAAGACCATGACTCTCCCAGTTTGCCAGCATCCTCTCCCAGCCTAAAACCATTTCAGGCCAAAGCCGGGTGCCTTTTGCCTTCCCTGATGTCTCCTCTGGCACAGTGGAGCTGCCCACAGGGTGCTGCGGCAGCAGGGAGTGGCGGCAGCCTGCAGCATTGTGCCGGTGATGAAACAGAAAGTTACCTCATCCAAGGTAGGGCTTACATCGGAGACAGGCAATCACTGTGTTTACTCTAAAATAAACAAATGCATGGACCATTTCTTTCTTCCAACACAGAATGAACACTTTCCTCTTGGCTGTGTAGACTCATAAAACCACTGAGTAATTCTGGTTGGAGGTTTAGTCCAAGCCTTGCTCAGACCAGGGCCAACTTCCAAGTTGGAGCAGGTTGCCTTGCACATCAGGTCTGAATAACCTCCAGGAGCAGAGCCCATTGCCTCTTTGGGCATCTGTGCCAGTGCTACACTGCTCTCCTCCTGCCTTCTTCTCTTTAGATAGGCTTGAAGATTCCCTTGTCAAGACTTGTGCCTGCTGCTCCCTGTACCTCAGGGCCTGCCCCACTGGGTGAAGAAGCACTGCTGTCCCCATGTGGCTGCAGGCATCAAAAGGTCAATGCTTTCCTTCCCGAGTAGTATCTGCTGCAATCCTCAGAGTTTCATAGGTCGCTGTGGCCAGCAATAAGGGCTGTGACTTGGCATTAGCTAGCTGAACTCTGCCTTACCACCTTGTCCTAGTGGCCCTTTCAAGCACCTGGCTTGTGCCTGGAGGAGTGACCTGGCAAGTGCCTGGAGGAACACTGCCCAGGTCAACCCTGAAAATCAGTCCAAATGCAGAAGTACAAGTCTTAGTTTGGGCACACCTGCACCCCTTTAAGGGGCCGTTTGCCTCCTCTGCTCTCTTACAGCCAGGATATCACCACTGTCTGTCCTCCTCAAATCCTTTTAAATATCCTCTAAAATGTTTCAAATGTTTAACATCTGTTTAGTTTTTAACCTCAGCCTTTATTAAAAACAAACAAACAAAACTGTTAAAAGGGCAGATCCTGTCTGTTACTTGCATCAAATCACATTGATTTTAGCAAGGAAAACTGAAGCACAGAAAAAAGAATTGGGGGAAAAATCCAGCTGAATAAATCCTATCTAACCAAGGTGGGTGTATTCAAGTCAGCTGATTTGATAACATTCAAAATAGTCTACTAATGATGCTGCTGGAGTGATCCCGTAGCCATAGCAAGTATCTCTGAAAGCTCATGGAGAAGGGAAAGTTACAGAAGGATGCAGAAGAGCAAAACAGTACCTATTTTTGAAGTGTACTCTCAGTGAGGCACCATTCAAAAATCTATAGCTTTAGGAGGGAACTGCAACCACTGTAGGAACTCATCAGTTACCAAAAGGACAACAAAGTGATACTGAAATCAAATAGCAACTATTCACCATAACCATCTCAGTGGGAGTTGCAGTGAATTGCAAAGAAGGACTAGGCATTACACCTTGGAAAACCTTTCTAACTAGGAGAGTACCACCACAACAGGCCACCTAGGGAGGCTTTTAAGAACAAGCTCTGTGAATATCTAACCCAAGGAGAGCCTGAGTATGTTCAGTCCTGCCTCAGCACAGATGAGGTAAAGGGAGGGCTTCCCAAAGTCTCCCCAGCCTGTGGAGGGAATGGGCAGGATCGCGGGACAAGAACGAGAGAGCCCCACACCAGCACCCTGATCTTGCCCATTCCCTCTGATGCCACGTACCTGGCTTTACCCCGTGACCTAGCACTGTCCCCCGGGGGTTCCTTAGCTGATGCAGTTCCATCTACATCCCCTCTCCTCACCACACCTGGGATTGTTCCTCACCCAATCTCAAAATGCTGTACAGAGCCTTGAGAAATGCTTCCTCTGCACAGTCTGGTGCAGCCTAGAGGCTCTTTGTGGATAACAGAAGCAGGTTCAGAAGGAGTTGTTTGAAAAGCTGCGTACGGTAAACAGCCTTCTTGCTGCTGTAATCTATCCTGGCTTTGCTCCCTATCTGCCTGTGCAACTGGTTCCCCGTCTGTCCCTACATCAACAGGTTGGTTGGCACATTGCAGCTGCTTTTTGCTGTCATTTATTCCTTTGGGCCAGGCCTCCCCCTTTGGCATTTGGTCCAGGTTGCCTTCTTGGAGCCCATTCTGCCACCTGCACAGTGGATCAGGTTTTCTTCACACCACTCCAGCATTTCCAGAGTCTTTACAGTTATGCTGAAAAAAACTTTTTTTTTTTTTTTAAACCTCTGTATCTTCAAAATTGTTTCAGGTCTTGTCACACAATCCCAAACAGGATCAGATCATGACATTTTAAAACAGCCATATATATATATATATATTTATATATATACACACATATATATACACATGTATACACATATATATATGTGTATATATATATATATATATATATATATATATATATATATATGCTCTTTCCTTTTGGGAACTTAAGATCACTCTCAAGTATTTCCAAGAAAGGCATTTTCTTTTCTATTCCTTCATTAAATCGCTTTTGCATGTCCTAAGATATGAATGAGGCAACAAGCCTCTATTAACTGCAGACTGTTTCTGCCAGGAACCATCTCGCTGAAGTCAGGGAGAGTCACCCTGTACTTAAAAGACAAATGGAGGCCAAATCCAAAGGTCTCTTACTTCTATCGTCATGATCCGTCTTAAAGCATCCAAACTCCCTGCCAAGTGAGCTGCCATTTGCTGTCTGCCAGCCACGTCACCCGCTCAGAGTGACCCGCTGCTCCCCCTGCGCGGAGCCTGTGCTCCGTGACGGGGTCTCGTGTTGTGGGGACACAGCGTTGTGGAAGAAGAGCATTAAATACCGCCCTGCTCTCCCATTGATTGCTCTCCTGAGCTAACCCTGCGCTCTGGTCCATATTTTAATTCATCGGAGGCTTTCTGTTGAGATTAAGGCTCTTTCAGCCACATTTGGGAATCGTCCTCGTTCTTTACGTGCAGTCTCCTGTCCATTAGGTGCAGTCTTTGGCATTTATAGAGTTCCCTGGTGCACTAACATCAATTTAAGCCTGCTTGCAGTCTGTGTGTGCCTTAGGCACTATTTCTGGAAAGCTGCTAAAACAGTCCATGATGAAGTCATCATTGTTTTCTTGTGGCTTAAAAAAGCCCCAGCGCCCCCAAAACTCCTCACTATTCAGGTGCTGCCCTCTGCAATGGCAAGTTGTTCCTGCCACAGGATTTTGCTGCTGTGCGTTTCTGCCTACTGCCCAGTTGTGCCCAGACCCACCACCTCCTCAAGGTTACGGGTCATTCTCATACAGCAGCTGCCTTCTCCAAGCCTCCCTTAGGGTTCACTTGGTCACTCTGAGGTGACTGCCCAACACTTGCCTTCCTGCTGCTGGAGGAAACACTGCACGTGCCTGTGTCACAGGAGGCTCCCCTTGGGTGGCGAGTGGGCAGCTCACATTAGCTGCTTGCTCCCAGCCTGCGGGGGCTAATGACAGCCCCTCTACCTGGATTTCTCATCACACTCTGCTCTCGTATAACCTTGTTGGCTTGCAGGTCTGTCTCAACCTCCAGGGCTTACTCCGCGCATGCTTTGCAGCATCTCCATGGGGCTGCATCCTCGGCCCCCATTCTGTCTCCCTGCTGCCTGCATGTTCTTGGCGTGCCAGCCCAGTGCTGCTAGTCCTGGGCCCCCTGCAGCACCCACACAGTCCTTGCACTGGAGTCAGTGCTACTTGCAAAGCCTTTCTGCCATGTGGGATTTTGTCAGCACAGAGCTGTGTCCGCCAGGCTGACACCTGGGTAAGGGGCATTTTCCCTCCGTGGAGGCCATCCTGCAAGCCCGTGAGGCAGCAGGGAGCGCACGTGGCAATGCAGCATGCGCGGGGACCCGGCGCCATCCGAGCGGGCCCCGTGCTCCCTGGCCCCCCCCAGCGTGCGCCCCATCTGTTGGTGCCCTGCTCTGGCCATGGCGTCATGTGGCACCACGCCGCTCGGCGGTGCAGCAGCTCATCCTCGGAGCGTGTCTGCTGCCTGCACAGCAGAGCCAGCCTGCTCGCCCCGTCTCACGCGCAGGCAAGCGCCCGCTTCGCAGAGGCCGTGTCATTGTGTGATATAATGAGCTCCTTCACCCGGGCACCAGGTTTCACACTCATTTCTGAGTCTCTGTGCAGTGTCCAGGGCCAGTCCAGGCCAAAGAGCCCCTCCTGGGGCTGACTGCTTCCCTCTTCCACAACCTCTCATCTCACGGCCTTGCCACGCTGAGCTCGCTCTGCATGGGAATGGGGTCTGAAAGTGCTTTGGCTCTTGCCTTTGACATTTCAGATTGAAAAGCAGCTCTCGGTGCCATTGCTGCCACTGCATTTACTTCTGCTCCTCAGGCAATATTTTATGTCCCATATAAGCCATTTGTATATATTTTTAGTAGCCATTTTTCTGTGCATGAGACTTCTTTCTTTGCTGTGCTTTTGAATAGCTCACTGCTTCCCTGGAGGCAGCCACACTTCTGCCTTTAACCCGAACAGACACTGAATGTACCCAAACACTTTTGCGAAGCAGCTTACAAGAGTCATCAGGGAAGGCATGAGGCACATGGCTGGTGCCCGAGTAACTGCAGGTCTCTGCATCACAGTGCAGAGATGCAGGAGCTGTTTTACGTGGGCAAAATTCTGTTATTTTTCTTTACCATCTTTCCCCTTCCAGGGAACTGCTGTGCTATTTGAGCTGCAGATTCCCCACCACCACCATGCTGTTATTCTCTCTGCCAAATCTCAGCTAAGGGCTGACACTCTGTAAGAAAAAATATCTGTCTGAGACCTGGAGCCTAGTTACGATACCTGCAGCTGAGAACTGGGACGGCTAATGGAAAGTGTCAGGCAAGCTCACCCACAGCCACCGTCTGCCTCACCTATTACAGGCTGGATTTTTCTGATGCTCTCTGCAGCTCGTCTCTTGCTGACATCCAGCACTGCTTTTGCCTTTAGTTTTTCCACAAGTGTTATCCCTCCTGCCTTCAGCAAATATACAGCCCATCAGTCTGGGCCCATTACCCTAACCCTGCTGTACCTGATCACCCAGGCCATGAGTTATTGGGTGTGATTTTCCAGAGAGGATGATCACTGAGTGTGCCAGGATGCCTCAGCATCCCAGTCGGCAGGTCCCTTTGCACCTCCCTGCCTGTAATGAGCAATTTCCAACACCACAAACTCCCTTTCTAATTTTAAATCAGTGACAGATTCCTCTGCCTTTTCCCTCCTCTCTGGGTCTCTATCCAAAGAGCAGATTCACATAGGAAATATTTTTTCCCTAAGGATAAAATGATTCTCAAACCTTTTAGTAGCTTCTCCAAAGTTTTCTTCCCATTAACATGAAGCACCCTGGAAATGCCTAGGCATTCTGCATTTTGCCATTGTCCAGCATATTTCTCAGCTTATTGCAATTTTTTTTGTCTCTGTGACCTTCTTGGGCAATTCCAGTGGCAGTCTGGATCCCTTCCAGCTCTCCACAGCATGTCCCAGGATATTCAGTGCTGATGGGAAGCTTGCTTGTAGCATCTGCCCAAGTTCTACAGCACCATTTTATTGGGTCTGCCCCTTGCAGGGGTTGGAGCCATTTCCCCAAGCACGCACAGTTTGGCAGCCCATCCCTGTTCACCGTGCCAGCCCAGCTGCATTTGCAGGCCCCCAGGCATGTGCATGGGTGGAGCAGGGCTGTGTGTGACAACATAACCGCTGCAGTGGCCCGTGCCACCCTCAGAGCCGCCCGTGCCACGTGCCCCTGTTCTGCACCGCGGGTCGGCCGTGCTTACCCGGGAGGCCAGGCTGTCCTTGCAGTGCAGACTGATGCCACACTCATCGGTGATTTCGGAGAGATCCTCATCCTCAAACTCCTCGAGGCTGATGTCGTGGGTGAGCCTGGCGGGAGCGGAGGCGGCGCGGTCACCCGCGGGGCACAGCTCGTGGGCAGGCTGCGCTGAGCTCCAGCACGCGCACCGGGTGGGCAGGAGGGCGCACGGTGGCCAGCTCCCTTCCGGCCAGCGAGCAGCTCTGATGGGGCTGCGAGAGCCTCTTCCGCTCCGCATGGGAATACATGCTGGGGAAGGGGCTCTTTCCGGAGGGGAGAAGGCCATGCCCACCCTAGCAGGGCTGCAGGGTGTCAGGCTGGCCCTGCCTGGGTGCAGCCAGCTGGGATGTGTGCATGCGGAGCTGGGGGAGGACACGGACAGATGGCAGAGCCAGCCCCATCCCAGGGGCTTAGCTCCTGCCGTCCTGGGCAGTCCCTGGTGTTGTCCTGACTGGGCAGACTGCCCTGTCCAAGCCCAGACACACCCGGCAGGGGGAGGACAAGGGTGACAGGGAGGGGAAGGAAGCAGGCACCATCCGAAGAAGGAATGGGCTGCAATGGATGGGCACAACAGCAGCCACCAATATTGCGCATGCCACAAGCCTGTGTGCCCTGGCCTGACCGAGTCCAGACCCCCTGGGCAGGGCTCTCCAGAAGGGATGTTCCCCTAGTCCAGGTGCTAGCCCATACCAGCAGTTAGAAGGTACCTATTTCCCTTTCTCCCAAATTTACCACCCGAAGTCACTGCAGATGTCCCTGCAGCCACCAGTGCAGTCAAACCCTTCTTGATGTGCCCCGGTGCTGAGCCCCAGGGGCTCCCCTAGGGCACACACTTACTGCACCTCTTGGAGAAGTTCACAGAGCTTTCCTTTTAGCAGCTCGATATATGCTGACTACCAGGCTGCCCGCACGCTTGCTCGCAGCTCCCACTCCCCAGGGGGACAGGGAGGCGCTCCTGGCTTCCGTGCATTAAAACATTTCTATTTAGTCGTACCGCAATGCTCCTCGTCCTTATTCATTACCGCGGTGGTAAACAAAAGAGTCCAGCCCCAAAGGTGTCTGCCAACCGACCAGGCCCCCAGAGTTTTGTCTCCAACAGCCTTAGTGCAGCAGGCGCCACTTTGTGGGTTTCATTTGCTGTGTTTCCCCCTGGGCTGGAGAGGCTCGGCGAGGAAGGGCAGTGCTGGACCCAGCACTGGGAAAGGAGCAGGGCACCTTGGTGGAGAAATCAGCATCTTCCCTTCCCATTCCTGAGGCCCCCACACAGGGAGTGCTGGTGGCACCTGGGTCCCTCCCTGCCCGGGGCAGAGGCTCCGCGGGGAGCAGGCAGTGGGGAACGGCCGTGCCCACTGCGCGACGCCCCGGAGCGGCCGTCTGCACCCCACTGCCTCTGCAGCCGCTGCCTGTTTCCTCCCCTCCCGCGGGCCAGAGGCTCACAAGGAGCCTGCAGAGCGCAAATTGATTTCTTCTCCCGTTACAGGGCAGCCGGGCTGGGACACCAGCAGCCGCTGATGCTCCTTTCCTCCATGTGCGGCGGCGCGGGGTGCAGGCGAAGAGCTGCTGCGGCCCGGCGCGGGACTCGGTTTTGCTGAGGCCCGTCAGGAGCCCCAGGGGGCTCTGTGGGGCGGGCTGGGTGGGATGCAGCTCCCGCTCTGGGACGGGGAATGGCCGCCCTGCGCTGCGCTTTCCGCACGGGAGATGCTGCACTGGCATCCGCACCTGCCCTGCCTGCACGCAAAGGATGGGGGCAGGAGAAAGGTGCCCCTGGCTCTAGGCCTCGGGAGACTCATTGCAAGTTGTCCCTTTTCTCCCCTCACTGTGCCAACTCTCCCATTAAGGCTCCACATTAGCACCCACTCCTCAAGGGTTTCCTCCTCTTGCCCAGCCATGAACTTTGAGCTTGGTTCTGTGCCAAGTTTGCTCCTGTCCTATGAGCATCGCTCGCAGAGGACGTGATGCAGCCCATGGAGAGGGGCTGTCCCCCCTTCCCCACACACACATACACAAGGACAACTGCCCCCTTGCCCGAGACCCAGACGGTCCCCTACCATTTCTCCCACTGGTCTTCCAGCCAGCTCTCCTCTTCGGTGCTTGACTCCATTTTCAAAACCAGCTGCATGGAGGAGGACCCCCCTTCCCTGGGGGACACGCTCTCTCCCCAAGGAAGTCCCCCCCAGCCCTTGGGGCGAGGTGGAGCCAGGGAGATGAAGGCCAAGGCCTGGTGCTGGCTGCCCCTTCGGCTGCCCCAGCGCAGTCTGTGGTGCTGGTGCTGCTCTCTGCCTGCTCACTGCGCAACCTAGGGGAGCTCATTAAAAATAGATGGAATCAGCTGTCCTCGAGGAGGAAAAAAAAAATAAAAGAAATAACCTCCAGAGCTGAGCCACTGCCAAGCCCCTGCACTGCTGGGACACTGACTCCCTCTGCCTGCCAGCCAGCCCGGCTCCTGGTGCTGCTCCAGCGCCTGCTTCCCCACCGCTTGCAGCAGGGCCTGGGGAGCCCGGTTACCCCAGCACTGCCACCCACATCACCCGGCCACCTACTCCTGCCCTTGCAGCGCTGCTGGCCAAGCCCTCACAAACCCCTTCCCCACAGGGCACAGTGCCATTCTTCTAGTTGGAGAAGTGTCATCTCACCTTCAAAAAGTGGGGACCGCTTCCATCATGCGTGTGGGACCACCATCTCAGCCAGGTTTGCATCTCAAGGGGAGGGAAGCCCGAGGAGTACTAACAGCTCCCACTTCATCAAGGGGCAAATCCAGCTGGGAGCACTGCCCCTTCCCTGGGTGCTCTCTCCTGATCCACACTGCTCCTATCATCTCAGCCAGGGCTATCCCTGGTCTTCCCCTAAGCACCAGCACTATGAAGGGTCATTTTTTTGCCTCTCCGTCTCCTCACTCCTTGCTGGGTTAAAGTGGGGCTCTGGACCACTTTGTAGTCTGCCTCTGGTTATTACTCCACCATTTCTTGTACTATTGGTAAATATCTCTTGCAATACTGTATTTATTGTCCTTCAGATCTTTAGTTACAATATCCAGGGCTCCATCTTTCACATCAGATGGCCTGGGGACATCTGATCTATTCAAAGTCTACTCACTTAATGGAAAATCAAAAAAGAAGCCCCTTTCTCCACATTATTCCTGCTCCTTTCTCCCACATGGCTGCTCCACAAGTACCTCAGCAATACAGGGAGGACTCTCCATTACCCTACTGCCTCCAGCGCCATGCTGGAAACAAGGGGGTAAAAATGACATAGCTGCTATTCCCGGTGGCTCTGCTGGTGCCCATGAGGCCTGAGCAGCGAGGTGCCCAAGCTCGCAGGGCTGCCCCGGGTGCAGGCTTTGGGAGAGCGGTGTGAGGCCGAGCTGGGGCCGGCCCCTTGCTGCAAGCAAACAGAGGGAGGGAGCGTGTGGACGTTCTCATCTCCGTAACGCTTAATTAACAAATCCCTTCTAATAAACAAGGGCTGACGTGTCTCCGCCAGCTCGATGCCCTGCCAGGGGAAAGGGGGTAGACGACAGAGGCTCCCCCGCATGCTGCTCTGTAATGGGAGGCCCCAGGTCTCCCTGGCCTCGTTGCACTCGCTGGCGCCGTGCAACCCTGTGAGGAGCAGGAGGAGGAGCGGGAGCTGCGCCTGGGGAGCAGCCTGTTGCGGGAGGCAGCCGGCGGGTGCCGGAGCAGTCACAACCCCGGCGTGGCATGGGGAGAGCGCGGGCCCTTGCAGCAGGGCCCTGGGCTTCTGGGGAGCAGGTCTGGGCTGAGATGGGGCTGGGGTGTCGCAGGGTTGAGGGAGCCGGGGCTGGGACATGGGGAGCCCCTGGCTCGGGAAGGGGCCGAGCAGCCACACGGAGCTGGTCTGAGGTCGCGCACAGCAGCGCATCTACCCACATCCTCCAGCTGCGCCGCGCAACTGCCATGGTAACCACATCCCCTCGGAGCGCGCGGGGCTCGGACCCGCGGAGGCAGCAAGCGTCCCTCGCCACGGCCCCGCCGCCTCCTGGCGTGTGCACCCGCGCGGGGCCGCGCCGGGCTCCCTCCACACCCACGCCAGGGAGATGGGGCACGCACACGAGGCAGGGCGCAACACCGAGCGCCCTGCCACATTCACACCTGCCTGTGTCGGCTGGCGGTTGCACCGACCTCCCGATGTCCCCCTAACCTGGTGCAGGGCCACAGGAGCCCAGTGCAGGGGCTCAGTGCAGACCACTGCCCCACAGGTGGCCCCATAAGTGGCAGCCTCAATCTGCTCCCAGCCTGCATCCTGCCTACCATGCTGCCTCTCAGCTCGCAGGGAGCACAGCGAGGTTCATACTGCACCTTCCCAAGAGCTGCTTCTGCCTTCCTGCCCGCCGCAAGCTGGGGTTTGGCCAGTGCCACCCGCACTACTGATCCGAGGCTCCAACAGCCCCAGCTGGTCCGGGGCCTATGCTGACCCTGCTGGGATGCAGGGCTGTGCTCAGGTCCCACACCGGGGTTAGCTCAAAAGGAGGTACTTCTCTGCATTTGGCTGCCCTGCGTTTTCTCCTCCATCACAGGAGCCAGACACTTCTGTTTAGACCAAAGAGAAACCACCTTACCCTCCCTCAGAGCAAGGCAGCACTCTCATCCTGTTAGAGAAGGCAGGGTAGCCCAGCTCCAGCGCTCAGCTCCTCGCATCTGAACAGGCTATTCAGACAGACCGAATATATATGGCAGACAGACAAAACAGCCTATAATGCTGGGATTGATTTTGCCTCAGCTTAAAAGACACTTCCTGAAGAGCTGGGGAGAGGCCTCCCTCCCCCAGAGACTTCCTTTGCTCGCAAGGCCCTGGCCATGGCTGTGGTTTCTTACAGACAGCCAGGCTCCCAGGGCAGGGGGTAGCTTTCTTCCCCTTTTGTGACCCGTGCCAATGTCTCCCCTAGGATTTGCCTCTCTGGCAGCTTTCCAGGTGGATGCTCTCTGCTTTTGTCAGGTAGATGAGGATCCATCATTGACCCCTAAGGTCCCTCATCCCTGCAAGGGGCAGCTTTTCTACATCAGAGCTGCAATCACTGCAGAGCTGCCAGTGCCGAGAGCCTGCCTGTCTTATTATATCTATGTTATGTATGATTTTATATGTATAATATTTCTATTATATCTGTATCTTATATCTAGCCATATCTGTACCTTTTATCTGGTTAATACCCTTCTCTCCTCCCCAGAAGGCACAACGGGCACCAAATACCCATGGCATACATGATGAAAGATCACCCAAAGCTTTTTCCCTCCCATGACCCCATGGCTGCCAGTTTCGAGAATGGAGGGGTCCAGTTGGTGAAACCTCCAGCAAAGAAGCTTTTGGAGGCCTGAGGATAATGTGAAAGATGGAGGAGAACGTCTTAATTTCTCTCTCCTAAAATGCTGCCCCTCTTGTTGCCGACAGCAGCCATCTCCAGAGGTTCGGGGTTCACCACAAGGTACTTCATGTCCCATCCCTTCCCAGAAGCCGGGTGGCCAGCTGCACACAACCCAAGTTGCACCAGGTAGCAGATCTCACAAACAACATTTCCAAAGGAGGGACATCCTCCTTGCACACCTCTCACAACTGCAACATAACCTCTGGTGTCCAAAACCCTGCTGCAGGCTCAGAGACGCAACAGCCACTTTCAAAACTCTGACACTGTGCTTGGGGCCTCAGGAAAGGCCTTGCCATCCTGCCATGACTTCCCGACTCTCCTCGTGGCTCTCCCATCTACCTTGACAGAGCATCAATCCTTCCCAGGGGACGGATGCCAGCATGCTGGGATCCTCTCAAGGCGTGAGGAGCAGCACCTTGCTGCTCTCCCTTCCTGCGGTGCTGCCATTTCCATGGGAAAGGGCAGGTGTCCGGAGACACATTGCACCCAGCACAGTGGTGCAGGGCAAGCCCAGGACTCTCGCAGGGATGAGATGGAGCTCGGCTGCTCAGCCCCATCACCTGGCTCCGTAGCTGAGCCCCCCTTCTCCACAGTGGACATTTCCAGAGGCAGCGTTGAATTGCAGGGTTTATCCAGCCATGTTGCGAGAGCTCCCAGCAGCTCCAACAGGCAGCACTGCAAGAGGAGGAGGCTGCTGAAGCCCAGAGCTACCCAGTGAATGGTTTCCAGCAGCAAAAGTCTGCTGAGACCCTCAGAGGTAAAATGCCTAACCCTGCCACAGCTTGCCTGCATCTAGCTGCTTCCTTCCAGGGTCCTGTGCGCCCCTAAGCCTCAGCAGCTGAGGCCCGGCAGAGACAAGTTCAGCTGTGGCCTCAGGCGAGATCTCACCTCATGACCCCCCCCTCTCCGGCAGCTCCCAAGCTGCTCCTTGGCAACACCCCTGGGTGCCAGGGACAAGTAGAAAGCCATGGCTGGAGATGATAAAGGCCCTAGAAGCGCGAAGCCTCCCTCCGAAAGCAAGCAGAGAACCGCCCGGCGCTGCCCACTCCCCTTACCCGCCGAGTGCAGCCCAGTCCTGGAGCTGCTCTCGGGAGTCGCCGACGGGTCCGGAGGCCCTGCCCCTCAGGTCGGTCCCTCTCTGCACACCTGGCCTTGCCACGGTCCCCAGGGCCCTGGCAAGGCGCCTTAATGTGTTTCAGTGGAGAGATGCCCCCCCTGCATCCTGGATCAATGGGAGTGCTCAGTATTTCCGAATGGATCAATTCTGGCACTCACACACCTCCTCGCTTTGGGCTGCTGTTTCACAGGGACGGGAAGGGAAGGAAAGGGGGAGCAGCTGGGATTTCCTGGAAAGGGCTAGAAAGAGGCTTTCCTGAGGATGACAGAGGATGAAGCATTTTAATGAGGAAGAGGTATCTGAAGAGGAGGCCGGACAGGTAAGGGGCTGGGGGCTTTGGGGGGCCGAGCAGGAGGCTGTGGGGGGCCCGAGAGGGTGCGCGGGTGGGGGCACACGGGCGCCCTGGCAGGGGGGCTGCAGCCCCTCATGCAGGGGGGTGCAGCGGGCACACGGGGAGAGGCGCCCGGGCGGCGGGGGCAGCCCATGGCTGGCGCGGGGGGGTCCCGAGAGAGGCGGCCAGTACCTGAAATTGGGGGGCGAGGCGAGGTGCAGCCCCAGGAAAGGGGAGGAGGCGGGTGGGGATGCGGCTCCTTTCTCTCGCTCCGCCATTCCGTGGCTGTCTCCATGCAGGCGGAGGCAGGGAGGGAGCGGGGAAGGAGGGAGGGAAGGAGGGACGAGAGGAGGGGAGGGGAGGAGGGGAGGGGGCTGCTAGAGGGGAGGGAGGCCCCTGCCCACGGGGGGGTCGCAGGGGGCCCCGTCCCCGCTGCAGCGGCAGGACAGAGGTGCAGCAGCTGGAGGCTGCCCCGCCGCCCCCCCCCCTCCGGCGCTGCCCGCGGGGCAGATGTGGGCGCAGCTGGACGCCCCGCCCCCCGGACAGGTGTGCCCGCAGCCCTGGCCCCGGCACAGATGTGCGCACAGCTGGAGCGACACCCGCAGCCCATCGCCCCGCGGCCGGCCGGGCACACGGGGCCCCTGCCAAGGGCCCGGGCGGTCCCGTCACCAACATCCATCCCCGAGACCTTCCGAGGGAGGCAGCACCTCAAGCAGGCACAAAACAGGGCCCAGAGCTAGGGCCGTCCCTTCCCTCAGACTAGGGCCCTCTCCTCTCCTCCCCTGCACACCTGCATATCAGGTGAGCAGCAGAGCACCCAAGTCAGGATACGTTTCCCACCTTTGCCTCTGGTTTGCACCTCCTGCGCAGCGGATGGCAGGTCTGGCAGCCCCAGCTCGCCCCACTGCAAAGCCTGTCTCCTGTTCCCCCATCCTCCAGAAGCCTGGCTGGGTCGTGAGGGAAACATAAAGGCAGTTTTCACACTTCTCTTCCCCCATACACAGACCTACTCTTGTACCCAGCAGGAGGCTCTGCCCAGCCCCAGCTCTCCCCAAGGGAGCCAGACCTGTCCTACCTTGTCAGGCTGTTATCCCCTGCTGCGTTCCTTCACCACCTGAGCAGCAGGTTTCTTTCGTGTGTCTCTCCTTCCCACGCTTTGCAGGCTATATCATAAAATGGTGCAAGCTGTGCTGCATATGGAACTGGACAACAGTACTTTTAAACCCCAAAGCTGCTATTATAGATAAATGAACTTTTAATATTCCCTTCATATCCACCGCTCTCCTAGTTACCATACACACATGCCCATGACAGTCCTTGTGGGGTGGGCAGTGCTGGGGTGGGGGGGCGGGCAGTGCTGCCTCAGCACTTCAAATTTTAAAGACGCGGCAGGTCCCATCGCTGTTTCTCAAGCCACAGAACTAACTGTCTTTGAGACAACAGTATTAATTTCTTGGCAAAGACCCAGGATCTCAGCTGCTCTTCCAGAGAAGAGCAAGCAGAGCCCTCCGAGGCACAGAGCCCTGCTCTCGCTTGGGAGTCTTGATCCTCTGCCAGACTCAAGATCTGTTATTCCCGGGCCAGCACTGAGGTGGGCAGCATGTAACCAGCAGCTCCACAAGCACCCTTGGGGCGGCCCCCGAGGGCTGCTGCCGGTACCCTTCACAGCCTGGATGCAGGTTCAAGCTCGCTTGTCCTTGCCAGGACCTAAGAGACTCATTGTCTTCCATTAAGGGACAGGGGGAGCTTTGACACCTCTCCCTCTTAAAGGACAAGACCCAGCTACTGAACTGGGAGCTATCTGCGGTGGCCTATCTGGCCAAGGTGCGGGAGTATGAGCTGTTCCTGCTAGGCAGGTTCACGGTAATCAAAAAAATAAAAACCTAAACCAAACCCCGAAGAACTGTTCCCTGGGGAAGTTTGTGCAGTGAGCTCACCTGAGGCACATACTTTGTCTAGGATGTCTACTGAAAACTGGAGTCTTGATAGAAATAAGCATTATAGTTATCCGTATTATTCATAGACCCTGCATAGCCACTCCAGGCTCCCAGAAACACATGTGTGCATGTCCTGCAAAGCAGACTCTATTTGCCCACAAATAATGTTATCTTTTTTTTCGGATTGTCTGTTTAACCACCAGGCTCCCTTCAGAACACTTGTTCTTAGCCCGAGAAACATTTGTGTGCTGAAAGAGGCTTGTCTGCTTCTCCCCCAGTTAAACCATCTGGCCTAACACAGGGTATTCCCTCCTTCCCTTGTAGCAGTTACTGTACTGCATGAGCGGCCGACTCTCCTGCAGCCGTCCTTCTCAGTGCTCTGGATGTCTCCTGCGCCCCAGCAGGGAATGTGCTGTGTGTGGAGGCTCCCAGGCTTGTCTTTGTGCAGGACACACGAGGGAAGAGAGCTCCTGTACCCACCACCACTTGGAGCACACAAGCACCAACCCTCTACCAAAGGTCCAAGCCGCAGCCTCTGATCTGACCTCTGCGGCTCCAAGTTACATGGCAATCCATGGAGTCACTATAAAACTAATGAGTTTGTTGTATTGGCTCTTGATCTTCCAAGGGACAGGCTGCAGAGTTTTGTCACTTACAGCCCCTTCAGGCACTAAAATAGTATCTCCTCAAGCCCACAAGGCCCTTGCAGGAGACAGCGGAGAACAATCCAGCAGGAGTATCCAGTCTGACTACGGCCTCACTCAGTTGTCGAGTGCTCTGTATGCATCCAACACCTTGCAGACAAGTCTTGTCCTTTTATCACCAGTGCATCTGTGAAACAACCTAGTCTGCGTCTTTAAAAAGTCTTCTCACTCTCAAACATTCCCAACCAATTAGCCTCTGCATTTTAAATGCTTATAGATGCAAAAATGTTTTAGAATTGCATCTTGTTATTGTCTGGATTGTTTAATATTTGGATAGGTGATACATGCCGAACACGACTAAGGGCTAAGGATCTAGCACTTCATCAAAGAATTGTGCAGCCACTTGCATTTCACTTTGTTTGCTAAAGGCTTGCTGGTTACATAGAAAATACGGTACCTCATATCACACTCCAAAAGATAAAAAGTTTCAGTAACCAGGTCTACAACGGAGCACTGAGGAAATACAAAAACTAAAGATGGCTTCAACTGTGTCCTAGCTAGCTTCTAGGCTGCTTGACGTGGTAGATTTAGTATCAGTTCACAGCTTAGGCGAAGCATTGCAAGAGAAAACAGAAGTGCCATTTTTATATCAATGTTCACAGCTCTGTAACATTTCTCTGCTCCAGTGCTGACCCCTCTCAGTGAAAATGGGTCTCCATACCAGTCCATGGAACATCTTCTGCAAGGGAGTCCTAAAAGCCACTACTCTCAGGATCAAATGAAAGCTGCTTCCCATGCAGGAAGTTCATCCTCTTTGGGGATGAACTCTTTGGGGATGCCTGTATCCGACTGGACCAGATGACCTTCCAGCCCTGTATCCCTCGGACACAGCAAATAGCTGTTATTTCAGGAAACATCATAACCTTCTGAGGTGCGTGCATTTGATGATGCCTGCTTTGTGTATCTCAGCTTCCAGCAACCCTTTGTTCTTTCCTGAAACAAAGATGGTTCTTTTGCTAATAGTTGTTATAAGTTTTTATTTCCCCATGAACTTGTCAAGCCTTTTGAATCCAGAAAAACTGTCCGCACCCACAATATACTAAGAGGTTGATAAAAAAAAAAAAAAAAGTCCATGTAGGGGAAGCTGCAGATATGCTATCCTCATCTGAGCTGGCCATCTGGTAGTTTCATTAAACATCCCAAACCTACACAAAATGGAAAAGAGTGAATAATCATTCCCTATTCCTCTTCTTTGTCACTCTGTCCCACATTCTTATCATTTCAAATGGGAAGAGATAACAAAATGGATAAACTCCAATCTATTTAGTAAGTTCCTGTGTCGAAATTATTCCACATCTTGATTATTCTTTGTGAGTTTCTCTGTGCCCTTTTTAGTTTTATTACTTGAACTGTTGTTGCAGCCACGACCACACGCACCACAGGAGATGAGAGAAAACTTGCAGATGGGATCCCCCCTTATTCACCAGGCCTCTCAGAAGACCACTCAGGGAGATTTTGCCTCCTTTCTCCTTGACCCTTTACTCCCACAGAACCAGTCCTAATACACCACTTGTCAAATAAAATAATTTGAACCACAGCAGAAAGGGTTTAAGACATTTATAAAAAATACTACCGTCATATTTACAGACCATTGTCTAAACATGAAACTTTCCAAATGACAGAAGTCGAGTTTCTGTAATCTGAAGTTGCATGTCTTCCTGCTGCAGCAGAAGACAGGGGGGGTCTCTCCTTTCCCTTATACCCTTCCTGCCCTCAGACAGTGGGAGTAAGATCTGGATTCAGACAGGAGTAGACAAAACCCAAGCAATGCTGATTACTGAGTCTCCAGGGAGACTCTACGTATAATAGAAAAAAAGAAGTCAGGAAAAGTGACTCCTGTTTACTCAGACATTCTGGCCACTGGATTTCCTTAGGAAAGGTTATCTGTGGTGAATGCTGTAGGGAGACTAGTGGGAAGAAAAGGTTATTCGCCTATTTAATAAATTAACTCTTGGACAAAATTTAACTACTCCACTTCCTCCACTCCTTTATAAGCTTCTCGTATATTTGAGTCAGCTTCTCTTTACAACCCCAGTGTTCTGGGTTCAACGATAGGCTCCAAACTGGGAACTGACTATCCCAGAGCAGGAGCCAAATCCCATGATCCCAAAATCATTAGCTGATAAAGCTTACACATACCCCTACACTACCTGCTCCAGGTGGGGATGAAGAGTTTTGGACAAGAAATGAAAACAGTGCCAACAGCAGCTTATTGCATGGGATTGTCTACTGGAAATAATGCTGAAACAAAGGCTCTTCTACAGGACTGCTCTCCCTTGCCTTCACGGGTGGGAAGGCGAGGAGAATCACTGCACTGTGCTGAAATGACATGCTGTAGCAGTGCAAGGCCAAGGAATATATGATTAATAGCCTGGAAAGCCACACAGCGGTTCTGCTAGACTACAAAGCACCGATGTGAGTGTGAACAGGAAAGTGTGCTGCACAGGATATGAGATTTTGGGGCTATACTGTATACAAACTCAACACACAGATGCTAGTACAGGAGTGAGCAAACATGCACACAGAGCAGACAATGGACAGAGCCCAAGGAAGACTCGCTTCGAGAAGCTGCTGTGCAAGCCACACTCCACCAGCACTAGGGACTCCACAGGCTACACACCAGTCACTGACAGCTTCCTTTGAAAGGGCTATTGCTCAGAGACGGAAATGCACTAGACGCCAGATCCCAGGACTGTTTCTTCCACCAAGAGTAGCTCCTTTTGCTAATTGGAGCAGCAAGTTTCTTGGAGACTGCTTTAACCATATGGTTCAACCTCTCTGCAAAAGAATCTCACTACTGCAGTTTTAAGTGCTTTTCCACTGCAAAAAGCATTCATATTAATTTGTTCATTTACTACAATTGCCCTTCATTTATTTTCCATCCTACACATGTATTATGTTGATGTATTCAGAGAGCATTTATATCCCTGCCAGTCTAACTTAACAAACATCGATATTTTCCTGTTCTCTTTTAGACGGACAGTATTCTTGATATTCTAGCAGCTTCCTCCTCAGCTCCTGCTATAACCTTGGCCCACCTCACTGCCTGGTACCAGCAGTGAGAATGGGCACTCATTACTTCTGAGATGCAGCTCCCTATCAATGCACAAAAATCACATACACTGATCCATTGTCAGAAAGATACACCCGGAGGTGAATAAGTTGGTAGAAAGCTCTTGCTCCCTTTACATGGGGCTGGCTGAGCTTGGCTGAGAAGAAATGTATTTGGCAAGCCAGAAAGCCAAATATCCCTAAGCACAAGCTATTTGGTGCCCTTTTGTGGTGGCTATTGGTATTACACATTTACAGGAGACACCCCAGGTTTTCTGTTGCGGCTCTCAAGTTCTGTTCCCTCCACGGCAACAGTCCCAACTTCAGTTCTTGTCATCTCTTCAGCACTTGCTCTTCATCTGTGAGCTGCCTGACGCTGGCTGCAGAAAAAAGGAGAAGAGTTTGCCTTGATTCCCCCATCACAGTGAAAAGGGAACTGTCAAAGCACATGGCCAGCTCCTTCCCTGATGCTATCTGGAGCATTTCAGGCAGATGATTAGGAACAGCACCCACCTGCCAGCCCTCTCCTCCACCCTGTACTCTCACCACCTGGGCAAACCTGGCTCCAACCCCATTCTGTAGAACGGGAAGAAGCCTTTCAGGAACAAATCCAAGAATAACTAACTCTGCTCTATAATTGCTCTAGTAATAAAGTACTCTGCTGTACTATGGGTTAAACAGCTTATCAAGCAAATGCAGAACAACCAGAAGGCAGTCACTGACAAATTACCGAGCTATGAAACTACAGTCAGTATCCCTGCCCTCAAGTACATCAATATTATCCCTTAAAATTGAGGGAACAAATTAAGATTGCTATCAGGTTCTTGATAACTGGTCAAAACAAGATGGTTTGAGCTGGACCATGGCAGGGACTACTCACAGTCACAAGCTCTTGCCAGGGATCTCTGGAGCAGGGAGACCTCCCACTTTGGCTCGTTTGTACAGTTCTTCAGTGCACAGCTCTTCTGCTCCCTCGTGCTTGCGCTTTGGAGAAGCCTGGTCAGACTGTGGTACTCTCATCACTGTATAGAAAGAAAAGTCATTGCAACATGTCCTCCAGCCTTGATCACAGGTACACCCCAAGTGCCACAGAACTGACGCGGGAAAATTGCACTGTATAAACGCAAGGAAATGTTGTCACAGCCTCCCTGAAGGTTCACTTCTGAGAAATTTCATTCAAAGCAGGATAACCCAGACTTCCAGAAAAAAACCCAAAGGTGTTCTCCTTTGCTGGGGAACAGCTTAATTATATCCAAGTAGCCCTACAGTGACCAGCACTTTTCCATTAAATGGTTGCATAGGATCCCAAACTGCCAATTAAATATTCATTTTAGTGAATTCCTCCTCTGCAGTTCTTTTAGAAATGAAGGCTCACTGCAAAGTTCTGAAGAAAGCCTAAAGTAAGGTGAATATGATCTGTTTTGCTAACTGCACATCCTTTTCTCATTAAAAGAGAACTTTACTCTCCTGCCTACAGCCTTTAAGTCCCTGTGAAACTATCTCAGCAGCAGACAAGCAGCTCCAACTCACCTGTACTTGTACTGCTGCTCTGTCCTAAAGTTGGGTCTGCAACTTGGCCGCTGAGATCTTCCACACAAGGGACCGATGCCAGTAAGCCTAGGGAAGGAATCAGGAGGATCACAGTTGAGAAACAAGAAACTTGTTCTGTCTCCCTAATCCCACCAAAAGCCCTTCCCATTGAAATATCTAGTGATGGTCAACAATATCAGTACACAACCCATACATATATCTGTCTCACTAGGGATATTGATGAGTTCAGAGCTCTGCTCAGCTAGTGTTGGCCACAGGCACCATGATCTAGCAGCATGTTCATTTAGGATGTCCTGCCTAGTTTTTCCAAAGTGAAGAATGGACCAGTGGTAGCACAGGGACTAAACGGGACTTCTACCACCAGCTCACAAAAGACTAATCAAATCCTGCTTTGAGCTGTGTAAAGATCCAGTTGAGGCTTTCCTTGGAAACACAGACTGAGAATAGCTTTGAACAGACTCCTTCCTCTTGCAAGGACTGGCCAGGGACACAGGCGCTATGTATTTCACATCATGATCCTACTCCCAGCATCCTGTCTCCTGGTGAAGGCAGTCTCACACAGATCTTAGTACTTACACAGTCCCCGGTAGCGTGACAGCTGCTGGTAGATCTGCTTCATGCGTTCAATGTTCAGCCGGCTGGTCTCTGCATGGTTCACCATGGGCTTGGGGTAGTCCACTCCAATGATGCACTTGGCTGCCTTCTGCACAGACTCCGGAGCATTCCAGGGTTCGTAGATATACCGTGAAGGGAAGCCCTTTAACTTGGGCAGATACCGCCTATGGCACAGGTAAAACAATGCACAACATCACTTAAAGAACCGGGTTCACAATGCACAGAAGTGCCATGCACCTACCAGCTACTAACAACTTCAGCTTGGAAATCAAGCCAGAAGGAAGCTCTGGTCATGTTACTTACTTAACGTAGTCACCACTGGGGTCTGTACGTCGTCCAAAGCCCACGGGGCAGTAACAGTGGAAGAACTGTTGGAAGAATGCACTGCACGAAAGCCACATCCAGCTGCCTGCATTGACGCTGAAATCCGCATCCAGCAACAACTCATCAAATACCTGCAGCAATTGGAAGAAAAGACAGTGAGAGCAGCCACGAGTTCCTCTGTGCAGGAGGAGGAACCAAGAAGCTATTTCAGATGGCAGGTGCCGAGCTGTCTGAGGGCAGCGAGGAAGCAAAGAGCAACAAAGAGGTGACCTGCTGGCTGAAGCTGGTCAATAGATCCCGCTTCCTGACATTTTCGCATAGGGAGGCCCTGTCTGCTCACACTGATAAAATCCTGGTTAATGTCTCATGCAGCTAAAGACTAAACTACCGCTTAGTCTTACAGCAATCCTTGAGTATTGATCCTAACCTGGGAGACCTATGAAGTGCAAAGCATTGCCCCGGAAAGCTGACAGATGCCACATAAAAGAACATCGTTGAAAAAAGAAGGAAAAGCATCTCCAAGGAGCCCAGAGCCTAGCACCCGTATCTTGGTAAGCACCCAGGTTTCAGCAGTATACTCACATCCATGCATGGAAATTGTGCTTTCAACATCCAATCTTAAAATATACTTCCAGATTTGTAAGATGATGTCTCTATTTTTTTTTTTTTTTCCTTTTGGTATAGGTCTTAGATATACTCGGTAGTTTTGAGCTGTCTGACCCTTGAAACATCCCAAAAGGTGGATCTTTTACCTCTTTCCGTGAGAGACTCTAGACTCAGATTTCAGTCATGGAGCCTTTCCTGACCGGCATGGTGATGGATTACACAGTGAGGAGAAAGATCCAGTTATAAAGAGCCATGGAACTTGCAAAGAAAATGGATGGACTGAGAGCACTTCTATACACACGTGTGCACACACACATACACACACAAAAATATCCCCCAACCCCAGCCCATATTTACTAGTGGATCCCACTGATTTTTACTTAGAGGTTACTGGAAACGCTCTTTACTTTCAGAACCCTCATGGCAGAGGGCAGCAAGAAGTCAAGCTGCTGGCAGGCTGACAGCCCACTACCAAATCTTCTTCCACGCAACTTCTGCTTGTCAAACGAAAGCCATACCTGTATTCCCATCCTTGCAGGGATTGCCAGGGAGACTTTGTTTTCCTTACGGTCGCCTGCAAACCTCTGGAAATGAAAGACTCACCCTGACTCCTGACTCCCAGCTGATCCAGAGGTCGCCTCTGGTTAGGAAGCAGGCCACGGCATGCCTGGCCAGATGGTGGATCCATCCTTCCTGCCTCAGTTGGGTCATGATTGCATCAATCCAAGGGAAGCCTGTCTTGCCCTCTGCCCACTTTGCCAAGGCTTCAGGGTTCCTGTCCCAGGGGATCTGGATGCAGATGGGGTTCCCTTCCATGCGATCAAACTTAGGGTTGTTGGTGGCTGCTGTGTAAAAGAATTCCCGCCAGAGGAGCTGTCCATACAGGGAGAGGGGTGGCGTGCTGTTGCGCTTCACCTGCGGAAGGGAACAACAAGATGAGTCGCACAGAGGGGACGATGGCTTCACCAGGAGGAGCTGTAAGCCATCCATACATTCGTACACGCAATTCCCAACAAGTCATTTACTGGCAGCTGCCAGAGTGGAGTTCATTTTCAGTTCATACTTTACCAGAAACCCCAGCTTGTAATGTTAGCTCATGAGTTTTAGCTTATTCAGTACAACAAAAGCGACCTGAACCACCAACAGCAACTAACAGTAAAAAGCCCCACACAGTTGATGATCCAAGAGTCCAGGCTGAAGAACAGGATCAGCAGATATGAGACAGTTTGCTCAACTACACATAGGAATACCACTTTCTGTCACCCAAGAACCTCTTCTGTAGCAGAAATAAGCTTTGCTGAAGGGTCAGACACAAAGTAGGCAACAGCAACTCCTGCAGCTGTTCTGGCACACTCTTTAAGAGAAAAAATCCTGCCATGCTCAAACCCAGCCTGCTCTCCAGATAACGCTTCTAGATTTCCTTTTGTCTTACCTTCTTATACAGCTCCCAGAGACGATAATAAAATAAACGGCAGGACAAGCAGCCGAAACGCAGATAGGGACTCAGGCCTGTGGGGCTGGCCAGCAAAGAATTGGCATTCATCCTTGGTCGTTCGTAATTTGCAACCCATGCCTAGACAGGTTCAGGAGAAACAAGGCAAAGAAAACCAAACCTTTCAGACACTGCAATGAACAGGCCTCTTTGAAGGTGGTGAGGTCCCTCAGGTCTCTTCTATTCACTTCCAATCACTGCTTTGAGAGATATGTAGTGGGCGATTCCAGCCCCAACATGCTAATTCAAGGAACACAAAACACTTGCTCCACCAGGATTCAAACCAGTTAGTCATTTTGGCCCAGAAAAGGGCTAAATTTCCATTGCATGCCTTGGTGAATAACCCTGAGATATTTTAGGGACACATGGTAATGCAATTGTTTACGTCCAATCCTGCCTATCTTGTTTAGTGCATGGAATGAGATATTCTACGGAAGTTGAGAGCTCCCTGTTGTGCAGTTGATGTTGAAGGTTTGTTCCTTCTCCAATACTAGAATTTATGTTTTGAATTCTACATCAATCACCAAGCTCTCTGGTATTAAAAAGACACAAACAGTTAAAACATAAGCCATACCTCTCCACAAAGAACACATTTCATTACTCTAATATTTTTTGCCTTATGCACACCATGTTGGCAAAGACCACAGAAGGGATCTGCTATTTCAGCTAGAGGCTAAAGGAATATCAATTAGTGAAACAGGCCAAGACAGACGTGCAGTAGGAAGGAATTATTTTATGAGCGCATACCCCTGCTAATACCTCACACAGGCGAGAGAAGATGGTATGCAATGTGAGGCACGGACCAAGAAACTTTATAGGAGATTCTCCAAGTCTGCATTCCTCTAAATGAAATGAAAGGAGTGATAGAAAAAAGACAGTCCCAGGTGCTTCTCAAACAACATAATTAATACACAGCTCTACTTCTCTGGGTTTCATGTAACCCAGAAGGGGAGCTCCTGGCTCTACCTACAACCCAAGATCAAGTGTACTGCATCAGTATCAGAGTCCCCTCCTGCAGGGGAAAGCTTTGCTGCTAGAAAAAGGCAAGAAAAGAGATGATGGCCAACACTAAATATCTTTAATTTAGGCTACTGCTTGAAGAAATGACCACTTAAATAACATGGATTACCTTTCTTTCCAAATGTTTATCCAGCCGTGCCAAGGCTTCTGTCTCCCCTCCTTGCCAAACTGCAGGGGCAAGGCCATCTGTGGGGAAACCTGAGGAAAAGAATTTGGTATGATTTGAAGACAATTCTAGACAAAAGAAACAAATGAAATTGAAGCATGAATAACAGCAAAGCATGCTGAATAGCACAGCATTTAGTTGAGCTGCCTAAAATGGCAGAATAGCTGCTCTAGTCCTTCTACTGCAGGTATCTGGAGTATGGGGAAAACATGTTTACACCACTACAGAACAAGAGCCTGTCCCTGCAGAAGTCCTTCAGGGGACTTCTGCATTTTGGGGACTTCTTACCCTGCTGTTCACACACTGGCACCCTTGTGAATTAGTGTTATCCACAGGACTCTGCTTCGAGGGCCAGAAAAGTTGGCAAAGGGAACATCTGCCCCACAGGTTTGACTTACAAAATACTCAGCTACAAAATACCGGCAGCTCACTAAAAAGCCTGCTAAGAACTCCTGTTTTCCTGACACAAGGTGCTGGAATAGTGCTGAAGAGCTACATTTCACTAGTTTTCAGAACCAATGCACTGCTCTAGGCTCATAGCAGGGCCTCCCCTGGCGGCAAGCAGAGCGCTGAAAGGCTGCATGTACTAGGTCAGATATTAGGCAAAAATGATCTGCCAAGGACTGCAACCCTCCCTGTTGTGAAGATCTCTTTCTCCACGACTGCTTAAATTGTGCCTCAAGGTACTGAGGTGATACTCTCAGGAAACTGGTACCAAGCCTCCAGCATCACAGGCATGCAGGCAATATTCTGCATTAACCCTTAAATTCCTTGCCTTTAAATTCATATCCTTGATATAGCCCTCACTGCACTACTCCATTCATCCTTCTTCTCCACGGGGGAAAAAGTAAACAAAAAACATCTAGGAAGGATGAAGCAAACCCTGAGTTCCCAAGAACCGAAAGGGCTAGTAGGATGGATGAAAGTAGTTTCAGTAGTATCTTTGGTCTCATTAAGCTCCCAGTTTGGTGCTGGTTGGAAACAAGCGAGTGAAGTGATCTGAGCCTGGCACATGGTTAGCTCACCTCTTAGGTCTATTACGAAACCTGTTACAGTCTCTGGACTGTAACAAGGAGCAAGCAGCTGGTATGGACACGAGACACTTATAGCAGTGGTTACATGTTCTTAGTAGCAGGGAGGGCACTAGGACAGATGCAGACCACTTGAGAGCAATGCTAACAGGGATGCTGCCCTCAGTATGAATGTAGTGCTAGGGGAAGCAGTCTGTTTTCACAGACTCCAGCAGTCCCTAACATCATATGCTGCTTCCACAGCTAGGGGCAACCCGGGTCAGATGAGAACACTGGAGCTGTCCTGGGTGCATGCCAGCCATCAGAAACACGTTTTAGTGGAGCCCGTTTCTGTTGGAGTTAACCCTTGCCTTCACTCTAACACATACCCAGCTCCTCCAGGGATGGGACTCCATACACGTCGTCATGGTTCTCCTGTATGTCCACTTTACACGTTTCCATCTGCTGACTTACTATGCTGCTCACCGGCTTCTTGGGGAGCTCCATACGGCTAATGATAGCCTGGAAGCGCTTGTAGGTGAGGGGTGGTTTGTGGCCATTCAGCTCAATTATTCTGAAGACAAAATAAATGAGGTGATATTTACAACACAGCCTTGCTCCCACAGAAGAGACAAGGGAATAACAGTTAAACTGCATACAGCTCCCAATAGCCTTTCACTTCCAATACAGAAATCCTGTACAGATCTGGGCTCCTCCTGATGAGTGCCTTAAAAGGAATTAAAAAAAAAAAAGGGAAAAAAGAAAAACAAAGCATACTAATAAACTAATAAACATATTAATCCATCTCCATGAAAAATACAACAAAACAGCAGCTGAATCAGGCTTCACATCATGTCTCTCCCAGAGGTCTTCATATCAACCCCCGTAGGAAACCTCAATCTGGTTGCTCTGTTTCCACAGAATGACAAATCCCAGACCTGCACTTGCTCCTCCCCACCCTGGGGATATCCCAGCCTGTCTCTGTCCTTACTTCCTCCCCTCCTAACACAAGTCCCACTGTTACTGTCCCCTCCTCCACCAGTCTCAGATGAGACAAATCCCAGTCTGCGTCATTCCTCTCCCTCCTTGTGCTTAGAGAAATCCCCCTTCCTCCCCATCCCTTTAAGGTCATGAGCAGGGCAGACCCGTCAGATCGTGGCAGCAATATGGTTACAGTTCTCCTCTCCTCCACATCACTAAGTATCCACAACCTGCTGGGCCATGCAGCCTTATCTTCCTTGGGACACTGAGGAGGGAAGCCTCAGAGAAAGCTCCGAACTGAGGAAGGTTTCCCCATGATATTTTTAACTTGCGCTTCTGCAAGGAGGGGAAGGAGTTAACAGCAGAGCAGACAGCACGGGGATCGCCAGCATTACATAAAGTTGAGGCCGCCAAGCTCACAGCTCACACACGAGCTGCACCAGAGCAACCTTCCCCACCCACTAGTCAACAGCTTATGCAAGGGGCCGGGCTGAGCGCGGGCGAGCGCGCCAGCAGGCGCCATGTGCCTTCCCCTTCCCCCAGGAAGGCACGTGTAGAGAGGAGGAGCGACACGCTGCAGTGGCCTTGCTGAGCCCTTCCTCACGTGTGCTCTGTAATGACCTAGCTTCCCCGCTCACCACGGCCAGCCCAGCAAGGAGGGAGGCTCTGCCCGGCTCTGCACGTCCCTGCATTAAACTGCATCTGGGCCGGACGTGAGCCGCGAGCCCAGGCACTCACACACTGTGAGCGGAGAAGAAGGGAGACTTTAAAGGAGGCAGCACGGTTGCAAAGATTAAAGAGATTCAAATGAAGCCTCCTGCAGTTTCTTCTATTGTTTCTATGCAATAAACTGCACACACTGGGAGAAAAAGACACTAATGGGCAGGAGAAGGATGGTGTGGGTTGTAAGGGCGTGCAGAGAACAAGAAGATCATTAAGTTTAGTGTAGACTAAATACGATTATGGTGTTTCTCAGCATCCTCTTCTTCCATTCTTCCAAGCTAAGATACTGAGGGGAGCCCCTTCTGAGAGGACCTTCACACCGGAGAGCATCTCCTACGCTTTCAGAGACATGTTTTTTGGTAGGTTATCTCTGTATACTATACTAAGAGACCTATACTAAGAGACCATGAGCTCTCACGAATATTACCCACCAAAACTTTCCTGTTGCTTGCTCAAAAGACTGGGACCTCAAATAAGACCATGAGTTCATAGGGATTGATGAAAGATCACCATTGCTGCTGGAAGGAAAACAAGGCCCTTCCCGTTACATTAAGCACTTGAGATAGGCTTGTGTGTTTTCACAGGAGTTCAATATCTTAAGAGGAAAACGCGACAGTGTTTGCCCTGAGACGCAGAAGGACAGGAGAAGCTGCTGCTTTAACACTACCTCCTTTTTCAGCCCTCTTCCACAGATCTGTTATGCTGCATCTCACTCCAAGATACACAGTATTATAACATGTCCGAGATTCACAGCTAAAGCTTTTGCAAACAGACAGTAATTGGATCAAATCTTCCAAAATTGGAAGAATAACACAGAACAGAAGAGCTACTTTATTCATCATACAACACCTAACCTTCCTCCTATCAGTGAGCACGTGTAAAATTGTGGTACTACCAGATTAGTGATTTACTGCCCAGCATTATCCCACAGCGCGCATATGTTTTTCATTATCCCATAGCCCTTTACCTCAAGACAGAGAGCAACCAAAACCTGACCAAACACAGTTCTGGCACCACTAGGACTATACGGCATCCTGCAGTCATCCAGGACAGACACAGCATCTGCAGATTTCGAATCACACCCCCACAGGCACAGCTTCTGACTCAAGCCTCCGTGGCAGTGCCCCAGTGGGATGATTAGCAGTCTGGAGAAAACTGCTTTCCTCACAAACATGACATCTCAGCTGGTAAATGCCAGGGCCCCATTCTGTCAGGAGACCAAATGTGCTCCCACTCGCTTCTTCCTGTGCGGCAGAGCCGGCAACACTCGGCAGTAGGCTGCTCCACGCCGAACCACACTCCCAATTCACATACACTGTTCAGTTAGATCAGAACAATTGCATAAGCTGACAACAGCTAAATCCTTTCTCCGGAGGGCTTGTGTAGGGCTGTGCACACCTGAGACAAGCAGCGTCTATCCTCCCCTGTGGACTATCCTCCACAGGGGAGGTGGAGGATAGTCAGCAGATATGCCACAAAACAGACACTGGGAACAGGTCGACTATNCCTTTCTCCAGAGGGCTTGTGTAGGGCTATGCACACCTGAGACAAGCAGCGTTTCTTCAGATTCACAGGGGAGGTGGAGGATAGTCAGCAGATATGCCACAAAACAGACACTGGGAACAGGTCGACTATTCTACTCCCATCGAATGACACACACACAAGTGGGTGAAAAACCAAGTGCCTTGATCACAGGCTAAGCATCAATGCAGGGAGAAAACACCTGATGCTAAATCACCATCCTAGACAGACAACGGTAACGTGATTCAACAGACAGAAACCTTTTAGATGAAAAATGAAACAGTTTTTGCTATGGTGTATCTATTACAAAACTACCAGACTGTGCAAATTTCCCCTAACCTTAATTCATTTAAGTCAGTACACACTCCTATTAAAAAGCATCTATTTATATTTTCAACCATTTGCTAAAATGCTGGGTGTAAAGACAGCTTCTGATGCATATTACAAAAGCAAGCTCACAGGGCTCCTTTCTGCCCTGAACTGCTCTGCCCAGCAGGACCCAAGATGCCCACGATCATGGAAACCACGACGCTGACCACCAGCAAGCAGACTGCAGAGGATTGAGATCCTCAGGAAGGGAAACTGGGCAGATACAGAAAACGGACAGAACAAGCTGTCAGCTGGAGGTTGTCAGCTGAAGGCTGAAAAGGTTGTCAAATAAAGGCTTGGAGCAGGCTAAGCTGCTACCTACAAGATTATCTTTGCTGTCTGACTTCCACAATCCGAGCATAGGTAATCTTGACTGGGAATTTTTAGATTTTTTTTCCCTAGGAGTATTTTCCATAGGGATAACACATCCTTTGATGTAAAGGTTGGATAGTAAGCCTGTAGGGCTACATGCTTGGTCTGACAAGCTTTTAGGAGAAATGCAGTATTAGAAATATACTACCACAGTAACTGGAGACTTCAACTACTTCCACACAGAGTGGGTAAATGTCACACTTCAAGGCCTGGCAACAACAGTTTTCTAGATGCCATAAATGACTTCAACAGAGCAATTAATCAAGAACCACAAGAAGAAGAAGTAATTCATAATTTCATCTGAGGCACTGGGCAAGATCTAGCTGAAAGTGTTGTTTAATAACTGGCCTACTCTAACCATGACTGTGGCTTATGTCAATTTAACAAAAATATAATGGATTTTATTTCAAGAAGGGATCTGTAGATAGCTAACAAAGCTCCCTAAGGAAGAAGAGGAGCTAAAAGGGTAAAACACTGACAAGCAACACAGAGATTATTTGAATATGTCATATGTGTGTGGGGAGCAGAGGGTGGTAGAAATCAATAAATTAAACTGCCCTAAAAGGCTTTAGAAAAAAAATCACAAAAAATAAAGAACAATATCAGTGAGGACATAGAAGGCAGAATCATTCAGAAAGCTGAAGGCCAAACAAAAACAGGGTGAGGGAGAGGAGGAAGTCATCGGTAGGTTAAATGTGAAAATCACAAAAATTTTCTCCCATGCACCTCTCCAGGATATTCAGAAGGCCAAGAGGTGATAAAGGTACAAAAGAAGCAGGCACTGCAGAAAAGCAGCACCACACACACACACATATATACATACACAGGTACTCCTTTAGTCTCTATGCTGATACCTCAAAAAATGTCACAGACTGGGATGCTGATAGGCGATGCTACAGAATGAAGCTAAGCTATGCTTTAACAGTTAAGAGCTTGCTGGGACCAGGGAGTATTCACTCAGGCCTTTTACAGAACATCAAGAAATGTCCAAACTACTACAGCTACATTTAACACTTCCTTCAAAGTCATCAAAATACTACCAAAAACCAGCAAGTATGACTCTAGGTTTAAAAATCCTTTCAGGAGCATCAGTGAGACCAGAGAATAGAATGCCTGATATGTGTTTTAAGCAAACTATTAGATAACAACACTAGAATCAGGGAATGTACAGATAAATACAAGACATTTTAGGGTCAGGGCAAGTTGGTACCTATAAATATGTATGTATGTTTATAAAAGTCATCTTTGGACATGAGGCAAGGGAGAGTTAGTTGATGAACTCTAACTAGATTTTCAAAAGCCATCTGACAAGGGGGTCCAGTGAAAATTCTTGAAGAAACCAAGATGACTTGTGATAAAGGGAAAAATCCTTGCAGATAGAAGATTCTTGGTGAGCGACAGGAAAGAGTAGGAATACATTTTTTCTAACAGAAGGAGAAATCCCAGAGCTGAGTTAGTACCTGAGCTTCTTGAAATTACTTCTATGTTATCAGGAAAGGACCAACGAAGGGCAAGTTGATGAAGTTTACTTACATAAGCTACTCTGCGATAAAACAAAATGAAAGGCAACTGAAGAACTTCCTTATACACTGTGTGATCAATGAGAAAAAACAACACAAATTCATGTGTTGATAATTTTGTTTCTCCATGTGCATTGCTTTGTAATCTTAACGTTGCTCACATAGTAACAGGCTCTCAACTAGCTGTAGCCATTAAAGAAGCCCTGAAATGTCAGTTGAATATTTAGCAGAGCTCAAAAGCAACAGAATCATAGCATAGAATGGTAACAACCAGTAGAAAAAGACACAAAACACTACAGCATTATATAAATCCGCTGTGCTCCTACGTCTTGAACAGCAGCTACAGTTTTCATCTCTATTCTCCATCTCAAGAAACACAGAATTATTAAGAAAAGTGACAAAGATTGAAAGAGATAAATAACAGATTCCACCTGCAGAATGTAAGCAATGTAAGATTTTCCAGCCTGGAAGAGACAAAGATGACACAAGGAAGTATGAGGAATACAGAAGAACTGAGGAAGAGACAAAAGGGCTCTTCTATGCAAGAATGAGAGCAATGTCCGCTCAAGAGACTGGTTCAAGAAGAACCTCAAACATCCCCACACATCATGTGCTAAACTGCAAAAGCTACTTCACAGGACTTTACCGACTTACAGCAGGAAAGCTGCTTTTAACATTCTTGGCACAAATCAGCCAAAGGAAAACAAATAAATAAAACAACAAAAAAGCAAGGAACCTGTAAGAGTAGGAGTGAAATATGGCTGAAGTCAAGTATACTGCAAAGTCATAGCTGAAAAAAAAAGTTTAAGAATCAATGCAAGACTACTGCACAGCAAACACATAACAAAAACAGGACATTCACGTTTTAAAATAAGGTAAATTTGCCCCATACAACCTTATTCTATTTGTCAAAGCTGTACTGGCACATCCATCAATTGAAAAAAAAAAAAAGTGTCTTGATAACCTGTTTGAGACAACAACTCGACTATTTTTATCTCACTGAATTGAAAAAAAGCAGTCTATGTAGAGAGAAAAAGTTCAGGGACAGCAATCAATAGGACACAGACAACCAAATTAAACGACTGAAGTACAGAGTTTACTTAGCTTGAGGCAACACCTTTCCTTAAACTCACGTCACTGTCAGCACTCTGACGCGCTCTAATCAAAAGTGTGAGCGTGCGGAGTAATCTTATCGACACCATCCAGGCTCACAGGGGATGAGAGCAAGCAACGCATGGCTACCTACGCGCTGAGGAGGCTGAAAGCTTCCCAGACGCGACAATCCCAGCCTGGCCTGGGCAGCACCTCTGCCCTTGCTCCCCCCTGTACCTGTCCAGGTCGTACAGCGTGTGGGAGTTTTCTATCACCACCTCCACTCCAGCCTCCTTGGCCAGTTTGACAATAGCGGCGTCTCTCTCCTTTCCAAACGGCTCCGAGTCGTATTCAAAGGTGAGGCGGGTAACTCCCCATTCCTGCAAGAAACGCAACATACACAGCTGTCATGCAGAAGATGGTCTCAAAAGGGTACAATTGCTAAAGAAGAAGGCAAAAAATCCTTCCAGTCAATATTAAGAAATGGGAGTACAGATATAGTTCCTGTGAGGAAGACCAGGTTGGAATCAAAATAATCTATGAGTCAACAACTTTAGCAGCTCTTGCAAACATTGTATCTGCTATGCAAACTCCTGTAAGTCAAGTTTAAAACAAAGGGAGCTTTGAGTTCTTCCCCGTAAACCCTCTTTTTAGGCTGCAGCTCAGTCACTAAGCCTTAAAAGCATCTTGTTTTTCTACACACGTTGTCTGAAAGTGAACCTATCATTGGTTGCAGCATTTGCAGAAAAAGCATTTCAGGGAATTTTTTCAATACAAGTTCTGCTCAGGAAACTAATTATTACATGGAGACTATCATTGAGTAAAAAGAATAAGGTCTGATTTTTCTGCCTGATGTCTCTTTAAAGCTGTCACATAATAGAGGATCAATACCCAAGCCTATCAGCAAAGAACATGGTAGTGCAATATTCAGGATAAAGGAAGGCTTGAATAGCTCCAAGAATGAGTAGACCCGTTTTCTCAGAACAGTAAAAGATGATATTACAGTTCCGATTTAAATTATTAGCTTCCTAAAGGTGGGAATTTCTTTCACCCTTGTCAGGCTATGAACCTATTCTGTGTCTTGACATCCTTAATAGATCCTTTACAGATTACACGAAATAAGCCTTATGAAATAGCTTTCAGCCTCTTGCATGCTTTTCCAGAGCACAGTTTGCTCTCAAAGTCTATGGCCTAGTTTTCTTCAGAAAATGAATCCTGTAAGAGGAGGTTAAATGGTTTCCACAGCGACCCTCCTGACACATCTGTCAGAGCTGCAGCCTACAGTTATGTTTAGCATCAAACATAGCCCAAAATTCTGTAGACACCTAAGAAAACAAAAACAAGCATCTTCATACAACTAAGATACGGTCACCTCTGTATGTACAAGACACTCTTCTAGTTCAGAACCAGACCTGAGAGGATCAGAAACACAAAAACCACGCGAAGAACAGATCCAATTAGCTCATTGCAGTACATTTTAAAAGAATGCCAAAGATACTGAAGGGAATTTAAAGGCAGAAACAACTATTAAAAGTCTCCTTTCCTTTCTAAAGGCTTCCAGATTCAATAATACAATTACTACGTGGAAGGAGAGAGAACAAAAATAGCTATGTACCACTGAATGTACATTTCTGAGATGTCCTCTACTCCTTTTCCAAAAGGAGAACATGACAGAACCTGTAAGTGAAGAGTTACACAAACAGGATCTGAGGCCTGCTTTGCTCTCCTACTAAAATGTGATTTAACAGATTCATGTTAATCTTTTCCTTTAAAAAATGATAGTACCAGCTACAGTGCATGGAAGAAATGGGTTTGGTCTTGAAGAACACACGTTACTGTCTGTAGAATGAAAATGTACATTTAAGGCTAGTGGTGACATTTTCAGGACAAGAACATCAAATTCGGGTAGTTTGCTGCAGATTGCCTGCCATTTTGTAAAGCACAGCACTGTAGATGCAGTATATGCTACACCAGCGCACAAGGAGCACAGCACAGCTGCCCAACTCCGCAGCAGTAACAGAGCACATACACTCCACCCGTCCTCTTCACTGGGTCTGTGTCTATAGTGCCTTTCCGAGACCGTTTCCACAACATGCCTCTGCTACTGGCAGCCAGGCAGTAAGCAGGGGAGACAGGACACCTTCATGACCACACACTGTGCAGGTCTTCTCCCCACCAGGGAGGACAGCAGCAGGGCTGCTCTAAGAGCTGCCCTGCAGTGCCAGATGGCCACAAGATGTGCCAAGCCAGAGTAGACTCAACGTGAAAACTCTTCTTCCCAAGTCTATGTTCTACTTGGCCACAGCCACTACAGTTATGTGTGAGGCTTGTCCAAGAACAGGCCCAATAAATTGTAAGTATAATCACAGAGACATCTCCTTCTCATTTGTGCAGCATCCACTGTTCAACGTGGCAGCTCTGTAGGGAGGGGCTTGAATTCCCATGACAGCTGGAATTCTCCTTGTAGTAGCATAAAGAACAGGCTCTTCAGCTCTGTTACAGTACATCTAAAACATTCATCAATTCTGCCTAATCAAAACAATCTTCCGAAAAAAGTGGTTCTGGACGACTCCACAATCATCTCTCCAAAAAGCAGTAACAAAAACAAAAAACCTTACAGCCAATTCTGACAACTACTTTCTGTTCTTTGAACAGAATGCGTATTTTTCTCCTGCACAGTTTTAATTATCCTGTCAATATCTAGCCTTTGAACAAAAAATAAGGAAAGGGCATGGACCGCAAACAGCCAGAACTTACTTAAAGATCAAAAGACAAAAATATTCCAGATTGTAGAAAGGCATAGTGCAGCACATAAATTGTGTCCTGTGTTAACATGCAAGAGCCAAAATAAATAGTGTTGCACTTTCTGACCTGCAACTGATTCCCTCTCAGTATTGTCCCCCTCCAGAGAAAATTGTACTATGACCATATGCAGCAGGAGGGTTCAGATACCTCTCAGAAGCTGATCTACAGCAGGTTTTGGGGACACTTGTTCTATCAAACATAAGATAAGGTACCGTCTCCACAACAAATTCAGATCTAGATTAGAACTAGAGGAAATGGCCACAAACTGAAGTATCAGAAGTTCCACAAGAACTTAAGGAAAAATGTTTTGACAGTGAGGGTGACAGAGCACTGGAACAGGTTGCCCAGAGAGGTTGTGGAGTCTCCTCTGGAGATCTTCAAGACCTGCTTGGATGTGGTCCTGTGCTACATGCTCTAGGTGACCCTGCATGTGCAGGAGGATTGAACTAGATGACCTCTAGAGGTCCCTTCCAACCTTAAGCATTCTATGATTCCATGATCATACGAGTATGGTGATCCAAATTCTCTTCTTTCAGCTTTGTCACTAGCAAAGTGGCTGTCAGAAGGCTTTAAAGGCAACAATTAACATAATTTGAGAACAAGGATAGAGAGGAATGAGTCAGAGACTTCCACTGCTTGAGGAATCTCGGTATGCAAGGATAACTGTCCTCTTGTCAGCCTTCTCTCTCCCAGTCTGCAGCACTACAGCTCTATATCACTTCAGAAATGTATCCCACTAATCCATCTTTGGCCCTGATATCATTGCATATTCCACAGTCCTAAACAGTACATCTTCAAGATACCAGAACCAATGCTTTCTGCAACTGAGATGACTACAAAACAACAAAATAAAATAAAACAACAGCAAAAACTTGAAGGGAAACAGGAATGGAAGAACACATAAGCTTCTGAATTTTTGAATTACAGCACAGAGCCTTATTTGCAGCTCAAACGTAGATCAATAAGCTTCCTTGGATGTCTGTAAAGGTGTATAGACTTGGCAGTGTTCTTGAGTAGAAGCAGCACACTGAAAATTTCCAGAAGAGAAGGAACTCTCAATAGAGGAGAATCAGTGGTTATGCTGCAACTCAGTGAAACCTGACTTACAAAAACAAACGCAAGGGCCACTGTCCACAAAGCAAAGCTCAAGCATTCAGAGAGGGGTTACTCTGTACTACTAAATTTCTGTGGAAATCTGAGTGTAAGAGCATATCTGGCTTCTAAGTTGGCCGCTACGGATAGCAGTGAAGTTAAAGAGGAGCCGAAAGGATCTCTAACAACTAGATATTAGGGAATGAAAACAAGGATACCATTTACAGTAGGTTTTTTTTTTTTTTTCCCTGGCTATGTTCCAGAAAATTAGTTTATTCTCTTACTTTAAAGAGTCTTGGGAAGACATCTGTGGGCTGCCCTCGTACCACAAACAAACGGGAGCTGAGTTTCCTTAAACTGTTGTCCAGGTCTTCCAGTGACTGCAGTAGAAATCTGCAGAGAAGAAACAAGAGCAGTCCATATCAGTCAGACTTGTTCCAGCTAAAAGGCAAATAAGGAGGATTTACATGGAAAGCCAATTAACCACTGATCAACTCTCCAAACAACAGGTAAAGGACAAGAAATGCATAAAATAAGAGTTCTTATTCATCCCTGTCTGCCTACTGACTGTTAAGAGTTTGCTGCACTAGCCAGTCCCCAGCCATTCACATGCATGCTCTGCTTGGCCGAACGAAAGTGCTCTCCGGGATTTTCTTCTTGCAATCTCTACCCTTCCTATGCTCTTGCTGAGAGCTGATACCCCCTGTCAGCTGCTCTCTCCACATGACAGCCAGACTTAGAACAGTTGCAAGCGGAACTGCTATTTACCTTCCATTATGCAGACTGAGAGCATGCTAAGTTATTTATCTACTCCCTTCCACCCCAAAGCCATCAAAAAAAAACACATTTAAGTGCTTTATTAGTGCCATGTCTCACTGATTTCATACTGTGCTGTAGAACTTCAGGCATATCCTCTTTGCTTCCACAGTCATACTGCAATGTAATCCCATCCACACTGTCTTCCTTTGTTTTTCCCAAAATGATGCCAACCTTAACTAAACTTTAATCCCTACAGGGGCACGTAGCAAGGTTTGCAAACCCAGAACCCTTCCTAATGGAGGCTGCAGCGTCCCCCTCTCTCCTCCTTGCCTGCTCTGCAGCCCGGCCTCTAAGACAGGAGCATCTGCAACATCACCCCCAGATGAACACCCTTGCAGCCTGGGCACCTCCTCCCTGTCCCGCTGCATCGCTCAGGATGCGAATTGCGAGGGTCGTGCCAGAAAAAGCCCCCTCTGCACAGCTTGAAGGAAAAAGGGACTAAGATTTCAAGGACAAAAGGGCCAAGCTGCACAGTAGGGAAGACCCAGAATCTCATCTAGATCATCAGAACAAACCACTTCCCTGCCCCGATACACCCGCTAAATGGCAACACCGCCTTTCCCTCCGGGGTGTTCTGGAAATTGGGTGAGTGCTGCTGTTACTCGGCTCAGCCTCATGCAGCACATAAAGTGACACATACAGCGATAAGTAATTTTCCAACACGATAAATTCCTGGACCTTAAACACCTGCCCGGGGAGCACAGAGCTCTGAATAACTGCAGAAAACAAAAAATAGCCAGACAAAGCCGGGGTTCTCCTGGGGAATAATGCAACCTCCGGTACATATAAATAACGTGTATTTACTTGGCACGTTTTTGCCCAGCCGCCAGAGGTGCTGCTTTCTGCTGCTATTTGCAAAAAGACCCCCCTCCAAGGAGACATTCGAGCCCACGGCACAAGCGAGAGCGCTGCCCCTTTGCGGCTCCCCGGGCAGGGGGGCCGCGGTACGGAAGGCGGGTCCCGCCGCGGCCCCCCGGGCCCCCGCGCGTCCCCCGGGCCCCGCTCACCGCCAGCGGTTGATGCCCACGGCGGAGGAGGCGGCGAACCAGGGGTCCAGGATGTAGATGCAGCGCACGGCCGCGGCGTCCCGCAGCGCCGCCTGCAGCGCCGGGTTGTCGTGGAGCCGCAGCCCGCGGCGGAACCAGTGCACGGAGCGGCACGGGCCGCGCGCCACCGCCG
>VWPW01026718.1:329040-403702 GCA_013389825.1 Crypturellus undulatus
CGGCAGCGCCGCGCTCCCCAGGGGGCCGCAGCTCCGCCCGCCGCCCTTTATTCCCGCCCCGCCGCCGCCGCCATGTTGGGTCGGGGCCGGTGGGGGCGGCGGGCAGCGCCGGCCATTGCGGCCCCTATCGCTGTGGCGGCCGCGGCGGGAGAGCTCCGAGCAGTTGTGCGCGGCTTTTGCGTTTATTATTATTGTTTTTATTATTCATAGAGGCAGAGTGTTCACGGCATTCCGAGTGTCTTTTTTTTTTTCTTTTTTTCTTTTTTTTTTCTGATGGCCTTTTATATTTTTTCTATTTCTTTCTGGGAGGCCGGCAAAGCCCCTGCTTACTTCAGTACTGGCCTCCTCCCCGCCCTGCAGGTCTCCTTCCAAAGACACTTCAGCTTTTCTTACCCAACTCTGTTCTGCTTAGGGAATCTTTAAATCACGGCAGGGCAGATAATGCTCTTAGTATTAGGGTTCTTTAGAAATAAATTACCGGTTCTTGCTCGTAACATCTGTAGGCTTTTTGGACAAAAACAAGAAGCGGATGAAGCGTATCCACACAGGCACACATACATACAGATACGCATACGTCTTAAGCACACCCCTCACCTTGGTGTTAAGGTTACTTCCTGCTAGCAGCTTTGTCCCTATGGGAAGCCTAACCCTTATATCACAACTTCAGCTTCAGCCCGAGGATGCCCGTGAAAGCTAAGAGGAAGACATCACTACAACCCTAACTCAGACCCAACGCTAACCCCAGGGCGATGGCAGCCAAGACAAGAACACGAATAGAGGGTTGATTAGAAAATGTTGACCCAGGGCAATGGTTTTCTCAGCATTTTCCTTCCCCTTTGCAGGGGCAATGCCACTGCTGCTCTGCAGTGTCTGTCTATGAACCTCAGCCCTAACCCTAGCTGATGCTGCGCCAAGGTAAGGACACCCGTAGGTGTTCAGCTGGAAACACTTGTCCTAGGAAAACTGCTCTGGCAGCAATTCCCTTCCCATGGAGGTCCATTTATAGTAGCAGTGCAGCTGTAACCCTGTGCTCCATCCGTCTCCGAATCCTAAATCTAACCTCAGCCCTAGCCCTAGCAGTGTCAGAGCCAAGGCAACAGCGGAGTGTGGAGTTCTGGCTGCACTGCCATTGCAAAGGGAAGGAAAATGCCACCAAAGCAATTGTCTTGGGACAGTGTTTTCCAGTTGTACCTGTGTGGGTGAACTTGTGTAGGTTTTTGCTAGCTCTGCTTAGAGTGAGGGTTACAGTTAGGGCTAGGGTTTAGAGAAAGAGCATAGAGCTGCGGTTGCACTGTCACTGAAAAGGGTCCTCCAAGGGAAGGAAAGTGCTTGCTGAAACAATTCTCCTGGGAAAAATGTTTTATGGTTGAACACTTATAAGTGACCTTGCCGGACTCACTGCTACCTAGGGTAGGGTTAGGCACTGAGCCAAGGCAAGGTCACTTGTATGCTCTCAACCAGAAAAGTTTTTCCCAGGACAATAATCCTGGCATCATTTTCCTTCCCTTGCAGGCCTCTTTACAGTGGTGGTACAGTCGCTTCTCTGTGCTGATTTTCTACACCATAAAACTCCTAAGAGAACCCTAGTTGGTGCTGAGCCAAGGCAAGAACACCCATCAATATTTGACTGGAAAAGGTTGTCCCAGGACAATAGCATTGATTTGCATTGTTCAGCATTGTTTTCTTTTGTTTGGAGGCCCCTTTTCAGTGTTTGTGTCACCACAGCCCTGAACTCTGATTTCCTCATAAGCCTAACTTTAACCCTACCTAGCAATGAGCCTGCCAAGGACAGCCATAGGTGGTTGATTTGAAAAAGGTTGTGCCAGGACAATTGTTTTGCCTTTTTTTTTTTTTTTTTTTCGTTTCCTTGAAGGCCCTTTTCATTGGTAATGCAGCTGCAGCTCTACACCTCCTCCATCTCTACACTGTAATCCTAATCTCAGTCCTGACCCTAGCTGGCATAGAGCCAAGGCAAGGACACCCATAGGTGTTTGATTGCAGATGGTTGTCCCAGGACAGCAGTTTCGGCAGTGCTTCCCTTCCCCTGGAAGACCCTTTTCAGAGGCAGTGCATTCACAGCCATATGCTCTGTCTTATTCTATACCTCAAACCTAGCCCTAACAGGAAAATATAATTTTTGGACCACTTTAAGGCCCCTTAGTGGCCTCTTTTCAGGACAGTCGAACTACAGTTCTTTTCTTTGCTCGTCTCTGAACCCCAGCTTTAACCCTAATCCTAGTTGAGGCTGCGCGTAGGCAAGGACACCAATATGTTGTGCACTTGAAATGGTTGTCACAGGACTAATATTTTGACAGAGTTTCACTTATCTTGTAATGTCCTCTTCACCTGCAATCCACTTGCATTTCCACACTTCGTCTCTCTCTGAATGCTATCCCTAATCATGATCAAAATCCTAAGCCTAGCGTGAGCTGACTGCAGGCAAGGCTGCCCATGCAAACATTCAGCACAATGTTGTCACAAGATAAATCTTTTTCAGCCCGTACTTCCTTGTGGAGCCCCTTCTCAGTCCCACTTGCACTGGATCTCTAGGTTTTGTTTCTTTTCCAGCCCTGTTCCCAACCCTTCCCCTAACTCATTCCATAACCATCCAATTCAGTTTTTGCACAGTTGTGCTAGCTTGTAACATTGCAAGGGGGCTGCCCTCTGAAGGTAACCCAACACACAGATTATTTGGTAGTGTTAGATGGTACTCTACTGAGTTTGAAGTACTTATGCAGCAAGTTTGGGCACCCTTCTGTAAGCGGCAGTCGTGGATAACTGTGCAGGGAACACAAGAGCAGAGGCAGTGTTTCAGGCTGCCTGCCAGTTCGGGAAGACATCACACATCTCTCTGCAGCACTGAGCTTCTTGTGCTGGCGAAGTCCAGAGGCTCACTTTGTCAGTGAAGTATTTGATGCTGCAAAATCTGAGCATAAGGTGGCCTAAAGATATTTTGGGTGGATTGGGTGTTTAAAATCAGCGTACTCTAATCAGTCACAGAAAGGGTGTGGGGTTGAATTAACAACTGAAGATGGAGAGAGAGCAGGGTAGACCTCACCTTTTAATGGAACAGTTTCCTTCTCCACTACGTAGGCCTTAGCATCAGGGAGCTAACTGATAGTAGCATCTCTGTCAGGAATAATATCTTTTCTGTTAACTCACATCAATGTCCTTTATGTGCTAGTTGGACCGTATGTGATCTGGGTCCCTGCACACTCAGCAATTTCTAATGTGTGTTTTGTCCAGAGCCTGCCCCAAAATACAAATCTGCTCTACTGTCTAAGCCTTATTTACAGAAATAGTGTTCTCAATTTTGTGGAGGTAAACATGACTTAAATGGAGGAAGCATGGTGACATCTGCAAATGTACCATAAAGAACATACAGAAAAGTGTTGGCTCCCTTGTTCCTATTCCTGGAGGATTTACTTTAAAATCCAGCTGTAAAAAATGTCACTGTCAACACCATTAACTGCTCTGTTACTGATTTGTGCTGAAATCTGTATCATTCTGCTACAGCACAGGAACTAGCTAAGTTAAAGGTAGCCTGTATATCCGTGTAAATTGCATACATAGTCGCCCTGCTAAGGCGATTACCCACTGCCCCAAATCACTGTTTCAGGTATTAAAGACATCTGCCCCTACCCATGTGCCAAAATCTCCTGCCTTTTCTTAGCAGTATTTTATACCAGTGAAGCTTTTTCTAGTACGAGAATTCATACCAAGTCCGACATGCAGGGGAAGCAGCAATGAGTTGAGCACAGTCCCCACTCCTTACCTCAGCTGAGGCTGCTGCAGAACCTCCGATCTGCTGTCCCAGGCCTAGCACAGCGCAGAAAGCACAACCAGAGGCATTTCACGGGTAGCCACACACATAGGTGCTAATAGTCCTTGCCGCAGCCATGCTCTTCTAATTGTGCAGGGCAGAAGCCTGGCCAAGTTAGAGGAGAGAGAAATAATCTTGGTTTATTAGACCAGGTAATAAAGCTGGAAAATGTTTCAGGAATAAGATACTTTTCTCAAGTCTCTGAAATACCGTTTTTTTCCCTAGTTGTATCAGTCTAAAACAAGATGTCATCTCTCACATATAGCTTCCATTGCCAAAAGCACTTGAGCACTGATGGGAATAAAACTCCCACTAGAGAGTCAAAGTTGGTGTCTAGGTACATACCGAACTGTACATGAGTGCCTCGCACAGTGACACAGAGCAGCCCTTCATGCATTTCCATGGCTATGTGCTGAACACCAGGTCTCGCTCCTGTGGCTTGCGGTGGGGTATCTGCCCACATGATGTTAATACAGTCAGGCACAGATCATATTTTTTCCCTGCTATTTGCTAGTGTTGTTCTAATATCTTCCCCAAACTAAGCCAGAAATCAGAAATGGAGGGAAAAAAAAAAGAAAAAAAATAGCTGAGTTTCTGAGTTCCACCTTGTCTGTTCATTCATCAAATAAAAGATTGCTGTGTCCTCACAAGTTTGAAATATCCCAATCAATAAAGTATTCATTGCTTCTCTTGGGAGATTGTTCTCCAGACTTATAATATATGTATGACATGTCTACATAGGAAAATTGACCAGAACAGCTATCTCAGCTCTGCCAATATAACTCCCTGGTGTTGACACTGTATTCCAAAATAAAAGTGATTTATTCTCAGATAATCATATAGTTCTGTGATAGTTGCACTGGTCAGCCTCCCTAGATAGAGTTTGTCTGCTGCATGGCAATGGTTTTGACAAGTGCTTTGAATAAAAGCTTGCCTATGTGGAAAAACTGCCTCAGCTGTGCATGCTTTTCTGCCTCATATGGATGCTCTGCTTAGGGGTAAAGATGTTTTAAAGTTTTAGGTAACTAAAAGATTTTTATTATGCTAAAACAACATATTTCCAGAATCTTCTTGGCTGATAGGAGAAATGGGTCATAGCAGATAATGCTACAGTCACCTCCCCACTGTGTAGGATAACAGGTACATATGTATTCATAGAGCAGAAAAACATGGATCATCTGGAAACCCCAAAGTAGAGATGTATTCATGTCGACAGGATGGGGAAACAGATTTGGTCCAGCTGGATTCATTAGTTAGCGCTGTGTACTAGCCTCATTGACCCAAGCAGCTGCTGCAAAGACGTGAGCCTGCAGCACACTGCCCAGCTCCAGGAGCATCCTCACACCAGCCAAGGAACACTTGGATCTAATCACATCTAGACACCTTGCTGGACCTCAGGGCTCCAGCGAGGAAGGACTAGCAGCTCCTGCAGACTAGCACCCCACTGGATCCAACCTGGCTCCATAAAAGAGCTCCTACAGTATCTGTGCCCTCCAGCCTCACTATTCCTGGTGACAGGACCGTGGGGCAGCAACACTGATTGAGCTCTTTATGGAGGCAGCAAGGCCCAACAGGACAGCTACGTGGGACTCTGTGCCAGGCTAGGCAGCTAATGGTTTCCAGTCCTAAGCTGATTCTGAAGCAGTAGAGGTGCCCCTCAGCTAATAAATGCTATCATATGTCCGAGTGCCCCTGCATGTGAGGCTTGCTTAATCCCCAGCTTGAATAACTGGAAGATGGGTGCATGAGATAGCTTGTGAAGGTCTGCCCCGCTTCCTTGTTCCTTGCGGGATCCTGATCTCCGCGCTGTTAGCTGAGCAATCTCTTCACAGGAGCCCCTGCTGAGCTGGCTGTGTGGGACGCACTACAGTCCCAGTTCAGTCTTAAGGGAAATTTCTCCCTTTCTCCTCCAAAAGTTTTTCTTCTCAGCACTCCTGCCTCAATGAACTTACAGTGATAAGCTTTGACCCTACACAGAGACCAGAGGTGGGGACAACAGGAAAGTTCCTTCCATCCCTCAAGAAATGCATCACCATTCAGCAAATGACCAAGTCTAGATCCTTCACCTGGCGAGCTCCTTCAGTACACAAAGGTAAGCTCTGCCTGAAACGTCAGCATCTCAGACCGCGAAACAGCCCCTACTAGAGGTTTCGGGGATTGGCTTGGCTGATCTAGTGCAGTTGTGGTACAAGTGACACTAGAGGGCAGGGCAGGCACACAATTGGAGCTTTTGCCGGCAAGGCTGGACAGGCTGGGACAAGGCTGGAGCGGCTGGACCGTGCAGGCCTGGGCAGGACTTGGGCTGGGCGGTAGGGAAGCCCCAGACCTGCCCAAGTCTTGTTTTGCCTCCCCGTCTGAAGCCGAACGAGGCAAGAGTGAGAGCAGGGCGCAGTAAAGGCCACGAGCACTGCCGCTGCTCTCCTGCTTGCTGCGGGGATGCTAACGCCACGTCTCCTGCGGCCAGCTCTAGGCGTCTCTGCTATCACCTCAGCCTCATCTCTCCAAGAACGGTGTAAAATCAGGCCCCAAGGGTCCTGGTCTTCCATGTCTCCAAGAACTCAGACTTGCTCAGGGCCCAGGCCCTGCCCCTCGCTGGCGGATGGATGTGTTCGAGGGCTGCCGATCACTCTCCGTCACCCGCGTCCAGCTGCCCGCCGCCCACACATCCCCCTCCGGTACCGGACAAATCTGACTGGGAACCCGGGGCATTTCACGCACGTGTTTTCCTCTCTGCCCATCGCATTTTGGCAGGCTGCGGAGCCTTCGGCCGGGCTGGCGCGGGGCAGACCAGGCCGTGCAGGGTCTGCCAGGCTGGGGCGGGGAGGGGAGGCTGCCAGCAAAGTCTCTGCTTGTGGCAGCCCAGTTGCAGCACCGCTGTGCTCTGTGCTCAGGCTGGGAAACGGCCCTGCTGCCTCAGCCTCCAAACTCCTGAGAAACAGCGGCCGGCTGTAACTTACTAGGATTCCGCCCACGGGAAGAGGGGAAGTGAGCTGCCGCTGCCCCACTTGGGCGAAGCCCGTGGGGCCGCCCCACGCAGCCCTGGCCTTGCGGCAGCCCCAGGTCGCGTGCCAGCCGCAGCCCGGCCCGCTGTGAGCGCAGCAGGCAAGGAGCAGGCTGATGATTTATGAGACGGCCCCTTGGAAACTCTCCGAAGCCAGTGCTTAAGTGCTTCTGAATGGCAGCATTAATTACTATTAAAAACACACATTTATATCTCTCTCACCTGCTTTAAATCCTGTGAAATTAGATTCCCTACCTATCCCCTCCAGCCTTGGTGGCAGCTCAGGGTGTTTTATAGGCCTATAAAGGCCTGCAGTACCTGCTGTCTACATGGGCTCTTATTTATGAGAGTTTTAACAGGCTTCCTGGCTGCACCATCTGAGCCCCCTGATTATTTCACTTCTGTTTCCCTTGAAGGGAATAATCCCCTTGGCCACTGTTTCTTGTAGTGTCTTCTGTCTTCTTACAGGCAGTGGTTGATGCAGAAAACATCTGCTATCTGCTGCTGCAGACCAGGTGGGGAAGGGAAGGAAAGTGATATCAGGGGCCTTGGGCACCAAAGAGCCTCCTGGCTGCCTCCTTTCCCTAGGAGCTTCCTGCAGTGGGGAAAGCAACATGGAGAGCTACCCACCACCACAGAGCCCTCCACGCTCCTGCCAAGAAGGGTGCTGCAGGGTGGGCAGCAGGACATGCAGACTATGTCACTTTGTGATTTAGTTCTGGATGCTCAGAGGATGTTTTGAGCCATCACAATTCCTGCTGAAGCCAGCGAAGTGCCTCGCCACACCAGCATGAGGTGGCAGCAGCACATAGTGGGCAAGAACACCAGAAAGTAGGTGCCTCTGTGATTTTTTAAATGTATTTATTTGTAGAAAATATATTAGTGAGACAAGCACCTTGTGGGAGTATTGCAAAGATCCTTGCTGCTTGCTCTTTACTGCAAATTCATGCCAGATATCACCAGAACTCAACCAGGCACCTCCCAGCACTGGAAGATGAGCAGTCCTAAAGTCCTAGATTTACTGAACATAGAGATAACTTCACATATATGCAAACTGCTATGGTTGTGCAGGTCATCCTTATACAGTGAATACTATCCTTATGATTTATCCCTTCCCTGGGATAGGGGGGAACTCTGCAGATGTATCTTGAAATAGAATTTCCCTGATGGACTGCAACATATATTAGGTATCTTGATAGCACATTAAAAAACATACTATGCCTCTGGACTGTGAAGAAAGATCTGTTTTGTCGAGGAACTTCTCACCCAAGGGGTATAGTCCTCTCAAAGTCAGCAGGGGCAGAGTGGGGTGAAGGAAAGAGGAGTGTTACAGAGCTCTGTTCTTTTTCAGGGCTCTTTTGTATAATTTTTCTGCAACTGGCTCTGCCCTCAAAATACTTCTGGGTTCTCAGACCTACTAGAGACCGGATGCTTCTCTGGGGAATTGGCCAAATTTGTGCGCTTGTGTCAGCCTGCCAGGGAGAAATTGATAGATATCTCTGCCTCCTGCCTCCCCGGCTGAACATGTTAATTTATAGATTGGATCTGTCGTTCCTGATAAACGGTATCTTTCTTCCCTAATGCCGCCTTCAAATTGAGTTTTTAAGTCTAGGTCAGATGGGAAAACCAAACAGTGACTCTGCTTTCTCTTTGCTTTGGCTTCATTCTCCACAGCCTTGTTGAAGTTAGCTTTTTGCACTAGAAACTGATCCCAGAGCTGTGCTGACACCCCCCTGCCTTGGCATCCAAGTGGGCAAAGCAGCCACCTCAAAAATGGTTCTGAAGTTATCCCTGTTTTCCCCAGGTCTCACAGGTACGCTTGCTCTGACTTGCTTTTGGGCAGTGCCAGCCAGGGTGTCTCTGCAGGACATGCCACCAGTCTTTCCCCTCTTTGCCTGCAAAAGCACCAGCTCACTTGGGCAAGGAGGGGTGGAAGGGCTGCTGTGCTGCCCAAAGTGATGTGGGAAGGAGAGGACCTTCTTTGGGGATAGCCTTCCTTTCCCTACCAGACAGCAGGAGCAATTTCTCCAGAAAAACTTCAGACATTTTTAGTGATGAGTGGCTGCCTCAGCAGTATGAGGCAGGAGAGACTCCTCCAAGTGGCACCCACCACCCCTCTCAGTGGCACTGCGGATTTGCCTCTCCCTTTCTGCCTTTCCATGCTGGATGTGCATTACTTACCGAGAAGCTCCTGCTTTTTTCTTTTTTTTTTTTTTTTTTTTTTTTTCTCCCATTTGGAACAGTGCTATCTTGCACAGAGGGCACTCAATTCTCCAAGCGGAGGTAAGGGAAGCTACCGTGCCTAGCCATTGAGAAGGGCAGAGTGATTGTGTTTGCCCCCTCTTCCTCCCTGCAGCATGAAAGCATCCCATACCACACCAATCTCACAAGCACGAGGTGTCAAGAGCAAGTAGCCAGAGCAACGACTCAGGAAAGGTTTTATTTTCTCCTGTAAGGCATCTCCCTATCATCCTGGGCAGCTCGCCAGCTACGGTCCCCTCCTGGGCTGCCTCCAAACATTTTCCTCCTCCTTCCTGGGTGCCTACACTTTCCCCTCCTCCCAAAGCACCCAAAGCTGGAAATGCAGGTCCTCTCCACTCACACCAAGCACTGTGTTCAGGAAGCACTTGGGCATCCGAGCAGCCCAAAAGAGCAGTTCCCAGGTGTTTGCCACACAGTGGGGCTCAGCTCTTTAAGATTTGGCCGGAGTAACACGCTGGGCGACAGATCTCAGAGCTGCCTAACGGGGATTGATGGCTTTGTGTTTCTTAAGACAACAGTGTGCAATTGCAGCTCCCAGTGGAAGTGCTGGTCTGAAGAAGCAGGGTATAGTGGAGCATGGGCAGTCTCTCCAGCAGGGAAAAGGCTTTTCCCAAACAGCCTGCTGAGGAGCATTGCACAGGTCTGATGAGTGGTGCCAAGCTCTGGGCTGGGATCAAACAATCCTCTGAGAACAGCCATCCCTCTCCAGAATTTCAGGTGCCACAATGCCACAGTTCAGTGAAGTACCCCTGAAGGGCTGCTCTGCCCTGTCCTGTCTCCATTACATGTGTCACCCTGCACTGCCCCTTTGTGGGAGATGTTTCCAAGACGGGTCCAGGAGATGTGCCAGAGACAGGGCTTGCTCAGCAGCCCAAGGATACCAGGCTGGCTAGCTTTGGCTCATGGCCAGCCACCAACCACTGAAGCCAGAGCACCACCTTTGCCTCTCTTCAAGGAAAAGGGGCATTTCCCTTTCTCTGCCTGTGTCAGGCCAGGTCTGTTGTGCATCAACCCCTCAGTGCTGCAGATCTTTGCCTATACCAGCATCAGCAAAAGCTTTGGTGAGCATCCTTCTCCAGAAGGAAACATTTTCTAGAGTACTGTGCCTATCTGCAATTGGACCAACAATTGCACATCCTCAGACCATCATCCACTTACAAAGTCTTTCAAACAGTTTTCTCCGTACTGCAAGCCAAACAAAGCTGAGACACCTTCTTTTTATTCTCCATCATCATTAACACATTCAAAACAGGTAGTGGGAAGCATGGTGCTGGCCTCTTTTCAGTGGTGGTCACTTACAGAACTAGAGGAAATGGCCAGAAACTAAAGCATAAAAAGTTCCACGGGAACTTAAGGAAAATTTTCTTGACAGTGAGGGTTATATAGCACTGGAATCGGTTGCCAAGAGAGGTTGTGGAGTCTCCTTCTCTGGAGATCTTCAAGACCCGCTTGGACGCAGTCCTGTGCTCTAGGCAACCCTGTGTGTGGAGGAGGGTTGGACTAGATGACCCCTAGAGGTCCCTTCCAACCTTGGGCATTCTGTGATTCTATGATTCTGCAGCAGTCACTAATGCCCAAGTACAAGTAGGTTTGTTCCTCCTCTAGGAGGCTGAGAAAGTTAGAGCTGGCCAAACATCCAGGACTAAACAGACCATTGCTCCAGCTGTACTGAAGTTAAGGTGGTTAAGACACATTCATGCAGACTTTAGTTGTCAGCTTGTTTAACTTGTCCTACTTATGCACTAGGTATTACCTTGCTCACCAAGAATGGAGTTTGCCAAAGCTCTATCCTGAGCATCACTGAAATGACACAGTATAAATCAGACTAGAAAATACCTTTCACAGATGATGAAAGAGGAATCCAGTCATGCCTCACAGAGGTAAAAATTTTCCATTCTTCGCAGCTGGGAATTAACTAAAGCTAAATATTTCACTCTGCACCACAGACCTTTCCCAATATCTAGAAATCACAGCAGTCAAAGTTTCTCTGCACAACAATTGCAATCATTTGTGACAGAGAATCCTGCAGCATGCTAGAAAACACAAGTGACAGAACTGGGAACAATGAAGTGCGTTTGAACTTCTAATTAAAGAAGCAGAGAGAGGAGAGCTGCAATGTAATTCAGATCTAATTCAGCCCAAGCTTCCCTGTTTCAAGGTTTTTCCCCCCGCCCCCCCTGCCAAAGCTGCTGCAGACTCTCTCATCTGCTGCAGTGGAAGCTGCAGAATAGGGAACAGTGCTGCCAAATTTAGGTCAAGCTTTCAAGGCAATACACAAGGACTTGGTTATTATTAAATGAATGCGATTAGCAGGAAGACCACATTGCTAATGCAAGGTCAGATGTTTTAAAGACAATATTGAGCCCTGCTCTACCTGAAGGATCTGCAAGTGCTGGAGTTGGGACAGGAGCTAGCAAGGGGCCCAGTGCCTGAGGCATTGGTCCTACAGCCAGCAAGTGGGGCCCTCGGCCTCTCTGCGGCCTGATGATGAGGCACTGAGAATGCATTAGCCTCATTACAGGAGAAAAATACCTTGCCAGAGGTAGGCAGGGCAGAGCAAAGGCAGACTGCAAAACCACTCTAGCCTCCCTTTCCCCCTGTCCTTCCAATCTGGGAGGTCTAAAATGGCCCTACCTGCAGCTATCACTCTGATCTTTTCATGGTATAAGCAATGCAGACTGTAAGCAGCGAGCGGCTACACTCCAGTGCATGGGGCAGGCTGTACTCTGAAAACCATCCTATCCACTAACACGGGGAAGGAACAGCTTATGCCTCATAGAGGAGCTGTTGGCTGCTGTAACAAAACCCAGGAGCTGCACTGCTCCTCAGAGCAACCTCTGTTCTGAGGGCAGAAGTGTATCGTGGAGGTGTCTCACCCTCGCTTCCTCACTCCACACAGGCTAGCACAAAGGTCTATGAGGTCAGAAGAATCTTTTTTTAATATTTTTTTGAACAAAAAGAAACACATGTCCTTTCTAGTAGGAGAAACTCTCCCCCTCCTCAGCAGGCATCTCTTCCTTGCTTCCACTAATTCTTTACAAAATATGAAGGTCCAACCAACTGACTGAGTACATGTTCGACACACACTCACAGCACTAGTGCCCTGTGTGCTCTGAGCCCTCAGCAGCTGCCTGCTCCGGTGGGAGCCAAAGAGAACAAGTCTCAGGGCTCACCACGTTGGAGTACAGCAAAGCGGGCATGGGGCAGAGGGCCCTACATGGCTGCGTGCCTCTGCCCGTGCTGCTCCACATGTTGGGAGGCAAGAGGTTGTGCTGCTCCCTGAGGGCCAGAAAGCAGCTGTTCTTCTACTTACATGTTCCCAAAAGGCCAGAGTATTGGCTCTTGTTCATCCTGTGCCAGGGCTTCCACAGGGAAATGGCATTACCCTAATTCACCCTGTCACCACAAGCCAGGTTCCTCAGTTTCTCCCCCAGGGCTGAGCTCTGCATTACTCAGCATATGGGTCCCCAGTGTTCATTTTGCACTAACTTGTGAGTCTAATTGTCCAATAAATGTAATTGAATCCTATGGATTACCCTGGTGTCATCACACAGCGCTGTTGATGGAGTGAATGGTAGCTGAAGTGCAGCTATAATTCCCCCTGCCCTTGGCATTGCACAGGCAACCCCTTGGGAGCTGGTGCTGTCCCTGGATCACTCTCTTGCTGCCATCTAGCCCTGAGCTCTGACCAGCTCCGGCAGGCGCAGACAGGCAGGTTCAGCTGCTCAAGGTTTTCCCTTTCCCTTGAGAGAAAACTGCAGCTTCCAACCTGTGCAACCCACAGTGTCAGCCATAAGCATCTGGAGAAATGCTCTATCGTGTTGTTCTGATGCATCTGGAGAGCTCATACCATACTTTAATCTACACCTTTTTGGTTGTGCAGAATATTTGCCTCACTTATGCACTTGAACTAGGCCTTTTAATGCACTTTTACTTTATTACTTGTCCTTTCCAATTTACCTCTAGCCTACTAAGCTATATGAGGCCAACTCTCCTGAAACACTTGCCAGACAATTGGACAAAGAATCCGCTCAAAAGATTCTCCAAATAAAGTTACACTGCTAAGTATATCAATAAAGCAGGACGCTGGTGCATATGCACAGGGTGACTGCACCAGACATCATAGAACAGAGTTACATGATTGCAGAGCTCAGATGCACGGGAAAAGCGCGTGTTCTCCGATATCCCAAGGGGCTACAGAGCCATTAGGAGCATTAGCCTGCAGCAAAATCATTTGAGCGTAGAATTTGTTAGTCCTCGAGCTGAGCTGCAGCCTTAAAATAAGGAAGGGGAGTACACTTATCCACAGAGCAGGAGTTGTGCTAAGGCTCAGGGGAGGGGAGAGCAGCCCCGTGCATCGACTCTGCTGAGGACAGGCCACAGGGTGGGACAGCCCTGGAGAAATTAGTGTCCTACAGTATCTGGCTCTAGCCACCCCTCATTAGAGGGTTCCAGTAGAAAACTGATGACAGACACAGGAGCAGGAATCTGGGCAGTGGTGCCAGTCCTTCTTTCCATCAAGTTATTTTGTCTAAAATAAAGAAAGCACATAAATGAAATTATGTAAGTTAAAATTCAGCACAACCCACAGTGAAGATATGCAGGATGGATAGGGCATATGGGAGGAGTGTTTTCAACTTTTTTATTGGGCAACTGTTACAGATTTGGAGCCCCCAGGGTTTTCCATGGTCTCAACAGCTCCTGCAGCATTGAAGCAGTTCTGCCCCAACGCACCCTAAAAACTAAGTTCGCTGAACAAGCCAAATATTCATTACTAGCGTGGGACAGAGTGGTGCCTGGGGTTCCTGGCAATGAGGCTGTGAGGGAAATTGTTATGAAAATATACAATGTAAGAGCAGAGAAGGGGGCTGCAGCTCAACATCCACCTGTGGGCCTCCTGCTTCTGAAGGCAGCTCCAGGCACACATTTTTCTGCTTACAACCCTGTCTGCCTCATGAGCTATACCAGTTACTCCAGTGAAAAACCTTGTGACACAGGGTAGAGAAAGCCAGGGCAAACCCGCTTTTGGCTGGAGAGAGGAAAGGAGGCAGAGCAGGCTGAATCTCCACATGGAGCATTTTGCTGCTGCGCTGCTGGCTCCGAGCAGTGGTCCTGACCCAGGGCTCACAGCCTAAAGCCTCTCGGTGCTGAGAAGTGAAGGAGCTGGGATTGTGGGGTCAGCAGCCCTGTGGGATGAAAGACCTAGCTGATGAAGTCAAACCAAGAACCCGAAAATTTCTTTGTGCCGGGTTACTCCTTCCCTGCCTTCTTTCCTGGGCTGGTACCTTTCTGGCCCAATCCGCAGCCCGGCAGCGGCACCGGAGCGCTGCCCACGGAGGCCAGAGGCTGCTTCCCCGCACTGGGGCAGGGAGCAGCCTGCCAGCCGCAAGCTCAGCGGAGCCCCAGAGCCCCGTGGGCAGAGCCTGGGCGCTCCACCAGCCGGCCCCGCACTTTCCCTGCCCTCGCCCAGCAGCAGGTCCCTTGGCCTCAGCAGGGCTGGGCCCGGCTGCCCCATTCAGCTCCCAGAGCAGCCGTAGCAGCTCAGCCTGCCAGGCAACCCCCTACACAAACCTCCCCTTCTGCTAGTTTTTTTTTTTTTTTAAAACAGTCTTTGAAGATAGTCGTTGCTATGGAAACACGCTTTAAAGAGGCCTTTTCCCTTCCCTTCATCTTCTGTTGCCATAACAGCCACATCCGACTCCACCCGGCTCCCAGCTGCCTGCCCCACTCCGGGATACTGCAGGGAGCAGTGCCCACCCAGCAGGGAAACCCCCAGGTCACAGCCCTCTCTGTGCCCCACAGAGCCTGGCACCACCATCCAAGGAGCCCCTCTCTGCACTCCCCCAGCTCCCCTGCAGCTTGGGCCATGGAAGGGGTCTGGATTCCCACAGGCATCAATCACCTCTTCTGATGCCTGGATGTGCTGCTCATGGAAGGAGGCCTCAGTAAATAAATAAATAAAATCTCCAGGCTATATCACAGCTTTGCCAGCCTGCGGAGTCCCACAGCATGGCACAGCCCCAGGGGGATGCCAGGAGGTATGCGCAGTGATTGGAGCCAGGCAGGAAAAGGCTTTCTTACTCTGTGAGAACAATTAAATCCCTTTTTCCACATTGAAGTGAAACCAAAGCACCAAAAGAGGCCATTTGCACATCAGCCAAGAGCCCCGACATGCCCAGTATTGCAGAGAGCCAGCTCCAGCCCTGGTTGTAACTGAGGAGCGAGCCTGCTTCACACAAGTGCAGAAAGGCTGGCCAGAAGCAATGCACCCCCGCGGATGTGCCCCGCGGGATCCACCTGCCATTTCCTCCACACGTCACACAACCAGCTTGCCACGTACCAGCTCCACCAGCACTGCCACAAGAGTCTGCCAGCAAGCAGCCCTCGTGCTCAGCCACAGTGGACTAGGTGCTCCTTAACCACAAAGAAGTCCCAGGATGGACCATATCAACCTGGAAACAGCAATGCGACGGGCACCCTGACATAAAAGCTGGTCTTTGTTCCCTTCCTCCAGGCAAGGAAGGAAGCGGGATTTAAAGCAGACAGCAGCCAAGGCCCGGTCTGCAGGGCTTTCCTAGGCACCAGGACAAGAGCCACTCAGTGTGCTTTACTTTTGCCCTGAAGACAGAGTGAAACAAGTTCCCTTGCCCATATACCAAGGAGGGTCCGCTCTTACACCTGTCCCTCAAGCCCCAGATCTCTTTTTCTCCCCTGCACCATTCATTCTAAGGATCTTGATTAAATAATTCCTCTACTGGGCAGTATATAGGAAATCAAAGGATGCATCAAAGGAATATCTGCAGTTACTGTGGCTTTAATCTTCTCTGCACCTCGGGATTAGGTGGCTCTAGCTGTTTTCTGGACCCCTATTTCTGCTGTGGCCCAGCCTGGAAAGGTTCCCGGGGAAGGTCGAGGTGCCGGTGGGAGGATCACGCTTGCTCCAGGAGCGTCACTCTGCAGCGCCCAGCGGGAAGGCTCGTGCAGGTCGCATTGCTGCTGCTCTGACCACCCTGCAACAGCCCTGCTAACCTCATTTCCATTCCAGGCAAGCCACGGCAACTAACCTATTTCTTACTAATTCATCTTGCAGCCCACAAGCTGATGTGGCCAGATCTCCTGATTCCTCACCAGCAGCTGAACAGCCTTTGACTATGCTTCAAACCTTGCCCTAACAGCCTCTGCTCTCCAGGCTGGCAAGTTTGAGCTAAACAGCAGTCCCCTGACACCGTGAAGCCAGTGGCTGTATCATTGCTCTAGCAGCTTTGCTAGAGAAAGCCCAGGCCAGACTCACACGGAGCTGTGCTACCACTCCTCCATTCCACCCGCCTTGACCTTTCAGCCACCCCACTGCTCGGCCAGCAGTCCTGAACCCTGACAGGCTGAGCTGCTGCCCATGCAAGCCTGAGCTCCCCACTTAGCTCTGCAAATGCCCCTCATGCCTGGCCTGCCTCACACCCCATCTTCTCCCACAGCAGGCGTTGCCTGAGCTGTGCTGCAGGGACAGGGTGCTGCAAGCCCATCTGCAGCTCGTGGCGCCTCCAGGCACGATTCAAACAAGGGTGGGAGGAGAGGGGGTGAAGAGCGGGGGCTGCAGCTCCTTTCCCTCTCCCTGCTGTACTCGCATGAGCCTATCACAGATGGCTGCATGCCTCCCACCCTGCAGCTGCGGCCAAGCACGACATTCCTTCGGCAGGACGTACCATGGGGCAGAGACCTTGAGCACATGTCAGCAAGGCCAGTTCCAGTGCTAGACATGGCATCGCCACCATCAGGATAGCCTCAAGCCATAGTGAGGAGCCAAGTGTGTCTAACACTAATAACTCACATCCACTGCGTGCTTGGATCACCCAGGATGAAAAGCAGGTTTCCCTTCCCTACGATGTCAACTCCTTCTTCCTCCTCAGGGCAGAGACAGCACTGCAGAAAAGCAGATTTTGTTCCCTTTGGATTTTTTTGCTTCCACACTGGCTGCTGCAGAGCCAAGACTAACTGAGAGCACATCGCTGGCTGCAGTCATCTCAATTAATGCAGCCCTGCTTGCTTTAGCAATTACCTGCCCATGGCTCACAGCCCACTTTCAGATGGACATCTCCTGCCAGGATTTACAGCTGACAAACAGAAGAGGGGAGCAGACATGGAGGGCACCTTCATACAGCCTTGCCTAGATCCAAAATAGTCTGTCTGCCCTCTCTGCCAGAGGCTGGGGATGTCCACATGCCTGGGATGGACACCTGGGACTGGGACAGGCACTGAGTGGCCGTAGGAGCACCTGAGCCAAGTGGGGTGTCCCCTTCTGCCCCCAGTGCCCCACTAACAGCTTTGAGGAGCCAAATCCCTCCCAAGCCCTGTCTCAGCCAGAGAGGGGTCCGGCCCAGCAGCTGGTGGTGCAGGCAGAGCTTTCATGCCTGTCTGTGCTCTCAGTACAGCTCTCCAGGAAGAAAAGATAGCGGTGGCAGCAGTGCTTGGGTCTCCCACGGCCCCGAGCGCTTAGCTGGCAGCTGAGACACTTGCAGCCACTGGGAACAAACTCAAAGCAGCGCCAAGATACAGCACAGAGCCCACATGGGCCCTTGGGCTTCTTCCCAGGCACAAACCTTGTCAGAAGGGGCGGGGAGGGGGAAGACGGGGGGTGGAAATCTGTGCTGACTCTGCAACCCCTAAACCTCCAGGGGCAGCCCAGTGTTGGCAGGGCTGGGAGAGAAGAGAGGTTCCTGAAACAGGCCAAAGAGGGTTAGGAGGCTGACAATTTTTTTCCTCTCTTAAATGAGACTTTTAAGCCAGAGCAGAACACACTTTTTATTATTACTATTATTTACTTGCTGCTTTCTGAGCTTTTGGAGTACAGAGGGGTCAGATTTTCAAAGGTTCTCTTGAAGCAGTGAGGGAGAGAAGCTTATTAAAAAAAAAAAAAAAAAAAAAAAGTGGTGAGGCAGAGAAAGAGAAAGGCAAGGCAAACCTCTCCTGCGAGCAGGAGCTGGGCTTGCAGAAGCAACAGCAAGTGCTGGAAGAGGCAGGTGCTGTCGGGGCACGCACGAGAGCACGGCGCTGCCCTTGCAGCCAGCTGTGCCTATGGGCTGCCCCTCGCGGCTCTGCCCACCTGGCCCCGCTCTGCCAGGCGGGCCCTTTGCTATCCTGGAGGCCCCTGCCCAGACTCCTATGTGTCACGGATCTCCTCCGATCATTTCCTGCCATCTTCCCCACTGCCACTTGCACCGAGCCCACAGCCTGGTGGGCCAGGGCACGCACGGTGCTGGCGCAACGTCCGGAGCCCGTGCTGCTTGCTGCAGAAGTGCCACATGGAGCTGAAAGCTTGCTCAGAAGAAAACCCCCTCACCTAGTAAATCTCCAGCAGCACTATGTCAGCTGAAGTACTAACACCAAATAAAGTCGCAGAGACAAATATTATTCCAGGAAGGATGTGTAAGTGTCACTAGTGTTCTCCAGAGGGCAGCAGCAGTGGGATTTTAAATGGTCACAAGGCAATTTCCTCAAGATGTAGTCAAAAACTGTTACCAGGCTTCCGTTCTAAACAAATTAGAATTCTTCACATGCATTGGTATTTGCTCCATACAACAGCAAGGTCTCAGCATGCTTAATGAAAACTTTTCCCTCCTTGGATCTATATACAGCCAGACTATGTGTGTACATACATGTGTGCATACACACATGAACACACCCAGACAGACAAAAAAAACCTCATATTGCTAAAATCAGACTTCACTATTTAAATTTTATAATTTTACTACTGATCACCATAACTAGGAAACTTCAAATAAGAGGTTTACAGAACCTGCCCTTGCCAAGGTGCCCCTGATGGTAGCATTTCACAAGCCCCAGAGCCAGGCTGCCAACTCAGGAGCAGCCTGAAAATTTGGCTGCTGGATATGGTACTTCACTTACCCCTCCAGGCAGAACAGAGGCTTGGGGAAAGTGCTGTGTGTTCACAGAGAGCTCTCAGAGCACCAAGTGGGCAATATCTCTTGAACTGTGGCCCTGGCTTCCCTTGACGTTATTAGCAGGGCGGGGCCTGGTGATGTGCGTTTCCTTCAGGTGGACACGGTTGGTAATGGGACCCAGCTGGAGCTACTGGGCCTCAGGCAGGCCTTGCAGCAGCTGTGCCACCTCCAGCCCTGTGCTGGCCTGGTCCGCAGCACAGAGGCTGCACGCCTGGGTTTGAGGACAAGTGATCTGTGCAGGGTATATTACGAGTGCTGTGGAAGCAGCCTCAGAGGTGGCACAAGCAGCTGCCATCCTCATGGTCAGCACTAATGTGCCCCAGCTCAGTAGTGCAGCTACCTGTAATACCAATGCTTGTAATGAGACTTGCACCGGCTCTGGCACCTGGCTGCGCCCCTCTGTAGGATGTGTAGTGATGTTGTCTTTAACCTCCGCACGTGTTAAGCAACAGACTTATGAAGCAGCCAGGGTGTTCTACCCCTGAAGAGGCTGTGGCATAGCAGCAGGCCACGGGACTCCTACAAGGCAGGTTGCAGCAGTATCTGGCACATCATGAGAGGCAGCATCTGGATCATTTGGATGGTAGCCTGCTGCATCCCCATGCGGGTTGCTCCCAGCTGCCTGCTGAGTGGCGGCAGCCAAAGGGATGCTGCTAGTGTTTGTTGTGACAAGGCACTCTGCGACCTTCTGCCAGGCTGCAGGTGGCCGCGGAGTCCCCGGGGCAGCCCAGCAGTGTGGGAGGGATCCAGAACCTTCTCAGCAGTCATTGCTTCTCAGGGCTGGGGGATGCTGAGCTCGGCTGTTGTGGCTCACAGCTGGTAGCAGGACATGGATAAGTAATGGGGAGGAAAGGAGAAGGCTGTTCTCATGAGCTTCCCATTCTCTCCTTCACCTTTCTTCCTAGTAACCTTGGTGAGTGTCCTCCTGCCACTGAGCCACAGGCAGTGCTTTGAGCTGGCTTATGACCACGACCCCTTTGTGCAGGTCTGAGATACAACATCTGGGCTTCCTTCAGCAAGATTTGTCTGGGAGCCCCAAAAGCCCACCTTATACAATGACCTGGGTGCTCTCCAACCAGCAATACTACCTGCCTTGTCCCTCACAGCCCCATCCCCAGCATGCTCCAAGGTTGCGCCTAGAAGGTAAATGCTAATTTCATCTACATCTAAGGGCTCTCTGCTTAGGCCAGTGCTGTACAAATGAGTCACATACATGCGTGGCACCAGGATTGTATTAGGCCAAGAAGCAGGGGACCAACAAGAGGCACTGCAGTTCAGGCTGGAGAGCGCAGCAGGGACTCACTTGTCACAGAGATACGAGGCTTTGAGCTAAGTGTAAAGTCGCATGAAGCCACAGTACCAAGTGCATCAGAGTCAGTAGATGTTCATAGGACATATCGCCAGCTCCATTCCCCACATCTTGCTTTCCAACGAGTTTCTTGGCCATCTGTTGTCCAAACACTAACTCAGGTATACTGCCCAGGGTATGCCCAGGGGTACATAGGTGAAATACAGCTACCCCAGAAAGCAATGAGAGACTTGCAGTGGTAAATGTACCTTGCCAGTCTTGCTGGGTTGGCTGCTGAGTGTGCAGGCTGCATCTGACAGGCTTGTGCTGGCACCAGATTGATGTCCTTTTTGTTCCTGATAAGGATCCGAAGTCTCCTCTGGGTTCCAATAGCAATTCTTTTATCCTTCCTGATTGTGGCATCCGCGCTCTGAGAGTCCCTGGAGAGGCATCAATCGTCAAGCTGCAGGCACCATGGCTGCTATCGGCACAGATGATGGAAAAGCTACAGGAACAGCTGTCATTTCTCCCTGTTTGCATTTTGTTCTCGGGCTATCAGCAGGACATTTTCCACCAGACACCTATCAATCTGCCATGGTGGAGCCCAGCTTTGACTGTCTGCCTGCTGAGGCTGGTGTCAAAGCCTACCTGCAGCATTGCCCAACCTCAAGCAAGCCCTTAACCTCCCCTCACCTTGGGCTGAGCCACAGCTGCCCAGCTTTGCACAGGAGTTCAAGGCCAGGAGACCTTCAGGAGCAGAGCTGTCATGGACCCACATGTGGGCCCACTGGCCCAGGGGGCTGAAGCCGACGACAGGAGACTGTGAGGATGGTGACAGAACACAGCTAAATTGGTGTGGCCTATCTGCTTCTGCAAGGTTGCCACTTGTGGCCGTCTTGGTAGGATGGGTGCAGTGGCTTGTCTCCTGGCCAAGGCTGGTGCTAAACTTGCCTGTGAGAGGTCTAGCAAAGCAGACATCTCGCTGGAGGTTGGAAGCTGTCTCATCCTGCATGATGCTGATTGTGAGAAACAGGAGGCAAGGGAGCTAGAAGGGAAATGACTCACGCTTAGGCCTCTCACTGGCAGTCAGATCACGGCGTGTCCTGGGTAGCAGCCAGCCTTCACTGAGGAAAGAGTCTTCCCCAAGTACTTGCTGCTCACCTTGTCATTTGTGACGGATAGAAATCAGACCAAAGGACTGCGCTAACCATGACAAGATATGTCTAAGGACTCTGGGAGAGAGTTATCCCATTCATAGGTCAGTTAAAGAGAAGAACAAGACTTGAGGTTGTTACTGCTGGATCCTTCTTTATCCCTCTGGACTCTCTGATACACAACTCAGAATGCCACTCTGAGCCACATGTGTGACACCATGCAACAGGCTGGGCTCTTCCTGGTAGTGGAGGGTTTGGAGGGAGCTCCTGACACTTGGAAGCTGATATGGGTGTTTTCCTGGGCGAGGGCTGGAGAAGGGAAAAGCCTCCTTTGCGGTTAATGCTGTAACCAGATAAAAGCAGTCCACTGCCCAGACACATCAGGGAATATGGAGCACCCTCTTCCCAAGCATCACCTTTTCCCCATTCTCCTCCCACAAAACATTGAGGTAGGGTTGCAGAATCAGTGCAGAATCACTGAGCATCCTCAGCCCAGGGCCAGGCCACAGTAGTGCCTAAGCTGGGAGAAACCTTGCGCGGTAGCTCTGATGAGCCTAATGAGCAGCCGTTCTGGCAGAAATAATTCCTTACTGTTTAAACAAGACACAGTGAATTCAGAGACAAGCAGAAAAGCCCCCTGCACAGCTGAGGCTGCCTATTAGTAGCTGCTAGACTGCTGGGGAGCAAACAGAAATTAAGCCCTGCTACCAAGGGCATGGGCAGCAAGGCAGAAATCTACAAGGTTGTAATGCCCCCAGTCCCTTCACTCCTCTTGTGCTGGTGCAAATCTCCCACCTTCCCCAGAAAAACAGCAAAAGCAAACAGTTCCCAAGCTCGCAGCTGCTCAGCATCTTAGCTCAACCCTAAGTAACGGTTAAAGATAAGATAAAGACAGGCACAGAGTCTCATTTAATGCCATTTTCTATTCAGCACTTAGCTCACCGGCCATACCTTGCCTCATTGCTTAAAATCCTCAGGGCAAGACGACCGGCGTGCCCTGCTCTTACCATCTCCAGGAGTCAGCACCGAAACAAAGCACCTGATTTCCTCAGGACAGGCTCTGTGCGTGACGCTTCCCTTGGTCCTGCACACAACGCAGGGGCCAGGGCCTCCCAGCTCCCTTGTATCCACGGGAGTCCTGGCAAGCCAGTCCAAACTATCCCCTTCACTGCTTCATGTGCCTCTGCCTGTGAAAATGCCCAGCGGGTGTTCGGGTTATGCACTGGGGCAGAGGCAGCCGTGGGGAGGCAGTGTGAAGGAGAGGTGAAGTTCTGCCAGCAAAAAAATCCTGTAGTATGGGGGCTACATACAGGGTTGTCTCCCTCTTTACACCACTTGGTTGTGCTCCTTCCCACTGACATCTCTTGCCAACTTGTGCACAGACCTAGAGTCCAGGGACTATTCTGCCCACATTTCAAAGCAAACATCCTATTTTCTTCTGCAAGGGTAAAAATACCGTATACAGTAAATCGCTGCATGCTGCTGTCTGTTTGTTTGTAGCACAAGCACAGTTTTCAACGTCTGCTCACTGTTGATATGGCTGACTAATGAGACTCTGTAACGGGGCTGTCAGTGCCCACTGCAGAAAGGCTGTGAGAGTGTTACAGCCCAAGCAAGAGAGCTGTGACCTTCAGAGCGAGCTGCAGCAGCTCCTGGTTTAGCTCTGATAGTCCCTGGTGTTTTGGCTGACAAGTGCTGGCTGGCATATCCATGCTCGTGAAGTCACCCTTCCGCTCCTGCTCTTGGTTTGATTGGGGTATCGTAGTGCAGAGAGAAAACTTCCCAGACACCAGCTGGAAAAGGAGACTGTTCTTAAGACACATTGTTTTTCTATCACTTTCTCTTTGGGTTTGTTTATTTTTAAGCCTCATTAAACTCAAATGAGTGACATGCTGTTTTTGGTGAAAAACCTCTGCTTTTCTGCTGCAGTTGGGCTAAGATTGAAGACTGCTGTACCAGTCCCTGTCTTTGTCTGCTTCCTCAGGCTAAAGCATCCCCTGTGAAAGCCAAGAGATTGCCCTGATAGATACCCAACTGGAAAGACTTCATGGTTGCTGGTGCAGGAACAATCAAACCACCCTAGCACACCATTCTCTACAGCTGCATCCTCTTCTCCTGCGATGCCTGGAGTCCAACCGCATTTTCACTTGACTCCCCCGTGAGCCTTTCCATGCAAGCCTGTGGTATCGTGGTGCTAATTAAACAAATACATTTCAAGTCTAATGAAAATCTACACGTGAGTCTATGCAATGCTTCACAGCAGGATGTGTTTTACCAGTCAGCTCTGCATCTCTTACACGTCCTTGGGAATATTTGCTGCATGCTCAATGACCCTTAATGGCAGTGAAATCTCCCAAACCTTCCCACATGGAAGAGCCCCTCTCTCACTGTCTTCACTCCAAGCTAAGCATAGCTCTTCCTCCTTGCATCCCTGCATAAATCAGCACACAGAACTATGTGCCAGGGCAAAGACTTGCCTGAGGCTGGTTTCTCTCGGCATCCCATCAGCCAAGTCTTGCTTTTGCCCTTGTCCAGAGCAGGGCGCCAATGGCCTCTTCAGTCAAACAGCTGGAACAAAAGGCAAAATATGATGCAGAAGCCACACGGTAACATTCAGGTTCCATCTGCTGTGCCCAAGGACTCCAATACAACAGCAGCCTTTTTGCATTGCACAGCCTGACTGCACCATCTAGTCCCTGCATCTATTTATGCTTACTTGCTTTCCTCTCTTCTCTGGTGGATGTACAGGAAGAAGAGGAATATTTTTTTGCCTGCTTATAGACTCCAAATAATTAGAAATAGAATTTTGTTCTACCTTTTGCAAGGAAGATAAACTTCTTGTGAGACAGCCCTTGTGAATACTGAACACTGCTCTTGAAACAGAGCTTCCCTACACTGCTGTCTGAGTTGTGTTCAGTGCATGAGATATATCAAAGGAAATGTAATATAGCTGAGATGCTACAGGGGGTATTATGAACTACACGAATGATATTTTAATCTTGGCAGGGGGAAGCATGGAAGAACACAAGCATTTCTGAAGGAGAAAAGAAGCTGAGTTAAAGCTAAACACAGATGTTAATACATTGTAATGGTAACAAGGCAAGTTGGAAGAAGCATCAATCAGACATCACTTCAAGACACATCTCAGAAGGGTCAAGGCCACCAGTATATATTTATCCACAGACAAGGAAGAAGTAAAAAGCTGCCTGGCAAGGAGAGCTTTCAAGGCTATTTGTTTTTTTTTGCAAAGGTGCCCACCAAAACTTGACTTGCGGAGTTATGTTCCATAAGAGCTTAGAGGATCTGAAAGAAAAAGCCCCTATCCTGAATTCTTCCATGTTTATGAAAATTGCATTTATTTATGGATGATTCTAGCAGTGATACGAGCCCAAATGGGCTAGCGATTCAGCAGGACAGCAAAGCACCTGGTGATGTTCCAAAGAGCCAAATGCCACCAAGGGGTGGCTGCACCCGCTCCTACAGGGAACCAAATTGACCCTGCCACCCACCTCATCCCCTGAGCTGGGTACAGGAGCGCTGCCTTCCCACCTGGCAGCCTGGGGCTATCAGTGCTTTGTATCCAGCATCCATGTCCTTTCTGCCCAGAACAATGATCTAAGTGACATCATGTGTGACAAGCAAACATGATGAACTGTGTTAAGGCCAGAGTAGCTGTGGATTTATCATGCTTGCTCAGCCCCTTACCCTTCCTATGCCAGACAGTCACAGGATCTCCCCAGGGGAGCCTTTGAGTGCCAGCTCGGCAGGGTCAGGGCAGTTATTCTATAGGGATGGTCAAGGCAGGCTGTGCTCCAGGCGCAGCGGGAAATGCCCAGGGGGAAGTGCACAGTCGTGGGAAAGCTCTTCATGGCTGCAGTGCTACTGAGCAGGGCCGCTGCTTAGACTCGATCCCATGGGCTTTGGCCCAGAGCAGCCAGCCCTGGCCTGGAAATCCACCCGGCATCTTTTGATGCTGGGCAGGGAATGGAGCTAGTGCTGAACCTGTGTCCAAGGGACTCATTAAAACAGGACATAAACCTGTTTAAAAAGATGTGAGGTGGTTCACTCACTGTCCCCTCCACAGCCTGGGAGAGCTGAGACAGAGGACGCCCAATGCCCCTTCATTCTGCCGTCACTGCAGAGTTGCCACAACAACAGCACTGTACTTGTTGCTGCCGGGTGTTCCCTTCATTTGGAGTCATGTTAAGGAGGAAGGGGACAGGTGTCACTGGGCACAAGAGAAGGGCAAGGCAGGGAAGCGAAGGAGCTCTGCTCCTCCTCAGGAGAAAGGCAGCCCGGGCAGTGCTGCCCCCTCTCCAGGCTCCTGCACAGTGCTCAGTGCCCCTGGCATGTGCTGCGCCTATCTTTTGCTAGCTTCCCACTCTCCTCAAGACTGAGATTGGGTCTCTCTCCTTTAACTCCCTCCCCAGACTTTTTTTTGCTAGCTATTTCATTGCTACCTGCTTCCTAGGTTCACCCAGCCCTCTTTGCTGTGCAAGCCCACAGCGAGCAGGAGCCTCCCCTGGGCCCCAGCCCAGCCTCCGGGTGACCACGAGTCTCACGCTCATCAGAACCAAGCCACCCACCTCCCTCAGCTCCTCTGCGCCCCCTCAGTCACGTTAGCCACCTACTGCAGTTGGCATTTAGCCCACCTCCATAAGAAGAGAATTTGAGTCATCTGTTGTTATCAAACCGCCTGGAGCCTTCCCTCTCCCTCAAATCAGCATCAAGCCCCAGGCTCGTGACACAGAAGTATAACATCGAATGATCAACCAAACCAGCTACATTGTCGTACCGAGGTGTCAGGATTGTTCCCTCCACCTTGAGTGGGGCAGATCTTTCTGCCTTTCACCCAGTGTTTTTCTCCATATGCCCAGCAGCTAGGAACCTGGGGAAGTTTCCATCTGTCTGCACCATGCTGTTTGCATGCTGGAGATTTTAAATCATCAGCCGTATGCCAGCTTCTCCATCTGGGGTTCAACCTGTCGCTGTTGTTCTGAGGCAGAAGGGACCTAGAAGCAGAGCGATCCTTGGAAAACACTGCGACCCTCCTGCTCCCTGACTGCTTCAAGAGGGTTGTTGATCTGACTCATACAGAAATCTGTGCTGGTAGCGCAAGAAGGGCATCTGTGCCCCCACCTTGTGAATTTACCTGTGGGATGTGGCTCTCGCCTGGACAGAAAAACCACATGCCAAACTGGTAAATTCACCTCACCCTCTGCAAGAAAAGCAATCCAGCTGGGTCCCAGTTAAATAAAAAAGTTTGATCACAGTTAAGCTTCTGTGGCAATTTGAGCTTGCAAAAGGAGACTCACTTCGAGATGCTGAAGACTTTTGAGATAGCATCTTTGCTGCTTCATGGGAGGGTCATTCTCAGCCATGTTACACTTCCAGGAGGCCATTTCAATATGCCTTGGCCGTGAGGCAAGCCCTGTATGCAATCTGGGAATCTGCATGCTTCCCTGCTCCCTGTATCCCACCCACCTCCTCATCACATGAAAGGAAAGGCCATTTTACCTCCCACCTGTGACAGACTCCCTGCTCAGACACCAACAGTCGTGGGTAACTGAAGTGGTGGTAACCAGCAGGCAAGCGCAGACTCTGTTAATGCTGGTGCAGAGGCAGAACAGTGAGGCAGGTGGGACAAAGCACAGATGGGAATTTGACCCCAGTTCTCCTTCCCTTTCCCCTTCATTTTGGGCACATTGCAAAAAAAAAAAAAAAAAAAAAGAAAAAGTGGAGCTAATGAGCCTCATTTGCCTAATTATTTTAGACTAGTCTTTCCATCATTGCTGTAATGTTCCTTCATTGGTCAGCCAGGCATTACTCACGTGGCCAACTGGTTTTATTCCCTTCACCCAGAGTCCCTGGATCATCCATCTCTGCCACCCAGCCAGAGCACCAGCTTCTAGCAAGCACCCCCTTGCCGAGAGGCACAGCTCTACCCAGTCCCAAAAAGCAAAAGCACAGCAGGCTGGTGCCTGGGGACAGGAAGGTACTAGCAGAGTCACAGCTTCGCTGCAGCAGGCCAACGAATGCAGTGATTTGAGCCAGATCCAGTAGAAAAGAGAGAGAGGGAGGCCCAGTGCAATCGTGCTTGTTAGAGCTACAAGGGCTGTCAGGAGAGGAGGGGGCAGAACATGGAACAGGGCACAGCGTTTGCACGTGCAGCACAGTGAGCCAAGTGCATTGAAGACTCTGCCACCTGCAGAAATTTCCTTGGATATCAAATAGATATCAAACAGCAGAGAAAGCAGGATGGAGACTGGGGAAAGCAGTGTAAGCAGTAGGTTTTACCCCCACATCCCCATCCTTATCACTGCTCCATGATGCTTCCCAAAGCCACCCTGCTCTTTTGCATCTCTGTCTTGTGCTGCAGCTAAGGAGCTTAACTGTGTACTGCAATCCAAGCTCAGAAGTAATTAGTCAGTGCAAACGGGGCTTTTAATTGCCCCTGTGATTTATTGAGCCTGGGCAGTATAATTAAACCTCATTCTCAGGCACAATCAGTGAGCTGCAGAAAAACAGCATCTTATTTGTGTGGCTGAAGAACCAATTCCAGCTGGGAGGGCTTTGACCAGGTTCATGCTTCTCAGGGCTCTTCTGAATGGCAGCTGCCCTTATGCTGGGGCACAGCCTCTGCTCTCCTATCAGCTCCTTGCTGTGGGCTGAGGCAGGGCAACTCCACTGTCCATCATCCAACCTTACTTTGGCTCACTTCTGCCCTTTCAGAACAAGGGCTACCAAGTTACTCAGGTGCTGTGAGCATGTCCTTTCTACCCACGGTCTTTGGGAACTAAGGTGAACCAGGCCAAGGGGGATTGTTCAGATTTGTGCCACCAGCACACCTCACTGTTAAAGCAATTGCATGGCTCCTGTAATTCCTTTAGGTGCAGTAAGCCAGGACCCCAGGTCCTTGTCCCAGTGCTGTTCCCCTCACTGCTGGCCTGGAGGAGCGGTGTTAAGCTGTCAGAGCCATCACGGCACCAGCTGAGCAGCACTTTGCTCGGAACAATTGCAGGGCATGATGATACTTTGCAATTAATCACACAGGAGTGGTGCTCAGCACTTCACTCCCCACTTTCCTCCTCCTCCTCTTTCCGTCACCATTTTTTTTCCTCATTTTTCTTTTGCAGTAAGTAAAGAGCTTTGTCTCTTGCCAAATCCCCCGTCTGTGTTGGGGGATTGGGGTGAGCCAGGCGTAAAATGAAAATAAATCACTAATTCCTCCTAATAATGCCTGATTTCCTGATTTGATATCCCACATTAATTCTAATTACTCACCCAGAGTCAGGGCATTAATCAACGCGTTAAAACTTCTCCTTGCTTAGCAACACTGATGTGCCAGGCATCTGGCACAGCCCAGGCGCCAGGGATTTGTCTGTCACACCAGCCAGCTCTGCAGCACCTCTGCGAGGGAGGGCAGAGGAAGGGTCCCCCCTCCCACCTTGTCCTTGCAAGGTGGCCAGGTACCCCAACTCACACGGGCTGCCGTGCAAAGAGCCTTGGAGGAGGAGGGAAGCTGCACTTGGGCGATTGCTACTGGGGATGCAGTCGCTCAAGGGAACAGCTCATTTTGGAGGCCGAGTTGTCCCTGAAGGGGCTGCTTTTGGGTGCTCCGAAGGAGGCAAAAGCAAGGCCAGAGGGACCTGCTGTGAAAGGGAGGGCAGGGGAGCCTTGGGCCTCCTTAGCTTTCTGTGAGGGCATCAGCCCTTCTATCTCATGTGTGCCCTGCTACCCCAGAGCACTGCCCATGTCTCCCCACTGCGGAGGTCAGCACTGCCTGGGGAGCTCCTGCCACCTTGGAGGTGTCTCCTCCAGCAGCAGGAGGGCTGGCAGCGCAACCAGGGCCGCCCTGAGAGGAAGGCAGTCACAAGGAGGGTAGCAAGAACACACTAAAGATTTACCCTGTGTCTCACATGTACCCAGACCGCAGGAGCATACAGCTTTCCTGGCCAGCCACAGACAGGGCTCTGGCAGGGCCACTCCTCACGGGCTGTGAGGAGCGCGGGGGGAGCAGTACTGCCTCCCCGTCCTGCTTCCTTCCCTGCTGTGGGAAGGGCGAGGAGTGTGTAGGGAGCAGTGCTGCCTCCCTGTCCTGCTTCCTTTCCCGCTGTGGGAAGGGTGAGGAGTGCGGAGGGAGCAGTGCTGCCTCCCTGTCCTGCTTCCTTCCCTGCTGTGGGAAGGGCGCGGAGGGAGCAGTGCTGCATCCCCGTCCTGCTTCCTTCCCTGCTGTGGGCAGGGCGAGGAATGTGGAGGGAGCACTGCTGCCTCCCTGTCCTGCTTCCTTCCCTGCTGTGGGCAGGGGAGCTCTTGCTCTGCAAGGCAGCCCCGGCAGTGGCCGCAAGCGCGGCTGTCTGCCCTGGCCTGGCTCCTTCCCACAGTGAGGCAGGGTGCCGCTCTCTTGTGCGTCGCTCTCTCCCTGGCCTCCTTGCTCTCTTTGCCCAGACCTGCAGATTGCCAGCAGCAAGTCCCTTGGCCTTTGCCTTGTTGAGGCTGCAAACACAAGAATCACCTAAAGAAGTCCCTTATATCATATCTGCCCTTCCTGTTGCTTGGTCTTCGCCATTTAACTTAGGCTCAGGGCCTCTGCAGTTCCCGTTTTACCCCCAAAAGGCTGTAACTCCTGCTTCCTGAAGAAGGGGGATGGAGTCTTTGGCACTGCTGCTCCCTGCCACCCCTTCCTGGCCAGCCACAGGGTTCAGGTGCACACTCGCGGGTGCCAGCAGGATACCAGCAGGCAGTGAGAGGGCAGCCTGTACTGCCGGGACGAGAAGAGCAGGATGCAGCAAGCTGGACCTCGCCACAGGCAGCTGTGGCCTGCCTGGCCCGCTGGAGGTGGTGACTGCGAGCCGCACAGCGCATCCACGGTACAGACGGGCTGTCCGCCTGCTGCCGCCGTGGTTCCACAGCGCGCAGCTGGGCCGGCAGCAAGGGAGAGCGCGTGAGGGACGCGGCCCGCGGGCTGCTGCTGCGGGAGCACACAAGCCACCGCCTGCTGTGGATGCGTGCCTACATCCTAGGGCCAGGACAGAGCACTGCAAAAGTCTTGTTCAACTTCCCGCAAGTCACAGAGCAGAGCATTTCACCAAGCAATTCCCGCATCAAGCGTATAATGCGCGACTGAACTATATCTGGTTAGGTAGATAGAAAAGGAAGAACCAGGCTTGACTCGAAGGCTCCAGGCTGGAGACTCTCTCCTACCCTTCAGCTAGCTGTTGCAGCGGGAAATGACTTTACAATTAAACCTAATGTTGTACTTCTGGTTTGCCTGGCTTCTGCTTATGGCCATTGCATGTTCCAGCTTTATCTGTTAAATGAAAATGTCCTGCTAAATGAATCTCTTCCCCATAAACATACTAATAGACAATCAAGTCACTTTATAGTCATTTTTTTTCCTGGTAGAAATTATGTGAAATGGCATCCTGTGAAAAGACAAACAAGAGAATAACTGAGATCATACCTGTCACAACTGCAAGCAGGCTGAATTTCTAGTCCACCATCATCTTCCCAAACAGATCCCTTCTAGGCAGGAAGGATGAATTGATTTCAATTAAAGCTGGTCTAAATCTGTAAACAGGAAACCTTTAAATAATCCACTCTAATCTTATTTCACATTTGAGCTACTTCATTATTTTCCTAAAAAAAGCTGACTGTCACTGGTCACTATGGTCTAGTACTTGCTTTTTTTTCCCAACAGCAGTTTCCATTATAGTTAAACCTGCTTATTAGAGCTATTAAATAATTAACATTTATTCTGATTTTCCCCACTTTGTGTTGATAGGATTAATATTGCACTTATTCACTAGCTGATTAATTTTCTTTAATTCAGGAGCTGAATAAGCTTTAATTTGGATGGTAATTGACTGAAATATGTACAAGCGCAGAAATCTGCAATTGTTTTTATTATCCTGCCTTACCTGTTCTAGATTCAGGACAAAAAAAGGGTGGGGGGGTCTATCAAAATATTTTTGTATTTTTAAACCATTTAATTTATTGAATGGAGAATTAGATGTAATTAATGAATTGATCTCAGTTTCTGTCTCTGGGATCCTTGAGGACTTTTAAAAATACTACATTTTAACCTTTCAGATGTCACTTCTAGGACCATAGTAGAAAAGGAGCTTTTCTGCCTTTTCAGCTTCTCAAATTTGGCTAAGCTCATCACTGAGCTGAATACAGTATTTTCTCTGCACTTTCACAGCCCATTTCTGTTGCCAAAATTCGTTTTTATATTTCATCACAGGTTTCAGGTGCCATCAGAGTTCGCTGGCTTTGCATTAAGGTTTGGGCAACAAATGTGAATTTCTGGAGTACTTGCATTTTAAATTGATTCAATAGCCCGTAGTAAATGTATGCCTTGACTTAGGGATTCACATCAAAAGAATTAGTTTTTAAGAGAAACAGGGACCTAAAATATTTTCAATTAGCAGCAATTTTCAAATCTCTCTTGCTTCTAGGGCTCAGGCGCCGAGCAGCCATCTGAGCTTGAGTTAAAAGCACAGATCCTCCCACGCTCACTCCTAAAATTGGGTTGTTGTCGGATAGCGTCAAGCCACGCTCAGTGCTGTATGCTCGACCTGCACGGAGACCCAGCGGTTCCAGCAGCTCACCTGGAGACCAAGGTGTCCAAGGTGTCAAACACTTATAAGAAGAAGAAAGAAAATAAAACCAGCGGTATAGACAACATGCACATGCCAAGCTTTGTACCATGGGGCCCCTACTCAGCCGAGAATGCTGCATGTTCTCCCTCAGACGCTGCTGGCAGTCCATGAGGACTTAGGGACAGCATAGGTCCTGGCCTGACATTACAAAGTTTAAAAGAGGAGGCAGCGTTTCTGAAGCTAATAGCCCGTGCTAGCATCTTCACTATGTATAGCTCATCAGGAAATTCACTGTATTGCTGCCTTCTTTTTTTCCATCCGCTGCAAGCTACAGATCAGTGGTTTACAGCCTGGGGTCAATGGATCCCGAGGGCGCTGTGGACTATTTTGAAAAGTAACTAAGAAAAGTGAGACTCTTGTCAGCAGCCTTATAGCCACCGTACGAGAATGTGCAGGTCTGCGGGAAGATTTTTTAGGAGGTGTACAACTGGGAAAAGTCCAAAACAAGACAGATGCATTCATATAGGAGTCTTACAGCCTCCATATTCAACCTCCCCTCTATTCCTTAAGCAGCACGTAGAGTTAATTACACTCCAGCAGTGGCAATGTATTCCCGTAGCAGCTGACTTGTCACAGCAGCCACCAAGGCCGGGCAAACCTGTGCCCCAGTGCCCCTCAGCATGTGCAGGAGGAGGGAGAGCTCCCAGACCCACCAGGCTGCCCTTGATGCAAGGAGGAAATGGGGAATTCAGCAGTGCCTTTTCTCACGCAGCCTATGCTCCACAGCCTCTGCCCATGCAGCCAGCACACAACTGCTAACAGGGACTTCATTAATGTGCACGGCCTCCCCGTGCCATCTCCCAGGCTCTGCGTGCCACTAAATCATCTGGTTTGGAACAAATTCACTGGGAAGAACTATAGCAAGTCAAGCAGAGGTCTTGGACACAGGGAACAATGGCCCATAAAGCAAACATGCAGCAGTGTGCTCAGCTGCCAGGGATGCTGCTGGCACACGTGGTCAGGAAGATTAATATGCACCAAGCAACCAGGAGCAGGGAGGGAAGCGCACAAGGTTCCTCTCATTAGCTCATCATTCCAGCTGAATTAATGACTCGCAAGTTTCTTGCAGCCCTCACTGTATCTGCTGTTAAACGGCACCACAGATTAGCGGAGATTGGAGTGTGAGTGAGTGTATTTATGAGATAGAGAGAGAGGAGGCTTAAAAGCCTCTTAGACCTTCTGTGGAGAGGATGAGGGAGAGATCCACTCCCAAGACGTGGGAATCAAATGCCAAGAGGCAGGTGGGGAACCACTGTGCTCTGCTAGGGGCCCATCATCACTTCCTTTCCCTTCACATGGGGATGGAACAGGAGGGTCTGGCTAACTCCAAGGCATAAATAAATGTAAAGTGAATTTAGCACAGGCTGAACAAAAGAAACTTAGAGGAGATATGCATATAGGAGCAGGGAAGAACTATGGATAGTGTGGGAAATACAGGTAATAGCATGTGACATGCTCTTTACACATATGGCAAGACTTTTGAGGGACCATTCAGGTTGGCCCCACACTTCTAGACAGCTCTGAGGAAAGGCAAACTCCCTGCTGAGATCACTCCACCTGATCCCACCAGGACAACAGCCCAGCTGTAGACCCTGTATCCCATAGGGAGTCCCTGTACACATATAGGTAGGCCTGGAGAGCTTCTGTCATCTGATCTCAGGGTGTTTTTTAACAAATGCTGGGGCAGGGACTAAATTAGCTCACACCAGAACTGGAGAAAAGGAGCCTTCTGCAGAAAGATATCCAGCAGGACTGCAGCTCTGAGTGAAGCCAAGAAGGGAAGGAGGCTCACCTCTGTGAAGGGGACCTTGTGCCAAGGATATATTTCATACTAATGATCCCTGGCCAAACCCAAAGAAGGAGCTCAATGGGGCTTAGGAATAATACATTGGCCTTGCAGCTGAAGGTGGCACAGGGCCAGATTCTGCTCCAGGCCCAGGTGCTTGGCAGGTGCTATCTGAGGCCAATGCGGATGTTCATTCAAATAATTTAAAGCATCCCTTTATTTGAACAACCTGATCCACACAGCAGTTTCCAATGGAAAGCACTCCAGGGCAGAAGCAGGGACTCGGATCCAGGATGTATTGACAGAGGTGGCCCCAGGGACACAAGCTATGCCAGGACTGTAGCACCTGCATGAGGAGGGAGGCAGTGAGAGGACAGGCTTGGGCAAGCACAGCAAAGCATGGCCCTGGGTCAGGAGGCTGCAGTCTGGTTAAAAACACTGCAGTTGGCTCAGTGCAACATTTACAAGGCAGGAAAGTGCCTCTGCAGGGTTGTGAGGAGGTAAAAGCTGATACCTTACCTGCAACAGGCAGAAGCAGAAGATGGGTTTTGCTACACTGATTTACTTGGCTGAAGGGTCACAAAATCTGGTCAGAGGCTCTGCAAAGCCAGGGGACGCCTCCAGCCCTGTCCTGCTGATGTCCCATCCTGCTGGCAGCAGCCTGTTGCCTCAGCCCACCTTGGGCCCCACAGCTTTCTCTGAAAAGGCACCAGGTGGGCTCTGCCACATCTCAGCATTCTGCAGCCCAACTACCTACCTGCCTGCCCAGGTCACTATTATTCATCCCCAGTTATTTAGCTTGTTTATTCCAACACCAGTTCCTTTGTCAGGTAAGTGCCTTTTGGTCACCTCTTCCCACAGCTCAGAGAAGGCCTGCCCTATGGAAATGCTGGGAGCTAAGGCTCTCTCTTATTATCCTCTCTGATATTTCTTTCCCATCTCTTTCCTCAAACCTTTTCCTCCTCTTTTATTCTTTGACTCAAGAGCAGAAATGAAAACACCTCCTTCTCCAACAACCACCAACAAAAGCAGGAGGGAAGCCAGCTCCATTCTATTGATTTGCAAAAAGAGGCATGCAGAGAAACATCTGATAGCATTGTATCAAGAAGCTGATGCTGTGCAGGGCTCAGATGTCTCCAGGGACTGGGTCTCATCTCTTCTGACTGTTTGAAGGCTCACTGAGTCTCCAGGGATCCTGATGGCTCCAAAGCTGCTGCTTCAAGTGAGAGTCAGACACATCTACTGAGGGTAAAGACTTTCCCTGTTTAAAAAAAAAAAAGAAAAGAAAAGAAAAAGAAAAGACTGCATAGAAATGGTATCTATTTAGCATGGCCAAAGAGCATAAGAATTGTGAGGGGGAGCTAAACTTGCACAGTCTGGGCAAGGGGGGGAATGGGGCTGGGCAAAGAGATGATTGCCACCTCTTAGTAACATCCAAGTAAAAAGAGAGAGCAAGGAGCAGGAGATGGAGGCCAGCTTTGTCAGATCAAAGGACTTGGATAACTAATCTGGAAGCAAGAATGCAAGCTGAACATCAAAAACCAGGCCTTGGCATCAGGAGCAAGCAGAGGTGCAGGCCTCAGAGGTACAAGAACTGAAAAAAATTCACTCAGTCTGCAAAAGAAGCAAACACTTTTCTGTCTACCAGGTGCTTGCACTTCTGCCCTCCCTTGGGCTTAGAGTCAAGCACAAATAGGAATTAGATGTTTGCATAGCCTTGTGTCACACTTGTCTCGCAGCACTCGTGTCTTAGCGTCACTCCAAGTACTCGCTAGTCCTCTCAAAAAGAGCAACACTGCACAAGGGCAGGCAATGAGGGTACAGTATTTTTTTTTTTTTTTTTTTTACTTCTTCATATGTTCATTTATTTTTCTGCTCCCTGCAGTGAGCTTGAGTTTGCCAGGGAGTAGATGGGACCACCACTGGGGATCAGTCCATCTCCTGTGCTGCTCACAGGCTCTCCAACTGCCCACATTTTGGTCATACATGAACTTAAGGTCACTCACCTCACCTTAAATAATCCCATCAGAGGAGCACCAGAGGTAGACCAAACTGCTGCAAGCAACATGGAATGTTGCTCATGCTCTCCAGTAAGGAACCAGCCAGCTGGATTGGGAGGGAAAATCTCTACCACAGCTCTCTAGATGTTTCTAGCAGACAGGTCGGGGCATGAGATCAGCTTATCAGAGCCCCCCATCACCTCCGTGGTATAAACTTTCCTTTCTGAAATACATGTGGCAGCTGCAGAGAGTGGCACAGAGACTGAACAACTCCTTTCCCACCTGCCGGAGCTGCTTTGTCATGCTCCATCACCCGACTAATTTATATGGCAGACTGATGGCCCAAAACTTGGCCTTCAAAGCACAGAAGTGCTGAGACCTGAAGCTTCTGTCATTTTTGGAAAGAATTAACACCACAGGTTTTCCAAAGCAGCATTATTGTCAGCTACCATCGTGCACGTGCTGTTATTGCATTTACAGGCAAGAGCATCAGGTAATCGCCACGTTCATTAGAAGCTCATTTGCTTTAAGGAAGTCCCCACACTGCAGACTCTGGTGTGCCTCCTTACAGAGGCATCCAGCGTTTGCTCTGCAAGCAGCTCCAGCAAAATCAATAAGAGCACTCCCATGGCAAGATACTTTGTGGAACGAGGAAAGGTGTTACTCTCTGGCCATATGGAAGCACAACACAGCGCTCAAAGCTGGCAGGAAAGCACCCCCTTGCATTCAAAAACTGTCACCAACATCCTAAATTACTTCAACGACTAATGTAACTATTGCTACAAGAGCAATAACACTTCACAAATAATACACAGAGGTCTACAATCTTACCCATTATACCAGCTGCAAAGCTGGCAGTGCTGTTTTCTAAGTGATCCCATTACATTTTCTTAAGATTTACTCAAAAGCTGCTGTAAGACCTCGGTTTTAAACAAAACACAATTCTTTATAGTGCTTTGATCCTCCCATCACTCTGCTCTTTCCAAAGGACTCAGCTCAGGATGTTTCCCTCTTTGAAGCCACATGATTTCGGCTTTCATGGAAGTACTGCAGTGCCTTCCCCGAGACCAGCATCCCTCTGTTGTCTAAAGGTCTAGGTTGCAGCTCGTGTTTCAGAAGCTGCAGAACAGATGTGCAGAGTCCTGTAACGACAGAGCTGAGCTGCAAGGGATGATGTTCCCTGTAACTCTGGGAGCCCTCTCTCCCTCTGGAAAGGCCACAAGATCACTCGTGCCCCTACTACAAAAAGCTTTTTTTGCTCAGAGAAGTTCTAGCTTTAAACAAAAAGGAGTGGGGATAACCTGAATCCTTTGCTTGGCTTTGTATATAACACATTTTGTAGAGTGCTAGGGGGCTAGACTGACACTGAGAGGAGAATGTAAGGACTTACGCTTTATGCTGGGTTAAACCAGAGGCCATGACCACCAAGAGAGGTTAGAGCGGGCTCTTGTGGGAACCCTATTGCACAAATCTGCCCTGTCTGGCAGAAACAAAGCAAGGGAGGGAACCTCTGCATGAGCTGAAATCAAATCCTTTCAATTTTGACCTATTTGGGACAGAGTTACAAAAGTTGCAATTTATGCAAGTAAAAAAATGCCTTCCTTTCTGCTAGCCGGTGCTGCAGGGCAGCTTGTGCACATTCTGATCTCCATCAGGAATGGCCATCTCCAGCTACACCACAGGGTATCTCCTCAGGGGTAATCCATCTACAGCTACACCACAGGGTATCTCCTCAGGGGTAATCTCATCCACACTCAGGATCCTTTGCACCATTTACTGTGCTTCTGGGTCCCCAAACCAGCCAGCCCGAGCGACACACCTCCCTTCCACCACACAACATGGCAGGAAGAAGTGGGGCTGTGCAGGAGCTTGGGTGGGTGGGCCGCAGCAGGCACGGATGCCGAGGAGCCGGCTGCCTGCTACACCGTACGAGACGCACCCTGTCAGCGTGCCAGCCCATACATCTGCCCGGGCTGTGAGCGCTGCCAGACCCAGAGCATCACAATTTTGCTACCAGGAAGGAAGGAGAGAGAAAAAAAAAAAAAAAAAACCACTCAATATTCTCTCTCATGCAATTCACTCAATGCTACTTTATTAGCATGATAAGCCAAGCTAGAGCTGCCAGCTCCCCAAGATCCAATGCTCTCAGCTCTTGCCCAGAAGAGACACGAGGTGTCCCAAGCTGCTCTCTTCTCCTTCAGCAGGCTGGCGCCACAGGGAAGAGAGTTTCGCAGGGCTGCCCAACAGTGATGGAGGGGAAACCTTCCCCCTATCCCACGGATGGGTCTCATCTCTCACTCTTGACTAGGTCAGGGAAGCACGGGCCACCTCGGTCGCCTGTCTCGCAGCATGGGGCTGGCACTTGGGTGCATGGCCGTCCCCAGGTCTTGGCTCATGGCCCTGCGGCGCTGCCAGGAGGTGCCGCTGTGCCCAAGACCCTTGCAAGGAGCTTGGAGCCGTCCTGGACGCTGCTGTTGTTGTTGTTATTTCTCAGTCTCTCGATTTTTCCAGCACCGACATCGCTTGCCTTGGTGTTGCCATAACAACTGGCATTAAGAGCTTGTTGACATTGCCCTGTTGTACTAATTGCACAATTTTCTGTCACTGTTATATGCCAGTTATTTCCTTCGAAGGGCTGAAATTGCTTTCGGCCACCTTGTCTGTTCCCTTGCTGCTTCCTTGGGCCTAGTTAGGGAGCTTGAGTGAAGGAGCAAATGATCCTGAAATGCCCTAGGGATGTGTCATTTAACCCTGTCTACAGCAGCCTGAGATGACTATGTGACTAAAATGCAGGTACTTTCCAGCATCTTGCCTACACTAGTAGCTTTACCAGTGCGTTTGCTGGGGGGGTAACACCAGCAGCAGCGACAGCAGGAATATTTAGGGCTGGGCAGGTGCTGTGCGCAAGGCCTGGGCCAGCGCTCCTGCCACATGGCACGGGCACCCCTTGCTCCTCCAGCAGCTTCCCATTGCAGGTAGGGACTGCTGACCTTGGGGACAGGCAAAGCAGCGAGTCCAGAGGCGCAGGCCGAAAGGACAGGTTGCTACTCGCAGGGAGCATGGCAAGGAGGAAGCAGAGCCCACCGAGGGCTTAGCCCACCTGCTTTAGCTCTGTAGCACCAAAACGCTGCTTCCAGGAAGGAAAAGGGTTTGTGGGAAAGTGGTGAGGGAATTAAAAGCAGCAGGCTAGCTGACATCCATCACTAACATGGCCTATGCTGCCTTTCTTGAGGTCCTTCTAGAGCAGAACCAGGAGAGCTTGAAAGGGCCGGGATGCAGCGCTGGGAAGGGCAGACGGCCTGCGCTGCCCGACAAGCACTGGCTGCGCTCGGCAGGAGATGGACAGGGGCTCGGCAGGCAGAGTGGGGGCTCCTGCCTGTGAACAGGATGTGCCGCTCATTAACGCCCGGCTCCCACCGTCCCTGAGGGCCCCCGGGCGCCCCCGCGCAGCGCCCAGCTGCAGTGCAGCAGCCTTGCCCACAGCCCGCAGGGCAGAAGCAGCCGGGGCTCGTGCCTTCGCGCCCTGGTTCCCTTGCCTCACAGGGACAACAGGAGGGCAGCACCAGCCTCTGTCACACCTGTGCACGGAGCCGCCTCCAGGTGCGCCTGGCTGACAGCTCAGCTCTGACTCCCTGCCAGGAAGAGCGACTTGCTTTGCCCAAAGCAGGGAACAAGCCCTAACATGTCAGGAAGGACACAGAGGAAGTCCTACAGGTCCCCATCCACCAGGAACAGCTTCCTGCTCCCACGGCTCCCTGCTTTCCCCTGTGATGCTCTGGCTCGAGGCCAAGGCACTGACTCGTGAGCTCAGAGGTCCTGCTCCGCGCTCTGACGAAGAGGAAATGATTAGGAGGATCGATTGCATTGATCTGGCCGAGTTCTCAAAAGATGCTCAGGTCACCTTGAAACTCTTGATTTTTCAGTCTGTGGCAACCCTGCTTCCTTGCTCTCCCTCCAGCCACAGCTCCTTGTGTTAATGCTCAAATTCTAGACACCAGCTTCTCTGGTCTCTGTGGGTGCTGCAGGACACACAACAAACCCTTGCAATCCCAGTCTGAGGTCTTACACAGGTCATCATGTCCTACTGAGTCAGCAAGAGGCCAGCTACCATCCAGGGACTGGCAGTGGAGGGGAAAGCAGAGGAATATATTGGAGACTATAGGTCACAGCCCTGGCAGTGTTTCCATGCAAGATACCACTCAGCAGTGCTGTCACTGTGTCACACCACTCAGTAACACTTCTCAGCAGTGGGACCCCTTGTATAGAGCCCAAGTTCAGTTTCCAGCTATAGCAATGTCAAAGCCCAGGAAGTAGCTTAACTGGCCCTTCTTACAGGTGTAAAATCTCCTTCTTGGTTTTCAAATTACATGAAATGCAGCCCTTTCAGGTATCATACTGTGGGCTTCCAGTTGACACCCTTGTTTTGAGGTCCCTCTCTGAACTGTGAGGCACTCAGTCCTGGGAGGGCCCTGCCTTTACACTGCTGTGCCCTTGCCTAAGCTCTGCCTCTTTGACTCATTCCTCCAAAACTCATCCTCCAAATCCCCTCTCTCCGCAATTTGTTCCAGCCATGATTTACCAAGCTCTTCTTGGGCTCGGATAACTCTTCCACTTTACCCTGACTCCCCTCAACTTTTCTCCTCATCCCAAACAATGGAAGCCTCTGTCCAAACACTGGAGTCCTATTTGCCCCACAATCCCAGCTAGCCCCTTGAGATGCTGCTGGTTGCTGGACCAAGGAATCAGGCAGAGGGGATGCCAAGGAGTTTCCACCCCCACTGAGCACTCCTACATGAGCAGCAAGATTGTCCTGTTGTGTTCCTTAGTAATTTATCACCAAGACACTCACTTTATAAATATTAAATGAAGGTCTCCATAAATTTTTAAACCAGAAATAAACCACTGCATTTGGTGAAGAAAAAGAAAAAAAAATCATACTCCACCAATTCCTATTGTCTTTCTTCATTTCCCTGGTCTTGCCAATGGTGGAGAATAGCACTGTACCCAGCCCCATGGATGGTAATGCAAGGCCTGAGTTGATGCCTCTGCCTGGAGCTCAGAGGCTCTCTTATTAAGCAGGGGCAATTGGTAGTAAATGAGCACAGTTTGCTGAGTATCAAGGATATTGCACTGCAGAGCCACATGCTCTCTTACCTTGCTAATCATAACCCCCAAAATGATGCATCCTGACCTGTTACCATCCAAAGTGACTTAGAAGCATTGCAGACATGAATGACCCCTCTACTCAACACCATTCTTCAAGACAGCTGGTACAGTTTGAGTTCAAATTCAGTTGTGTGGGGACAGTCCCAGCTTCCTCCAGGAGAATTTAGAGAAGGGCTTAAATAACCTCCTGCTTCCCTGGCCACACTCAATTCAGACCTAGCAAACCCAACTGCTGCCATCACCTTTTAATCATTCACTCAAACTAGGACCAGCTGCTACTCCCTTTCCTGTGTCCTGGTGTCTAGAAGGCCTCCCCCTCACTGCTTCTCTGGGCACAGCACCAGAGCCCACTGCTGGATACAGCCATGGGGACCAGGTGGCCTGCAGTTCAGCCTGGCCAGGCAGGTTTCTGGACACATTCCTTTGCAGGGGCTGCTAACCAGGGGCACAACACTCAGGATACAGCCTGCACGCTCAGGGGAACTGGAGAAATACACTCATCCCTCACTGTCAACCTGCTGCGATGAAGAGCACAGATGAATCATTAGAACAAGTGCTACTATAGCCCAAGTGCAAATCAGGCAAGATTGGACCTTTGGCAAATAATAGCTCTTTGCTTAAATGTGCAGCTCTTCTGAATTCAACTGTGGCTCCTTGTGCTAACCCCAGTGGAGGGGAAGTACTGTGAAAGGTGCCACTTTGCCCTTTCTGGGGATCCTACATAACTGCCTCTGCAACCCAGCCGCAATTCAACCACCCCAGCTGCACCACCCAGGAGTGGCCAGTGGTCAAGTTATCCCCGGAGATCATTATGTCCCATCAGTCTCAGCAGTATCTCAGTGTCACTAAGATGCTTATCTAATTGCTTTGCAGCAAACAGGTCTCAGCTAGGAAGGCCGGATGCTAGATTACAGTCTGCCTTTCGTCCCCTCTGCACCCTCTGCAAGAAGCACCTTTCCCTGCTGCCGCTCTCTGTGACGTGCAAACAGCAGCAAGTCATTGCTCCTCAAGTCATTAGCTACAGGGAGGAAAGACAGGGCAGCGGGTATCTACTCGGAGTGCATCAAGCTCCCTGAACTTCCCTCTGCCAGTCACTGACACAGAGGAATCACACAGAGCTTTCTCATTGCTGATTAAAGCCCAGTTATCTGTGATCTTAGACTTAGCACTGCAGAGGGACATTAGCTTTGCAGCCAACTTCAAAAACACCTGTGAGAGTTCACCACTGCTTTGACAAACTACTATTTTTTGCAGGATTTTGTTGTTTTTCTGCAAAGTGAGCAATGTCAGAGTCATTGCTTACAAGGCCATATTGATAAAAAGGGATTAATTACCCCAGAACTCTTACTGAGCAAGGTAAATCTGTGATGTGCGATTTCCCTTCCAAGTTTGAAATGCTGCCTGCTGCAGTCAAGGTCTAGAAAAAAGGCTCTTAAGTGCAAATGATACTACATTTTGACGGGTTACCTTTCAGGCTGAAAGAGAATTCTACGCAGTGATCATTATAGTGATTCTCTAGCCTGCCGGTGTTTCCAGCCTCCAAGACAGCAGCTTGCTTGCTACAGCAAGTGCTATGTAGCGCATGGTATGAATATCACCAGGATTACAGTTCTCCCAAGGACTGAAGCCTGCTCCCAGTGAAGTGGGTGATCTGGATGCAGGATCCTGCTGCACAAGAGTGCCCTGGTCAGAGATGCTTGCACTCCTACTGCAGCTCGATGCTCCCAGGTGACCTTGGAGAGAGAACTGACACTTAAGAGAGAAAGGCTCCTGCTCAGCACCTTCACAGAGCTTGTTCATCTCTACCAGAGGTAGCACTGTGGGACAAGGTCCCAGCTGGAACGCAGGCTGACGTGAGTGGAGCCTTGAGCTGGCCTTTACGCACAAGGGCAGCTTGGGTTAAATCAAAGCCATGTCCAGGCTGCCTGCGAGAGCTGAACCATGTTAGAGAGATGCTGTTGTGTGAAACCCTCTCACACATTTGCTATCAAATAATCAGGCTAAGAAACAAAGAGAAAGAGACAGGAGACATGGCGAGTGATTTCACTTGCCATGAGCTATAAAGGGTAGGCCAGGGATGCCCTTACTGGGGCTGTTGCATGTTCCAGCCTGGCACTGTGCTATGCACAGCAAACTCCGTGAGGGAGAACTTATGGAAAGGGAGGCGTTGAGCCATGCAGGGAAGACTGCTGGTGCAGGGGTGCTGAGTGCAGGATGTCTGCTTTGACTTCTGAGCTCAGCCTTTCAACATCCCAGTAGCTCTCCTGGTGCCTCTGCAGCTAGAGAACAGCTACAAGGAAAGGGGAACCAAGACACTAATGCATTAACCCCCTCTCCAAGCCATACCAGCAAAACTGATCTGCCAGCATCTCTGGCATCTGCCTCCTCCAGAGGCTTCACCAGAGGCTTCACCAGAGGCTTCTCCTCCAGAGAACCCCCAAGCGTCCCTATGGTTGGAGCCAAACTCCTCCGTTGCACAGAGCATCACTTGTTTGGGAGGAGTGATAGGGAGAGGGTGGAGGAAAGGGAAGCTGGTGGTGCCTGGTGTGGGGAGAGGGGAGAGAGGTGCTTGTGTTGGGGAGGGCAGATAGTGTGATCTCTCAGTGCTGCACTCCTACAGAGAGGAGGATTTTCAGACTCACGGCTGTCAATCCACACAACAGAGCTGGGCATTAAACAAAGCAGAAACTAATAAAAGTGATTTAAAAAATAATAAAGGCAACAAGAGTTATTAAAATCTGCACTCAGCTGGGCGTGGGGCTTATTGAGCATTTTCCTGGCTTCTTGTCAGACTGTGGGATTGCCCCAGACACGGGGGCAGGGTGTATGACAAGGAGAGACAACGATCAATTTTTAATATTGCATATTTAAGCAGGCTTGGGCTCCAATCCATCATATCCCCCGGCTTTCCCTAAAATTAATCTTCAATAGCTTATCGAGAACTTCAGAAAATTAATATCCTAGTATTTCACCTTAGGGGAACAGTGCTTTTTCTGGTTGAATATGCGTGGAAGACCAAAAGAAAGAGATAGAGATGAAATGTCTCCCTGCAAAACATCAGGTTCAAAAGACACTTTTAACAGAGCCATCAACCACCTCCGTAGGGCTCCAGCTCTCTGCAGGTGCTGCAGGAAAGTCGTTGCAAGAAAAAGCATATGGGAAAGAGCAACCTGGGAGGCACCCAGGGCGTTCAGAGAACCCACTGCTCTGTGGCCCCTGTCGCCTCTAGATCCTTGCATCTGCCAAGAATGGGACTTGGCTTGTCACTGTTAATGCAGGCAAGATGTGACCATTCCCAGGCAATTTTGTACACACCTACCAGATGCTTCACCTTTTTCTTTCCCGTGCAAGGGTCCCACATGACTGAATCTGCCCTTAATAGCAGATTAGGAAAGCATGAAGAGGAACAGGAACAGGTTGTTTCCCTGGTGTCTGACTCCAAGCACCTGAACATCTGCGCACACACTCCCAAATTCTGCAGGGAGTAAAGGCTCCTACTCGTAACTTGCCTACAAGGCAGATAGAGGAGATGGGTGTTGTACACAGACAGGAACTTACGCTACAGGCACTGATCTGAAAGGTGGACAGGATCCAAGCCCCACTGGGCATTTGAGTGACCACAATGGAAACAAAACGGAAGCACCACCTTGGGAGAGTAGAATGTCAGGTACATCCCATGCCACCAAACAATCATAGCGCTTCACTGCATGCCTCCCAGGAGCACCTTGTCATTAATGAGCAGCTTTTATAGCCGTACAGGAGGGCTGCGGTCCCTGCAGGCTGGCAGCCATTTGATGAGCCATAGGAATTCACCAGAAGGAGCAAGAGCCACTTTTGGCTAAGCTAACATAGATCTTTGCGGCTTGAAATCTCCAGAGAGGATGGGTTATTCCTTTGTGAAAGATCCCACTGAATGAGTGGGGAAATTGTCCATCTAACCCTTAACAGGGTAAATGTGTATCTTTACTCTCAGGGTGAACATTTCCAGCTCCATTCCTCTGGAGCAAGTAGATTACAGACATATTTGTGTAGTTCTGTCCCGTGAAAGAGCCATCTCCTATCCTTCTCTTTGATGAATTAATTAGACTAATTCAGAATTTCTGACTGTAAATGAGGTTATCCAGATTGCAGAGGCTTTTAACAGAAATATTATGGTTTGTGTAAATGAAATATGAATGCAAGCACGTGTGTGGTAGCACCAGAAAAAACACCAGAACAAAGGCCAAAGGAATGGCCTTTGTTCATTACCAGCGACAGGCTTCTAGTTAATCAGACTGAGGATCAGCAAGCTCAAGTCTTGGCCCAAGCCCAAGCCCCCAGTACAGTTGCCTCATCAGCAGAAGACCCTCCTCACTAGCAGCTGGGAAGGACAGCAAGGTTGTGGCGTATCACAGTGCTGTCACTCACTGTGAGCCCCGCAGAAGAATAAAGGCAAAAGACTGCTCCTATAGACAGAAAAGGTCTGTCTGAAAACAATTTTTATCACTCATCCAGAGGAGTGCAGGAGTCATAGTGACAACCCCGTGACTGCATTCGCTGTCCTCCCTGCCACACTCTCTGACCATGAAGACCACCTGCTGACGCACGTCTTGGTGTATGAGAGCATGAGCACATAAGATCAACTTGCGTAGACATTCAGTATAATAAATCACCTCCCCTTCCATAACACCTTGCCATAAGTTTCTAACACCAGTTTTTGACCAGCCATCCCTTGGCCCTGTGCTCCTCAGCTTGCCCCCTTCCCCTTTAAACACCGGCAACATTAATGGTGAGCTGAGTGCTCAGCAGCAGTGCAAGGAAGTCCATTTGCCCCCCTACCTTCCTGTTTATCATCCCCATTTCTGATGCTGAGTCCACATCATCCCTTTTTGAAAGCTCCAGCTCCACCATGACTCCCACATGCTTAGTCTCCATTTTCCAAAACGTCAGTACTTGCAAAAACAGTGTATAGTCTCTGTTATGGATTCATCATCTGATAGCTGCTCGTGGAGAAATTGCATCTGGGACCCAGCTCCACTGTGGGCTTCCCGCTTGTGGGCAGCCATAAGCGAGAGGACAGGGCTGTGGCAGTTCCCAAGGCGTGCAGACAGGCTCCTCTGCACCCACTACCGAGTGTGCCCAGCTCCTCCAATGCTGCCATGGGGCTCAGCTGGCTGCAGACACAAGGAAAGGATCCCCCAGCACCTGTGTGCAAGAGACTCTGCCCAGAAAGCAGCCTGGCTACCCTCCCTGTGCCCACGGGGCATTGGGGCCAGGACATGCAAGCACCAGCGAGCAAAGACAGCAGGGAAGCGACTGCAGAGAGAGAAGGGAGGGTTTCAGAGATGGGCAGCAAGGGGGAGGTAAGAGCGTGAGAGGGAGCCACGAGGGGCAGGGGGCACCTGGAGCCCCTTCACAGGGGTCCTGGAGTCATCTCCAACCTTCCCATTAAACAGACTCTGTGGAAATAGGATTAAGGGATCAGGGAGCATGAGGCCATATCCGAGACTGGATTATTTGGAACAGAAATAAATGGGGATAATCTCCAGCCCAGCATGATGGGTTTACAGTTGGACTCGATGATCTTGAAGTCTTTTCCAACCATAATGAGTCTATGATTCTGTGTGCTGCCAGGGCCGGGTTGCCGCGCTTGTTAACTCTCCCTCTCCAGAGCGCACGGGTAGCCCAGTCCCCCATCTGCTGGGGCTGGCGGCAAGAAGCAGCACCACACAGCTGAGCAATGAAACGTGGTTCAGCCTGGGGCCGGGTCAGCCCAGGGACTGGGCTGGAAGTTGCCCCACATACCCTTGTGCCCTGAGCAAAGGCGCAAGCGAGGCGCACCGGAGTCCTGCTCATGGCATAGAAGGAGCCAGACATAACATGACTCCTGACTCCATTTCCTGCCCTGGAGCACAGAGGGCACCACGCTTGGCCACAACATCAGCATCTGCATGGAAAGCAGAAAAATCATGCATTTGGCACAAGGAATACTCTCCCATAGCAGCCAGGGGCAGGAATTACCCCACTGCGCAGACACCTCTGCCCTCTGCATCACCTGGGCCGGGGCTCCATGCTCCTCCTCAGCGCTGTGTGGGGGACCCAAGGGGCTCCCATCCGAGATGCAGCTTCTTATGTAAGAGCAAGATGAAAATGAATCATTATTAATTATTAAACGTCTGCAGAGGATCAGCAGGAGGGGGTTGCAGCACCCTGCAAGCTGGGGTAAATCCCAGGAGCACAGGCTGGTTAACGTCCTCGAGGAGGCCAGCATGGCAAGCGGGGCCAGGGGTCCACGGCAAGGGGGGGAGCGTGAGGAAGCTGCCTGCAGGAGCAAGCGTGGAAGTGCTGCGGAGCAGAGCAGGATCTGGGGTGGCTGCCACCGTGGAGGGGACAGGCAGGATCCAGCCCGGGGGAAGAGGCTCTTCCTCGGGACAGCGTGTCCTGCGCTGGCTCCCTCCTGGGGCCAGCAGGAAACGAGCTACCACGTAAAGAGGAGAGGAGGAAACATGGCAAAAACAAAACCATCGGCTGGAAGTAAAAGGCAAATGAGGAGAGAACAAGGGAGCTAAATTTATACCATGTGGAGAAGATGCGGGGGGAGAGACAGGGCACAGAGGCAGAAACATGAAGGACAGTCACCTTGGGGGACTTGTCTCAGCAAGGGCGAGGAGGGCACCAGGCATGGGCTAGAGCGCGGAGCCTCCAGCCCCATCAGGTCCCAGCGCTGGAGACACAGGACTTGGGACACAGGGCACACAGTGTCTCTGACAGAGGTGCACATCAGGAACGAGCGGGGCAGGGGTGGCCAGGCTGGTACCCGGCCTCACAACAGGCAGCCCGGGCTCTTCAGCCGCACACCGGCTCCTCTGTCTCCGCTGCGTTTCTTGGCTTTGTTCTCCTATTTCCTGAGAGGAAATTGTGTCTCCTGCATCAGCAGCAGCCACCAGCTCCCCCCTGTCTGTCATAGAGGGGCGGTCATAGCGGCCCCCTCACCACCGCAGCGCAGCTGCCTTCCGGCAAGCCCTCCGCTCTGAGACAGCAAAGCCCCCAAAATCTGTCTCCTCCCAGATACACTGGAGCTGGGGGGTGGCAGGCTGGCACCCCGCACACCCAGGAGCTGAGCACTGCCCGTGACATCCCCCCCTGCAAGGTTCGAGCCACCGCGGAGGCAGTGCAGCCCAAGAGAAGGCAGTAGCTTGGGCACATGCTGGGTCTGGACGGTTCCACACACATCAACAGGCCTCGGTCCTGCTGTGGAGGCTGCCGCCCTCCAGGCCAGCTGCGTGCTTCAGGCCTCTTCCATTGGTGCCTTGCCCCCAGCCGCCGAGGTGGGTTATTGCCGTGACTCAGCGCATGGGCTAAGTCCTGCCAATTCACTCCTCAGTCAGTGCAGGGAGCAGATGGGAGCCAGCGGCCGGGCCAGCCGGGAGCTGCCGGCGGATATGAGAGCTCTGCAGCCCGATGGCTGAGCTCCCGAGCCAGCAGCCCGTCCCCCGGAGCGAGTGTCGGAGAATCTGCGCTCCATTTGCAAACAGCTGTTCAGCTCCGCGCCGCCGGTCCCTTTCTCATTTCCAGCTGCAAATTCGCTGGCTGGTGCCAGCACCAGGAGTGTTTCTGCCTTGCTGAGTTCACAGGTTCTCCAGTCCTGGGATAACATTAACCAACATTGGGAAAAAGAGATGCTTGAAGCAGTTGTTATTCTTCAGAAGGAGTAATTATGTATCTCCATAAAGAGAGCACTTATCATGATATGTTCATTGTCCCTGACACCTCCCATATAATGCCCTGCCTGCACTTTACAAACACCAATTAATTAAGCCATATACCTTTGTTACAAGCTGTGTTGGGAGCTACCTGGTACCGAGGGGAAACGAAGATGCAGATTAGCAGAAAGGATTTGACCTCTAAGTAAATCACTGACAGAGTTGAGAACAGATTCTTGATTCCTGCAGCTCATTTGCACCACATGAAGGCTTTCTGAATTGTTGAAATCAAAACCTCATCTAGAAACTGAAATTACATGAGGTAACAAGAAATAAAAAAGAGTCAACGTGGGTTTCTGAAGAGCAGATGGCTAAAGGTGTAAAAACAAAAAACAAGAAGGAAACCTTACCCCCCAAAAACAAACAACAGATAGCTGGTAGCAAATGTTACACTGACAATAAAAATGAAGCCTCCAGGGGTAATTTGGGGAATTACAGATCAGTAAATTGCACATCTGTGTGCCCCAAATTGATTGGAAGGATAATTAAAAACAGAACATCTCATAATAGAGCCCAGTGTGTATGTCTCTGAGGAAAATCATGTCTCACTAATCTCCCAGATTTCTTTGAACATATTAGCACAGCAGTGGATAAAGAACAACGAAGTGGCTATTTATTTAGAGCTCCTTTGACAAAAGATTATGCAGGCGGCTGCTAAAAAAGCTAATTAGCTGTGGGGCAAAAGGCATCATCTTTTCCTGCGTGGGAAACTGGCAAGGAGTGAAAAAAAAAAAAAAAGAGAGAGCATAAATAGTTAGGTTTTGTAATGGTGAAGGAATCTGTGCTAGGCCTCCTACCGTGCAAGTGTATTATTAATGGTCCACACAGAGCGAAGGTGGGAGATAGGAGCAAGTGCAAACTTATTCAGGTGATTCATGGCTATGGGAAACAGCAAGGAGCTTTGGGGTGTCCTGAACAAACTGTACAGATGGGCAGCACAATGACAAATTGTATTAATGCCAATAAATGCAAAGAAATGCACTTTTAAAGCATCCTCTCTGCAAACTGGAGAGGGTCTTCAAATGAACTCCAGAAGAGGCCAGGGAAGCGCTGGCAACAGCTTAGTACAAGTGACTGCTCAAAGCACAGCAGTGGTGGAAAAACCACCATGTTGCTGAGCCGCAAAGGGAAAAGCACACTGAACGAGACAGGCAGGGCACCAAAGCTCTGGAGAAATCAGTGGGGTGGCCCGTCGCCCAGCACACAGCCCTGCTCACCCTGTGGGCACAGGGAGAGCACAGCAGGGCCACGGCAGGGGAGTGAGCCGAGCGGAGCACCATAACCGTCACTGAGGGAAAGCACGAGGGAGGCCTACAAAATAACAAGTGACAGGGAGAAGATGGGAAAACCTGGTTTTCTCTATCATTTAACATGAGAGCAAGAGGCTAGTCAATGAAATTCAGAGATGAGAAAGGAAAATGCCACTTCATACAATGTGTGATTAAACTGCTGTGTTTTTTTTTTCCCTAGGAAATAGCTGTCGAGACCAGAAACTCAATGAGCTTCAGCACTGGATTAGATATATGCATGAATATCAACAAAATCCAGAGCATTGCTATTACTGGTGACATTCTGTGACAGGGATATGAAGCCCTGTGCTAGGGACACCAGCTATCTGCTCTCCCTGCCAGGCCAGACCAACAAGAGTCTGGACACCCTTGTGCCTGTTTGCTCTGCAGCCCCCACTCCTTCTGCCCTTGTCAGTGGTCACTGTTGGAGCGGAGGGACTGTACAAACCCCACATTAGCCAGGGGCAGGGCAGTGAGACTGCTCCTACCTTTCTGGAAGTTGCTACCTAGAGTTAATTTTGCTCTGCTAAATGGTATGATGCATATTTTATGGGGACAAATGAACCTTGGAGATCTTGCCCGTCCAGAGCAGAGATTGCAGAGCAAGAGGCAGACATAAGGAAAAGTTCCCAGTTGGCACCAGGCCAAGACTCTGCCCAGCTAAATGAAAAAGGCTGAAAAAAAAGCTCTATTTCTAGGCACAGATTTTGCTGAAATCGAAGGAAAACTGTCCTGGCTCTGTAAGACTGCAAACTTTTGATGATCCTAAGGCCTCTCTGCATAAATACCAGAGCACTTCATGGCTGGAGAACTACCCCAAATCTGGCCAGCTTTGTCCTGTCTTCACTCTCCCTCACCTTTTCCCAGTCTGACAGATAGCCCTGAACCTATCAGTGCACTCGTCACTGTGCCAAACAGGTTGAACACCAGGGGAACTTTTCCCAGAGAATATCCTCCCATCTGTGTCAGGAGGAAACTTTGCCATGTGAAAAGGAAGGCAGCTGGCTTCAGGCCTCGTGCATGCTAAAAAGGCTGCCAGCTCTGAGAAAAGTAAAGAGACAGAATAGGAAGCACAACACTCAAAAGAGTTCGAGGTGCCCATGACTATTCCAGTCACGGCTTGCTCACACGCAGACCTGAGCGGGTCCCAGCGCACATCCCCTTTGGCTATTCCACTCACAGGCTCTCCGGAGTCAGCCCTCGACTTATCTCGGTCGTGACCTACAGCTCTGCTGCTTTTTCTCTACTTCTGCCTCTCTTCAGAAGTGTCTCCACTTGTGGCCCACTGCACTGTGGATTTTTGATGCCGACAAATGGAGAGTGCCGTTAAATGAGAGAACCCTGAAGTCATTTTGTTGGTGATGAAATTCAGGTTTGAAGATAGGCTTGCAGGGCGGAAGGCAAGCACATTAACACTCAGTTCCCTCTCCCTTCATCGTCTCCTTGGGAAAAAAAGATTGAAAGGCTCCTGTCATTTCTCTTTGGCTCCTATCAGATACAAAGTTATTTCCCATTACAGCAAGCAGATTCTACTTTCCTCTTTCCCACAAACCCAGCAGCTCCAGTCCCATGGTTCATCTTGTTAAACATAATATAGGACTCAGCGAATATATTCTTGCTTATTTGCAAAGCTTGCCCTAAGAACCAATACCTTCCATTATCCTTCTTCCTTTTAATGTATACATTTAATCAAGGAACAAGGACAGTGTACAAAGTGAGAGCCAGCTGGAGGGAGAGTCATAGCTCTGAGCGCTCAATGTAAAGGTGTGTGCTGCAGAAGTGCCCCAAGGTATTCACTAGAAAGGCACTGAGTCACAGGCAGGGGGGCCACGGGCAGGGGATTGCGATGATGGGAACGTCCAAGCGGGCCCAGCTGTCACCCAGGACATTTCATATTTGTTTTTAATTAAAAGAAAGAGCCCATTCGTGCCCCAGCAACCTGTCTGCTGCATAACTGTCTCTCTATGCTTTTAAAAGAGAAGGCACTTTATCCCTCACTCCCTTCCCAACTTCTCTCCTATATCCATCATCATTAGCAACTATAAACGTCAGGGCTGCAGCCATTAGGCTGCTATACCTAGATAAATAATGCTTTTCATATTTAATTTACAACTGGTTGCAGAGCCTCTTTGGGGCGCATGGGGTTAATTAAGAGTGGAATTAGATGGAAATGCTTCTCCCCGAGGAAACTCAATTAAACTGTCCTGGCAAAAAAACAAGGATCATCACAATTTCTGCCTAAACTGCGGTGCCTTGACCAGTCTGGTGTGCAGCACCCGGGCTGTCACCCACAGAGCTGCTCCGTAGCTGTGTCTGCTTGGTCCTCATCTGGGGAAGATGTTACTTCTTCTGCCTAACAGCGCGCTTGTCTGTGTGCGTGTACATCAGTGAGACATGGCTGGCCACCTCCAGCTGCCATGGGAGAGAGTATGGACACCAGAGCAGTGGAGTTAAATAATAGACAGTGACGAGGGAAAGCATCAAGAAGTACTGCAGAACCCACTTAGGGCACTTAAGGACCCCTAACAGTGTCTCATGTTTTGAATTTAGATAGCTTTCAGGACAGAAAAGCCTCAGTGATGCAATCTAGAGCCTTCTTGTGGACTTCAGCAAGATGCGCCCGTGGTGATGCTAATGGTTAATGCTTCCTCCTGCTGCACAAACAAGTTGCCAAGTGCTCCTCAGGAGAGTGATATCCAAAACAATAGATGTACCAAGACCTTGCTATGCAGGGAAAGGAAGCTTCTGGCCTTCCTTTTCCACACATCTGCTCACCAAAGCAATGCACGCTGAGAACTACAAGCTACTGCAAGCTACATATCCTTCCTGTGCTGGTATGTGAGTGGCATCTCTTCCTTTCCAAGAAAAAGAGTTAGGGATGGAACAGCATTGCTGCAAGGAAAATAAACCCTCTAGAGAAGGGAGAGAGACTTTTTGGCTTGAGAAGAAATCATGTTCACATGGAATTTTTGCTGGTAATCTCTGATCCTAGATGAATTCAGAAGACACATCAAGGAGACATATCTAGCTCACTAGATAGTATGAGGACGCTTAAAAAAAGTGTTGGATATCATTGCACAGCGTCTCATAAAGACTTTTTAATCCAAGGACATGTTTTGTGCCCCCACACAACTGTTCAGTTGTGGACTCCCTTAATCCCACTTTCACGCTGCTCGGTGTGTACTTTAACCTGCTGACCAAACCCAAGGGGCAAATGGTCTCATGCTACCTCTATGCCATCCCACGCTGGACTGCTTCAACTGCAAGGGCAGGGGGGATTTGTTTCCTTATATCAAAGTCATTTCCAAACCCTCTCCCAAAGAACTGCTGTCCTGGAAGTGATGCACCTAAGTGCAAACAAAGGCCACATTACAACATGGTTTGCTCTCCTCCTCTTCCCCTTTGTCATTCATAATGTATCCATGATGAGGGATAGCGGGGAAGAAGCCTTGCTGAGAACAGTCCCAAAGCTAGTCCTAAAACCCCGTTGGCGGGACCTCACTGGTACCAGGAGCTTCCCTTGGCAGCGGGGTGCCTGATCTAGGGACACCTGTGTCCCTCAGCGCTTTCCTTCCTTCCTTCCCCGGCTAGTGCACTGCACAATACTGGCTGGAGGCCAGCCGGAGCTCCTTGGCTGAAAGCAATACAGCTATTCCTTAAATTCTCACAACACAAAGAAGATTAACATCATGCCATTCCTTCTAATATCAACCTCAGGATTTGATTTGATTACCTGCTGTATTCATTTGGCACTTGATCATTCAAACCCATCAATTTAATCTTAATTATGCCCTTAATTTGATCATTGTGTTGTTCCACCTCTAACTGGCTTAGAGAAATTTGGTAGTAAATTTGCTCTGCAACATGCTTACTTAAGTGTACATTTGTGTGATTGGCCTCTTTACAAGATTTACAAAGCAGAACGCAGATTCAGTTTATTCTGTCAGCGTGCTTGGATAAGGATCTTGGAGGGCAAAAGTATTTTTGGTAATGGGCTGTGTTTCTAAACTAGTGCTTATGTCTCTTGCAGAATCTGCCCTCTCGTTCGTTCCTCTGGCCATAGAGTGACACAGATGAGACAGGTCATGCACAGAAACCTACATTAGGGGAGCCAGGCAGTATTTTCTTAGAGGGAACTTGCAAATTCCACTTCAAATCCAGCTACATCCTTCTGGAAGCATTTCCAAATGCAGCTGGCCAGAGAGGAGAAAATCTGGTATTCGCCGCACCTCTGCCAATTCATTTTTCTTCCTTGGCCTTTGAGCTTTCTGCACGTTATCTGCCCTTTCTCTCTCTCAGTCTGGTGTGCCCCATCTAACCGGGAGGATGAAGGGGAGAGAGAAATCAGGCTCTAGAAACTATTCCAGCACTTTTCTCTAGAGGCTGCAAATTCTTGTCTCCTTCAGGCCATCTCTGTGAAGTTATCCAAACAAAAGCAGCCTGCTCAGAAGCACGAGGAGCTGTGAGAAAGTCAGAGCAGAGCAAAAGAAATAGCATCACATTTGTCGCCCTAATGCTTGGCAAAGCCCACAGGGAGCCTTCCCACAGCTTTGCTGCACGGCAGGGAAATGTCCCACCTGGGCCTGCCCTAGCTGCAGGTAGGGAGCAGCTCATCCAGTGTAAGAACCCTTGTTGCCAAAGAGCCTCAGGAACGCGGGCTCGCTCGGGAGGGCCTGCTGGCCGGCATCCCCTCGTGGGCCTGCGGGCAGGGAGTGCGCTTCTGATGGGCTTGCTGAGCATCTCCAGGGACGCCCTGCCCTGGCAGGCTGCCTCCCCGCATCTCCCCTACCCCCTCCTCTCCCCTGGGTCGCTTTTATGACTAATTAGAGCTAAGGAAAGAAAGAAGAGCCCGTGGGCTGAAGTAAATCATCATCCGGGTAGCTGGTTTCTCCATACAGGGGACAGAAGCAAAGGAACATTTAATCCTGCTGCATTGAGCACAGCCAAATTGAGCTCTACAGGGATTTCTCTGTGCAAATGCTCCACGATGACAAACAGTCTCAGTAACAGGATAAGCTTTATCTGAACAATCGGGCACTTCAGCAGAGCCTTGCAGGGCCACAGGCGCTGCCCAGCGCGGGTTCGCCCGGGGACAGCGCTGCCAGCCCAGCAGCAGATTTAAGAAAGGGAGCTGCTTCAGAGCGGTCCAGGATATTGCTGGATTCGGATGACTTAACTAGAAATCTTCGGAGAGCTCTCCCTTTGCCTAGAGACAGGCTTGTTACCAGCTGCCTCGACAAAACCCTTCCGCTCGCTGCCACCGGGGCCGCAGTGAGCGGCCAGCACCGCGCGGGGAGCTCCCTGCCCCAAGGGATAGGCTTGTGCGGGGGGACAAGGACACCCCTTTTCCACACACCCAGCAGCCCCCACGCCTGCCTGTTACAGGCCCACGCGTGCCCACCCACTTCTGCTCGCCGAGTAGGACTCTCCTCACCAGCCGTGGGTGCTTTGCGTGTGACCCGCCTGCCTCAGGGAGCTCTTGCCAGTGCAGGGATATTAACAATCCTGCCTTTTGATATGCAAACGGAGTGCTCATTACGCCACTCGCCCCACATCCTCCGAACTGTTAATTAAAGAGTGTGCAGCAGGCAGAAAATTATCATTGTCGCCTGCAAAATAAACCAACAATGTTCGGATGGCTGCATGCCCCCACCCAGCACAGGCACACGGGGGCAGGCCCCGGCACGGAGGGACCGGGCAGCCAGGTCCGGGCTGCCCAGCAGCCGGGCACGGTGGCTCCCACGCAGCACCAAGCCAGGGCTCCCGCTGCTCCCACTGCTCCTGCCGCCTGGGATAGTCTGACAGACTCTGCTGCGCCCTGCGTCGGGCGGGATCCCGCCCCAGCCCACCCGCACGCTGCATCCCAGCCCCGGGCCAGGCCCCGGCAGAGCTCCAGCTCCCTCAGGTCCGTGTGTGCCTCCAGTAGGAAACCCAGCGGCTGCCCCAGAGCGGGGTTCCCTCCAGAGACTCTCTCCCGTGTCTTGCTCTCTTTCTCTGACAAGGTTGACTGGCAGCTCACATCTCCCCAGCCACTGGCTCGCCGTGCCTGGGGGAGCAGCTTTACTGTTCCTGCCCCCAGGAAGCTTTCCTCTCCTGCGGCCATCACGACGGAGCAAGGAGCCATCCCTGCCTCGTCCCTGCTCTGGGATTTTGCCCAGCGAATGAACAGCAGCTTTTTGGGACTCCGTGCAGAGCCCTGGCAGTTGTTAAGTGCCTTCAGCAATCACCATGGATCAAAGGGAAGAGTGGGAGTTGGGGCCCACAAATTTCCTTCTGCTCAGATTAAACGCAGAATCAAATTAACCTGTTAGTGAACTGAGTGCAGACCTCGATGACCCACTTTTCCTCCTACTTGTGCACATGTTTAACCCAAGAGAGCACCCTGGCCACAGGCCCTCCCAGCAGCTGGGACTTCCCGCATTTCAGGGGACAGCAAGCTTTGCCAGGACTGACAGAAGTGACACGTCCTAGCACACGGCTTTCCTCTTTCCTCATCAAACCGCACAGCAGGGACAGCAGTTGGCTCCCATGCAGGTCTGGGCTCCTTTGGGGTTTCCCCTGGCCTCTCAGAGGTCCATGGTGGCTGTGGAGGAAGCAGCGTTGCGACACAGTCCTTGGCTAAGAGGACACGCTGTTTGTTTTTACTCCCTGCCACTTTTTAGATAGAGCCTGCATTTGTTTCTGCTGTTGGAAAACATGGATTGCTGCAAAAATAAGACTCTCCTACTCCCTGCATGGTTAGAAGTGATAAAAAGAGCAGGTGCCACATAGACAGCAATGGACACGCCATCTCTTCTACCTTACCCCTAAAAGCAGGAAAGCCTTGTCTGTTTTATACCTCCATGGAAAAAGGGAGAGCTTGCAAGCAGGAGACAGACTCAGAAGCCACCTGTACAGTCTGGAGAGAGGCTGCTGCTGTTTTGTCTTTTTTTTTTTCCCTCTTCTCAGTCAAAATAGAAGTCAAACCTCAGTAATGCTGTAAAGCCTTAGGTGCTGCATGGGAGCAAACACCACCTCTCCCTGGCCCTATAAGTCTCACTTTAACTGTTGCTCACCAGAGAAGGTGTTTCACTCCCTGCCCTCTTTCTTCTTCCCCTTTTCTTCTCCCTCTTCCCAAGCTGCTGCTCTTCCTGCTCCCCCAGGGAAGGTCTCTTTGCCTCCGCGGCTGGTGGGAGGCATCTGTCAGCTCTGTAGCCAGCCCTGGAGCATCACCGAGCAGTGTGTTACTGGGGACTGACCCTGCCTGCCTTGTCTCCTGCACGCGCATGTCCAGCACATTCAACTGCAAGGTGCTGGGAGCTGCTTGGAGCAGTGTCTCGTGCCTCTGCCCCACAGATAAGTCTCCTGTTTCTGAGCATTGCTGCAGCTAGGTGCCATTCCCTGCGCTCTGATTTTGGAGGTGGAGCCTCCACAGGCTCTGCTCAGAGAGGTAACTGTCGCACTCTCTCTCACCTGTGACTTCCTCTTGCTGCCACCCATGGGGATGCTTTGGACCCCAGCATTCAGCTTCGAAGCGGGCCAGGGGATCCAGCACTAGGGATTTATCAGCTCAGCTCTCCCTGAGGGCAGATGGGAGCAGATGCCACCTTCAGCCCCAGCACCTCAGCTAAACCATTAATGACAAACATGAGCCTCACCTGGAGTAGAGACCAGAGGAGCCTGTTTCAATGGTGGCAGCTGCAAGGCACAGGAAGGCAGCACTTGTTCCCCTCCCCAGTTAGGGGTGAGTTGGAAGTGGCAAAAGTGCTTCAGCTGAGGCAAGGCTGCCTCCCCAACTCGTTGCTGCACTGCATGTGTCCCTATCCCCCGCCCCGCGCTTGCAGGCTCCCAGCCTTTGCTGCAATGCTGAGGGTGCACCATCCATAACTGGGTGTCAGCAGCACCGCGCAGCCAGGCAGCGCAGGCTGTGCCTACCCTGCAACCTTCCCCAGCTCCTGCCACTGCAGGCAGCGCTCTCCGTCCGCACATCTCAGGGCTCATGCTGCCATCCATCAGCGACTGCCTGAGCATATTACCCTTCACTTCTCCAGGCAGCGGTCGAGGAACACGCTGGGAGAAAGCCGTCACTCTGGCAAACCCTGGAAACGCCTGCTTCATCGTGGTGCGTCACTCTGCTGCAGGGCTGGATCTTTGCTGATTCAAAGTCTCTAAAGACCGACAAGGTCCACAGATTCACCCTGCATCACGCCAGGCGCTACCTGTGCCGTGTGCGGGGTCCTTGGGGAGAGAAGTTGCCACATGCAGGAAGGTCTGAATGCCGCATTGCGCTGGACCCCAGGCAGCAAGTACTCCCTCTTTGCCATGTCCTTGCCTGCTTATAGCCAGGGCTGCTGCAAGGGTTATAAACTGCCAGGCTGCCTTCAGCAGGAAAGTGCTTGACTAGCAAGAGCCAGAACTGACTGAGCTGCCCTGTGTTGGCCTGAGCGCAGCGGAGAGGCCAAGAATACCCAGGAACCCAGCACCGAGGAGGGGCTAACAGAAGGATTAAGGGGTGCAAGGCAAGAAGTGTAAAGGACCAAAAACCTCTCAGGCATGAAGCAAGTGCCACAGTGGGACATGCCACTGGTGCCACCAGGGCAGCCAACTCCTGCACGTGTCATCCTGAGGCAGCTCCTTGCACACTGAGCAAACTCACGCCTTTCACTTCCTTGGGTCCCGTGGACACCAGGAACCTTGGCGGTGCCTTTCCCACTGACTCAGAGGCCCGGTGACACCCGTGGCTACTTATGGCTTTACGTCCCCACGCGCTAAGCGCAATTCCAAGCATCTTCATCCCAGGAGCAGAGCCTTAAATCCCCATCTGCCTCCTACAAGAGCCAGAAATTGAGATGAAAGCTGACACTTCATTTGAAGAAGCTGTAAAATCTTTTGGTCTCCTCAGTGCCCCCTTCGAGGGGCTCCCCCGCGGGTTTAAGCTGTCCCAGCTCTGTCGGCCGCAGTGGCTCAGTAATGGATCAGGCCCTCGCGGCTCCCTCCTCATTGCTGCAGCGCAGCAGCTGGGAGTGCGCCAGGCTGGCACCGGACCGCCGGGAGCCAGCAGTAATCCCCTCCAGCACGTGGTGAATTTATTTTGACCGCTGCCTGTGACTCTCCCGGCAGCCAGGTCAGGAGCAGCAACATTTTTCAGAGGTTTAAGGAACAAAGGAAATTTTGCTGATTGAAATAAGTTTTCTGAGGGGCATGAGGAAAGTTGTGACAAAAAAGAAAAAGAAAAAAAAAACTTAATAATTACACAGAATGTGTTTTGTGGCAAATGTCTGGCCAAGTTAACGGCCGCAGGCCTGCCGGAGACTCGGGGCAGGTTGGAGATGAAGCGGGTCCTGTCCCGGGGGAGCACTTACTCTCACTTGGCAGCACTGACTCTGTTTCAGCCAAGTGGAGCAGCCAGCAACAGCTGGGAGCATCGGGAGAGACCTCCTGCGGGATACTCCGTCCCAGAGCAGTTCCGGCCCCGACAGGGACAACCCTCCACAAAGGGCGCTCGGCCTGAGTGCCGGGCGAGCAAAGGGGCAGGCGTGTGTTATGCTGCCACATGAGTATGGCAAGGCAATAATTACAACAGCATTCATGGTGATTGATTCGGCACCAGGAACACAGCAGGGAAAGACGGAGGTGAAAAAACAATAGTTATATCTCTGAGATTTCCACAGTAACAACTTCTCTAATAGCAGCGTGGCAGGGATGTGTCCATCAGGGAAGAGGTGGCGTTTCTCTTTCATAGCCTCACCTATTGCTGCAACATTCATCCTCGCTGTTTTGATGGCAGGTCCTCGATACTTTTGACATCCTGCCAAAAATAAAATGTTCTTCTCTTTAAATGTTCAGTGGAGGCAGAATACATACTAAGGATTTGACCCGTGTTGACCCATTCTCACAGACATGTTAACCAGGGGGAAAAAAGATCTTCTAAGGACAAAAGAAATCACAGCTTTTCATGGTATGTTGCATATATCAAAAACCTATTCTGATAAATGTATGGTTTAACATGAGTCACTAGCAAGAGTACTACAAATTTAAATAATTCTCTACATACTCAGTACATAGTTATGCAGAAATATGAACCACTTTGGATAAATATGCATTTAGTATAATGCACTGATATTTAGTTTTTATTGAATTACTCTTTTTCTAATGCAAGTAGATACTAAATTGCACCTACATACTTTGGCTGTCTTCCATGCTATGCCAATCATCAGCAGACACGCAGAGGCTGATGTGTGCACCCTCAGCTCCTATGACCTCGGCAGTGCGCAGCTCCCCAGAGCTTTCCAGCACTCACAGCTCTGCCCTAACACAACACGATGAAGGAAGCACCCCAAGAGCTGGACTGCAGAAAGCACCTGGGACTCCTCTGCCCTCACACTGAGCTGGATCCGGTCACATTGGCAGCCCCATCACTGGGCAGTGGCCATGTGAAGACCTGTCTCCCTACACCTGCACTGCCAAACCCAACCATCAGGACAGGAGCACTTCACTGTACAAACCGTATGGCCCTCATGCAGTTGCGATTCTTAATGATAAAACATGATGAAAAATCCAGAATCTGTGCATGGGGACAATAGCAAGGTTAGCACCAAGACCTCCTCCTGGGCTTCCCACCGTGTGGGCGGGCAGCCCCAGCTCTCAGTGGTGGCTGTGCCTTGGTGCTTTGCTGGCAACAGTCAGGCAAGTTGCTATTTAGAGAAATCAAAACATTATCTCCTCTAGGGGATGCACAGTCCAGTTTCAGTATATTATTCCTCCCCTCAGATACACATGGAGGCAAGCTCATAATGGATAAATTGGAGCTAGCTACTTGTAGAAGTCAAGTTACCGCAGCAGATGGAGAAAAGGCATGCGTGTGTAGGGAAAGGAAAATGTTCCAACATAAACAGTCCAACCCGGAAAGGTGAAATATCCAGTTCAGTGGAAGCCATGCTTCTCTTGAGATTTGTATGCCAGGGAATTACAATGATTGGCCTGTGTAAATATAGAAGCTGATAGGCAAGACGGATGGCAGAACAGACAAAGAGGTGGATAACCACCACATTGTTAAAGTCTGATTTTCAGCTTAGCTGATGTATTAACTTCTTCTACCTTGACAAACCAATAAAGTTACTGACCTTGACACAAGGATGGGAGAAAGACAGCACAGATATTTTTCAAGGATGTACTTGTGAAGCTGAAGCTCAGGTCTCTCCCTCTCCAAATCTGTCAATAGTTTGCTCTCCTCTATTTGCTGAATATCCAAACAGATTTCAGGCGGAAATGCTCTGCAAGGTCCCCCTCAGCCTTGGAACAAAAATAGGACTATTCCTGCAGAAGCTTTGTCAAGCCTGATATTAAAGCATTCTACTTCCTTCCGAGGGGTCTGTTTTGCAGCCTCATACCTCAGATTATCAGGCAGCTTCCCTCCTACATTCATGCCTTTCCCTCTGGCTTCATCTCTTGGGTTTACTTGTGATGATTTGCCTATCCTCTACTTCCTTGGGTGTATGAATCCTGCTATTATGTCTCCATCTAGCCAAGATAGACATCAAGCTCTTTTAGTCTCTTTCATACACCAGCTTTTCCAGCCACTTCTCCTGTTTTCTAAGAATTGTCCCCAGTCTTGATGATGCAGTTCCCCCCACTGCATGTTGCAGTACATTGGCATGGCTAGATATTGCTCTCCAGATGTGTAGCTTGCTCATCGTTATGTCAGCCAAACCAAGAAACTCAAATCCTGCCCTCAGTTCAATCCTGCAATTTTAGGCACCTCAGATGCCCATGGCAAAGGCATAACCCAGACCATCCCTAGATGCTCATTAGTGCAGGGAGCATCCTTCACAGGAGGCTCACACTCACTATCCTTCCACCCCAGATCCCAAGGAAGATGGGAAGCATGGCCAGTACCACGAAAAGGACTGGTCTCTTCACATGTCCATTTCCAAGTTCCTTTGGGCTAAACTCTGCCTGGGCTCTGTACAGTGGCAGCAATTCAACTTCAGCATCTTTGAAGGTTTCTGTGCATGGCCCAAAGTAAGGCTAGAAACAGTTGCTTGTGCCAGGTTCCTTCCTCCATGCCTTAAGCTACTCAGTGAAGGGACTGTGTGACGGGAGTCCCTCCTTGCAGAGCCACTCCCAGCCTTACCACCTCCCTCTGTACATGCTGCCAGCGCCTTGCTCTGATCACCATGCTGATGAGTCAGAACTCATTACGCAGAGATGGGAGAAAACGCACTAAAGCCATTGCCACTTGTTTATGACTGACAAATTAGTTTTGCATTAAGTTTTTAATGTGCCTGGCTTGTTCACTTTTCTCAAAGCAGTGCTGAAGCAGGTGGCCACACTGGGGAAGAGGAAAGAGAGGAGGGAAGAGAGGGAAGGAAGGTTTGGGGGCCAGGGAGGGCAAATCAAAGCAGGAGCAGATGGCATATGTTCGTGTTGGATGCAATCCCACTGCTCAGGCAGCTCAGACCGCTTAAGCTAAGGTGAAAAAGCAATCAGACTTCTCAAGTGCAAACCCTGAGGTTTTAGAAGGCTTCTGTGTGCAGGGAGAAGGTTGCACTTTACGGGAGAGGGAATGCCTAGGGAACTTAGGCAAAAGGGCATGTGTTTCCAGTAGATACCAAATAATTCACCTGCTCTCCAGGAGCACTACCATCTTCCATGAATCCAGGTAGATGCCTGGTATTGTTACTTCCCTTGGGAGCTGCAACTAGATCCTTTGCTGTAGGGCATGTCCACCTCTTCGTCTCTCGAATGTGGCGATAGACCATCCTCAGTGAGCGCCAGGCATCCTTACTTAGTTCTCCTTTATTCTCCAAAAGGTCAACTGCTAAAGATAAGCTGAGAAACCCCAAATATGGAGAGTGCAGTGGTCAATGATTACAACTCCAAGACGTTAGGTGGATGCCTTGCAGAGAAGGTTGTAGCAGCTCCCGTTTTCAAAGGGAATTGACAGGATAGCAAAAAGCAGAATCTCTGGCTGAACCCAAACAGCAGCATTTGTGGAAGTGACACAAAGACCAAAATCATTACAGCATTAAACCAGAAACAATAGAACCAGCAGAAAAAGCAAATATCCCATGAAAAAACAAGAAGGAGCTAACAAGGGCATTTGACAACTCCTTGAGACAGTAAGAAAAGCCACAGAGGAAGAACATAGCTGGAGAAAATTGAAACTGGAAACTCATGCAACTACAAAAGGGCTCCTGTCTTAAAGTCTCCTGTACTGAGTCCCCACAGCATCTTAATGCAGCAGTCCAAAACCTTTCTCTCCACTGAACCCCACAGCAGGCTCTTCCAGGATCCAGCAAGGACCCCTGTGTTCCTGTTTGCCTCAGGAGCTGAGGCCTCCTCCTGCCCAGACACTGCCTTGTGCTCAGCCCTACCATAGCACATGTGACCAAGCCCTGCTGGGAAGGATTTATCCTTTCTGTCTGTCCTGGGACATGCTCTTGGGTGCTGTGAGAACAGCGTACATATATGAATCTACAGGAGCACCTGATTTTGCAGCCCGTTGAACTTTCATGTGGCCATCTCTGAGAGAGGCCACAGAGCATGAGCGCACGTCACAGGCAGCTTGGTTACCTGGTCCTTGGAAGGCGCCTGTTGAATCTTTCTGTGCCGCAGAGCAAATGCGTGGATTTAATCGTCAAGTTCTGACAGGATTAGCCAGAGCTAAGTAGCACAGGCAGTCTGCAGGAAGCGTCCCCAGGGCACCTTGGCTAGCATGCTTCAGCCCTGCGCTCGAGGGCTGCCTGCTTTTTGGCTGCCGAGTGTCTGCTCCCCCTCCCCCATGAGGCCCCCATGTCCCTGAGGGAGAGTCTTGGCCTCCCTGTCAGCAACTCTGGCAAGGCTGAGTTACCCCACTGAGCTACATCAGGCTGGGGCCAGGCGCCTTCTCCCCAGCCTAGTTTGTGGAGGAAGCCGAGGGATATTGAGCAACCTGCACAGGCATGGAGAGGAGAGAGCTGCTCTCCGCATCCAGCCCACCAGAGTGGGAGATGACCCCAGGGCTTGCAGGAGAGGCCTCATACTGCCAGGGTTGGCCATGGCCCCACCTGAGGGCCAGCTCAGCTCGCGCTACCTGCGCTCACAGACTGCGCCGGGCAGCCGGGCAGCCGCAGCGAGGGTGTCCTTGTGCAGGCTCCAGGTGCCTCAATGGGCTCATTGTTCGCCTCGGAGAAGGCCCGGACAGAGGGCGGCATTGATGCCGGCGCACGGCGCGCGCCCTGTGGTTAGGTGGCAGGGCAGGCGCTATGTCCTGTGCCCACCGTGCTCCGGGCGGGTGGCGAGGAGATGGCGTGCCCCACGCCGAGGCGTTGGCAGCACTGACCCTTATGAAAAGGCTGGTTTACGGCGCAGCCCACTGCAGGGGCAGAGGCAAGGCTGGGGACGGAGGAGGGTAACTGTCATGGATCACAGCAGGTCCAATACAAGTTTGTGGAGCTGGCGAGTAAGAGCAGTACCTGCATTTCTCTTCTTCCTCCCTCCCCTTTTCTCTACCCTTGAGCCAGCTCCCTTCTTCTCCTGATGTGACCTCCCCAGCGCATCCTCAGCTGGACTTGTGTGGGCAGACCTAGAATCAGCCCTTAGAGTAATTCCAGGAGCTATTTCCAGCGTCAGCACCACATAGAAGTAGCTGCTGGATGCTCCAAGTGCTCTCTACTGTCCCCATCCCAGAGTATTCGAGGCAGAGGACGAAGCTGAGGGGGAGCCAGCAGGGAAGACAGGGGCAGGGATCTGTCTTTCCTCACAGCGCAGCCCATGGCTCCCTCCGTGGAGTGCCCACGTGGCAGCCCAAGGCTGTACTGCATCCTGGAGCAGGAGGAAGCGCGCTGCGGGGACAGCCTCACAGCCTGCGCCCAGCCTCGCCGCCTCTACCAGCCCATAGTGCACAAAAGGTGCATAAAAGGAAAAAAATTACTTCCTCAGTGACCTGGTTGGATGTCAAACAACCTATTCTCTCCCAACCCTGGGGCTAGGAGCCCTTTGCCAATCCTACCACCAGTTTTTCCCCTCTGCCTGTCCTTGGTGTGACCTGACAGTGACAAACTGCTACGGCGATTAAGTCTTATGAAGCCCCGGATTCCCAGCAGGATAGTCCATATACAGTGCTGTCCTCTCCTTCTCACACAACTCACAAGGAAATAGAGCTTTTTCTTCCACTGGCTTCCTTCTACCCTGGGCAGTCTTGGGAAGGATCTCAGGGCTTTGACATATCTAAGATGCTGTTCATTATATTGCTGTGTTTTTAAGAATAAAGGTGAAAACAGACCTCTTTCCTCCAAGATTTTTAGGCTCTAATCCTAATGCTGTCTGGCCTCAAGTCTTTTCTTGGATAGCACTGTGACATACAGGGCATAGGAACATTTCTTAATAAGACTCCACTTACATTTTTATGTCTGGGCAGACCTCAGCCTCCATAGCCAAGCCCACCCAAAGAGTGGCCCAAAACCAGCTTCCCACAGCTGGCCCTGTCCAGCTGTATCTTTTTGGAGCCAGCTATGGTCTTAGTGACTCTTCAGTTGCCTCCAATAACTGACCCTTTCCTTGGCAGACTGTGCTCAGCATCTCTGAGGACCAGGACAGCAATCTGCAGGACAGGATCTCCCAGCGAACACAAGCCAGCACAAGGCTGCTTCTTTGGAGGGAGGCAAGCAAAACAGGGATAATTTGCTGGTGCTTCATATACTAGCTGGGCTGGTCCCTGAATGGAGCACAGCTGCCCTGGGCACAGTCAGAGCCTTGGGCATGGTACAACCGGCTATCACCTAAAAAGGGGCTATGGCAGCAATCACAACTCCAAAATTTGAATAAGTGGGTCAAAAGGACTTTTGCTTGGTGTCATGCAGTGCTGCAGGTTCCTCCCCAGACTGTGGCCCCAAGCTGTGATTCAGGACCACTGCTCCTGTGATTCACTCACCTGAGGCTCAGGGTAGTGCCCAGCAGGTCCCCAGTGCTTGGTGAGATGGTTAAAGGTACTCTGAGGTGAAGTTCAGCCCTGAACAGAGAGTCCAGCCCTGTCCTTAGACTCCCTTGAAGGGTATGGGCTTTGGTAAAGGAGCCTCTAGGGAGGGAGAACAGCTCTGCATGTTTGCCCACGAGCAACAGGAGCTCCTGACGAAGGACTCGGTCCAGGGAGCAGAAGTGACATAGATGAGCAGGAGAGAGGAGCAACCATGCACTCTGTGGATCAATGGCATCACTTCATAATCCCTCATTTGTCGATTTCTAATTTGATTTCCCTATAATGTGATTTCTCGGCATTTTGCACAGAGACAGCAGGAGTGCAAAGGGGCCTGGATGGATGGCCAAGCAGCAGCTTCCCATCTTTGCCAACAGCCACCAGGCTAGAGCTCCTGTGGAGGCTTTCTGAGCTTTGGCCAGCTCAGGATGAAGAGAGAGAGAGACTCCCCTGATACCTCCTGCTTTCTGAGAGAAATGTTACTGGTGCCTCTCACTTCCTATGTGATTTAATGAGGCCTCTTTGAAGATTCTGCAGGAGCTGTAACACCCACATGGCATGGGACGGGGGAGCAGGAGCAGGCATTGCATGTGCCGTTGGTTGGGATCATTCCTGGCTCTCCAGAGGTGCGTCCATGGATCTGCAGAGTGCACTCGGCCCTGGGCCCACGCCTGGCAGCCCTTTTTCTACTCACACCCTGGTGGCAGCTCAGAGCTCAGGGCACAGCACATCTCCCTTCCTCCTGCCACTCTGCAGCCCAGCCAGGCAGCTCCTTCCCCGCGAGTGCCTGGCTCCCTCGTGCCGCTTTGCCGGCTCTGAGCTGGGTACGTGAAATCCCCTGAGTCAGGGGAAGAGGCGCAGCTATTTAAGAACAGGGATGCATTTTTCCTGATAGACTTTTCTCTGACCCAAAGTACTATCCCAGCTGGAGTACACGACACCCACCAGCCTCCTCATCTCGCCCAGAGACTGGCTTGCTCTTCCAAGAGCTCCCTTCCTGCAGACCCTCCGAGCTCCTCTCCACGGAAGCAGGCACTTAGCAAAGGAAAGCAGATTCAAGGAAGCATAGCCAGCTCCTGCCTACACGAAAGGAAGTCTGAGCAAAGTCATGTTGAATAGCTACTGCCCAGAAGGGCCAGGCCGTCCAGAAAATGCTGCTTAACACAGAGCCAAATTTCAATGCCAATGTGAGCACGGCGGCCAGAGCGAGCTGCACCCTGAGGGTACTGGCCAGGCGTCAATCAAGTGAGTAGAGCAGGCATGACTGATGCAGAGCATCCCCTCGTTATCCTCCTACGGGCAGATCCCCCGTTATGTCTCACCACTCTGAAGGAATCTCCATCAGATGGAGTGGCCAGGACCATGCCAACTTCAGAGCAATTCTAAAAAGGGAAATCTCTTACAAGAAACAGTACAAAAACCCAGCACTATACAAATTTAACAGCTTGCATCCTTTTTTTCCCGACATGTAAGATTGATCTGGCTCCAAAAAAACACGGTAGAAATACTCAAGCAGGACTGAAAAATCCCCCTCCTCTGTGGACAGGAACGCATTCTTTTGTAGTTAGCAAAGGGGCATTCCCATTTCCCCATAAATACAGGTCACCTGGCTTCCAGGTCTAGCAGAGCACAGGATGTCACCCTCCAGAGCAACCACAGAGGCTTTTAACGGAAATATTAATACTGGTAAGAATAAAGTAAAAATGTAAGCTTGTGTGTGTGTATGCAGCAGAAGAAATAGCAGAACAAAGCCCAACACTAACCAAGGACAGGTTTCCAGTTAGTCAAACTGAAGAGCATCAAGCCCAGGCCTGAGAAGTTCCCAGCAGAGATGCTGTGTTTACAGAAGACTCTCCTCACTAGCCATGAGGGATGCAGCAAGATTGCAGCATATCTCAGTGCTGCTACCTTCTGTTAGCTAAAAATGAGGATAATGGCAGGAGACCACTCTGGCATACAGAAAAGATCTGTCCAAAAATTAGTGCATCATTGCCTGTAAAGAGGAACCCAGGGGACATAGTGAGAACTAAATGCCTGGCATCCCTTGTCCCCTGAGTCACACATAAGAGGTCCTGGGCATCCCCTGTGACACACAGATATCTTGGTGTTTATAGATATAGATAGCGTGAATGTGTAAAATTAACTTGCTTAGAGCTTTTGTAAAAAACAATCACCTCCTTTGTAAAACCACCTTCTCCTTCCACAACATCTCAGTTTGCTATACAATTTCCTGGACTAGCATTACAAAAAAAAAAAAAAGCCCACTCTTAAGACTCTTAACAGAGGTTTCGAAAACGTGTGAATGCAGAGAAACTTACCTGAAATGGCATGGAGGTGCCACTCAGAGTAGGTTCTGGTAGTCTGGTCAGACACGCACGCAGTCATGATGAGATGAAAGCATAAAAATGTTGACTTGGCTACATTGTGATTTATGAGACATGCTTAACATCGTGAAACCTGATATATACTTTTATAGAAGGGAACAAAAAGAAGAGCACAATGATGTGTGAAAGTCCAATATGACTTATTTTAGGGGCTTTAGTCCTCCATCAGCAGGTGATTTTTCTGCTGACTTAACCTATAAAAGGTTAAAGTGGGATTCACGGAGTCACTGCTCTGTTTTTGCAAGCCAGGAGGTGAAAACGACCTCAGGATGTAGTGCAGGTGGGGCACAAGGAACTAAGCTGGGGAGAATCACACTGTGTTGCATTCGTGTTTTGAGACTGTGCTAGGCTCTTCTGCGAAGTAATGACAGACCCTTGGAAGTGTATAAGGTCTGAGCGTTCTATGAGAGGTTCCCTGGGAGTAAGATGGGAAGCAAAGAAGGTCACCAGCCCAGACTGATGACAAGGACACAGGGATCATGGTAGGGTAGTGAGCTAATGTATGATCTCATGGCTGTATTAATGAGCAGGCATGAGTTGACACACTGCTCATGTGGCCCATCTTGGGATGCTGCGTGCGCTTGTGGTGTCTGTTTTTCTACACAGATGTCTGATGGGCCAGAGAGAACTACAAGAATGATCTAAAGTCCAGACATCCCGCTTCATCATGAGAGACTGGAGAAGTTTAGTCTATTTAACTTCTTAGAGAAAAGGTTAAGAGGTGCCTTGATCATGATCTATTAATACCTGCACAAGAAAAATAGTTCTGATAGTAGATAGCTCTTTAATCTAATAAGCAAAGGCATAATGAAATCTAGTGGCTAGAAGCCAGAACTCGGTGCCTTCAGACAAGAGGCACGTTTCACTGCGAGGGCCATCAAGCATTGGAACAATTTACCCAGAGATGCGATAGGATCTCTCTGGAGAACAAATGTGTGCTCCAGCCCAGCCGCGCTGACGGGTCTGATGCAGGGATCATTGGGTAAAACTTAGTATCCTGCAGTTCGCAGCAGCAAGGCTAAACGATCAATGCCCATCTGGGCCTTAAAATCTAGCTATTTACAAATGAATAGCTGAATGTGTTTATTTTTATATAAAGGAGAATCTCCCTTCCCCCATAGTAATTTAAAACCAATCTGTAGCCATGGTGGTGTAGGTATATCAATGTTGTAATGTAATATTGAGATTACTACCTGGGTCCTCATTCATTCTCCTTACCTTACGTATTACACCAACTTATCGTGTTTTATCATTAATTACACTGGGAGTAAAACGATCCCTGCCGGATGCTCAGCCTCAGCTGAGCATACAGCTTTCCTGAGAGCACATCCTTGGCTCCTGTGCTCCAGGGAGGATTTCTTCAGCAGCGGCTTTTGCACTCCTCTGCAGGCCGGCACACAGGAGCGCACATCCATTGCACTTGAGTTACACGAGCCTTTCCAAGGCAAGGGCCTAATCTGACATGGTCGCACAGGAAAACAACAGCAGTAAGGAAGGTGAAATAGCAATCTTTATATCTGATTGTTTTTAATTCCTGATGGTTCAATATTTCAAGTCTTAGCCCTAACATTGCGTCAATGTCAGCTTTTGGTCATGTCATTTTCCTGATTTTTTTTTTGAATGAAAGGGGAAAAAAAAAAGGAGAATGAAAGGCTGCCGTAAATAAGCACATCATTAGGTACATTACAATTCCTGCACTCGTAGAGTTTATAAACCCTTCAAGAGAAGGGATTATAACATGAGCTGTTTATTACCACTTGTGAACTGCAGAAGAACTTCAAGACAAAAGTTCTTGTTAAAGCTTTCACATGAAGGCCAATGAGAGAGGACATTTTCTGAAAGTCAGGCGTCCCAAAAATACAACAGACTCTTGTCCCTTAAGACCAAGGCATCCAAAAATCAGTTTGTAGGAAATCTGGGCTGGCATTCCTTCAGGGCTTAAAAAATGGTTTCCGCAGCCCTGCAAGCTCTGCGCTTGCTGCCGCTCCTGCAGCCGTGCGGGACTCGTCACCTGGGGCCAGCACGCCCGCAGTCGCAGCAGTGCAGCCCGGGGCAGCAGTCAAGCAGCCCGCCTGCCCGTGCATGGCTCTGGGGCACTCTGGGTTTTACTGCAGTCCTGACACCCTGTGTAGACAGGCTGCCACCCCCCAGCTTCCCACGGGCCAAGCACAACTCCTCTTCCTCTGCAACGTCCCTTGCCATCCCCCTTGCGCACTCGGCGTCTGGGGCAGCCACAAAGTTTTCAGCCTTGAGCTGCATTTCCCTGGAGTGCAGAGTCCCTCCGTCGGACAGGGAAGGGCTTTCCTTGCCGAGAGGATCCCTGCAGCGCGGCACACGGATGCTGCAGCCCACAGGGAGGCTTTCTTTCTCAAGCAGCAGAAGTCGTAGCGTGCAGGTGGGTTTGGAAATGCTACAGTCCACAACCCGACACAGGCAGTTCGGAAGCTATCAAAATGCAGTGCTTAAGCACACAAATAGTATTTTCTATTAGTCTCCCTTCAAATTTATGTGCCTTAATACATTGATCTTTATGTTAACGGCATTTCATGAGACGTACGGGGAATGTAGCGTGGCCAGATTACTGTGAGAATCATAACTTTATTCCTGGCTGCATTTTAAGTGATTAGAACAGTAGCCTTCATATCACCTTAACATCCACATTTGTATTTTATTGCATATATTCCCAAGCAGATTACATTGTTAAGGTAGATTTTTAGAGCCATAACTCAAAAGGAGAAAATACAAAACCCTCACAGAAATCTGTTGCTAGAGAGCATGGAAATTGGATGCTTTCAAATTGTATTTGAGTTCAGATTAAAATTTTTAAATGTGAGCTTTTGTGACCAGCAGCCTCTCTACATTCCCATTTGTTTATAGCACATATGAAAAATGACACCACTTAAACAGACACAGCGCTTTCTGGATGAGGGTGAGGCTGAGGTACAGCTGTAGCACTTCCTAACTCTCTGGAAGGCAAGGACACAAACACTGTGCGGCCCAATCTGCATTTTCATCTTAATACTCACTCCTGAAGACACCCACCTAAAACACACCAGCTTTCAAAACAACGCTCATCTCTTTGGGTTTATACTTAAAAGACCACGCAACATCAAGAAATCTGATCATGCCCTGGTAAAAATATCCAAGGCGTCTGTTCACCCCTCAATTTACTCCTCATTTCTTGCATTGTTATCTCGCACTTCTTTCCTTCTTAGGAGACAGTCTGCACTGCCACACTGCCTTGATTGCACAGAGGTCAAGGTCATGATTTTAAGCATAGCTGATGTGTAGGTGCCTCACGCACCCTCTTGGTTTCCTAAGTTCTTCAAGGTGTCCTGCATCCGTGCTGGTGCTTCCTTTGGAGGGACACTGCTAAAACCTGTAGATGCGTGCCCAGCAGTTCTGGGATTGCTCCAAATTGTGGGGCACCCTGGATTTTTGCAGACGGATTTCTGTAAGGTTTCTCAGTAAACCTAGGGAGTGTTGGAGAGACAGATAAACCCCCAGAGTCCTTGTTTGGAAAATCTGAATGTTCTTCACTGCAATTCCTCTGTCATCAGGCCTCTAGGCTATGGATAACTGGCTTCGTTTCCCCAGAGGTAGCTGCAGTGGTGAGCAGCTCCAAGGGCTTGCTTGGCCAGCTGGCTTTGGGCTTGAAATCTGACGTGGATTCTTGGAGGAGAGAAAGCCACCATGAACTTGTTTTCCCAGTCTCTAAAGAGAGTTGCTACTGATGAAACTAAGTGGCTGTGAAGGTAGCAAGGAAGTGACTACTGCTGGTTATAATCTGGTATTCAATTGCTTGGATTTTGCCCTCCTCAAGAACAGCAAGCACGTTTCTTTTAAGTTACCTGAATTCTGTAACTTTCTTCAAGAAGTCTCCAAGAGGAGTCTTTATAACCTGCCTTCAAATTCACCAAGGCCGGGGGAAGCAGCAAGGATTCCTGATGCTCAGAGGCACCTCTAGCCCTGCCGAGAGCCTCAGCTGTATCCCTGGGCATGCTGGACTATTTCTGCATGGTGTCTAATCACTGCTCTTTCGAAAGGCTGGGAAACACACCAGAGCCTGTCTACTCTCTTATTCTGACCGTGAAGCCCCTTGACTTCCTTCTGGCGCTGGTCCCTGGCCTGGTTTATGCCCCGCTTGGCAGAACGCCTTGAAATCCTGCACTGCTGCACTCCTAACGCCTTGGCCCAAGATGTGAGTAGAGCACAAACATGGCTAGAGGCCAGCTGGACGCCCGCGCCTGGCTCCTCTAGGACCCACATGAGCACTACCGTACATCAGGCACATAGTACGAGTACCTAGAGCTGCTGAAGGTCTAGGAAATGCCCAAGGGGTGCTACACAGAACTCTGTAGCAGAGCTGCTGCGAGGCTATAGGGTAAAAGGATGCCACTACAGCTTGACTAACATGAGAGACTAACATGAGAGACAACGTGACGAACACGAGAGAGAGTGGTGGGAGGAGCAGCAGCTCCTCGTCCAGCACCCAAGCACAAGAGTTTGGGGACAAGTGGTTAAAACAAACCGAAATCTTCCCATAGCATGATGCATTTGTCTATGAACATTTTTCAGATTCCCACAAAGCCAGTCTCCATCTTCCAATATTTGCCAAAAGCTTCACATAGGCTGTGCTTATATCCAAGGAGGATAGGACTCCTGCACAGGAAAATATCAAACCTGCCCTTCCTCCAACCCTGGGCCAAATATTTAATCTAAGAAACACCAGTGACATTTATCCCCATACCAGAGTTGAGTTGCCAGCAGCAGCCAGTGGCTCGGATGTTCCCCTGCATCAGAAACAGGTCCAGGACAGGCAGGAGCTTTAAGTCTTTGTGTTTTACAAGGCACGCGAAAATGAGCACAAGGGAGACCGGCTTCGGGGCGTTCTTGCTCAAAACAAGGATACAGCACTCCCATAGCATGGTATATGACAAATGCTATGATTGGGAGCTGTTGCTATGGTGAGAAGAATAATATTTAAGCACCAACTGTTTATAAATATGAAATCCCTACAAAGTTTTCCAAAATTAGATTAAGGGGGTTAGGATTGTCACAATATTATAAGACTTGAGAAATACAGTTATTTTTGGTCATGCAAGATCCAGTACTCCTAAAAGTGCAAATACAAAAAAAAAAAAAAAAAAAAGAACAACAAAAAAACACACAAAAATCAAAAGTGATGATTCTGCTGTTGTGCTTGATTTGATGAGATTGAAAGGCAATCTGATAGCCCCAAATTCCCTGTCGCAGCCTGGCACGTCTCAGAGAGCGGAGGCAATACCAGCATTTCCAGGCATTTTTCTCTTGACAAAATTGCAGCAAACGGATTTGGACTCTGCTGTTTCTCATAGCCTGCCTACTACCAAGTTAAGTTGTTCCTGAGCTGCTTATTAACATGCTGATACTGTGAACCCTCAGTTACACTTTGCAAATTCTGGAGTTTGAGGTGAAGACTTGGAAATCCCTGAGCTGTGGAGGCAGCTTCTTGTAAACCTTGGGACGTTGTCAGGAGCTGGATATTGCTCATATTAACATAAGAGGAACTGCCGTGATTCCCTGCAATGCCCAGACAGCACCAAACACATACAGAATAAAATGGGGATATAAAGAATGAATACCCATCGTAGTGTCTCCAGAATCATAAACTGCCTCTGAGTGGAAGCTGCCATTTCAGAGGAGGGACGGTCAGACTGCTAAAAATGCAGCTTGGTTGGCAAATGCCTGACAGAAGAGAGGCATCCAAAGTTGCCAAAAGTAAATGCTCGACCTGTCTTGGTGGGGTCGGGCACAAGCAGAAACCAGGCAGGACATGACACTCTATCCAGAGACATGAGGCGAGCGCTGCCGCTCTCGTGTGTCTCATTTCCTTCCTCTCCTTCTAACTTCCCAGGCAGTCACGGTGGCACCTTCTCCTCTGCTTTGCAGTTGCTCTTGCACTGTCAGTCCTGTTTTGGGGCTCTCCTGGTGGCTGCGACCCTAGCTGTGGCAGGGCTGGAGAGATGGCTGCAGCGGGAGAACTCGGCCCGGTGACAGTATATTTTCCGATGAGCAAGACGCCCCTTGAAAACAAATACGTGCCACCGTCCGTCCAAATCCGCCCGGTCGGGGAGGGCCCGGGTGCCCCCAGCGCGGGGCTGCGCGGGCAGGGACCCCGCCGGGCGCCCAGCAGCGGGACAGCGGCGCCCTGGGGGGACACGCGAGCGGCCC
>VWPW01026718.1:404164-596836 GCA_013389825.1 Crypturellus undulatus
GGTGAGGGGCGGCGCGGGGAGGGGGGCCGCGGTGCCCTGCGCGGAGCGGCGGGCGGCGGGGGCGTCCCGGGCGCCCACTCGCTCTCCTGGCCTCTCCTCGCGACCCTTTCCGTGCCACAAACTTTCCGGGGGGAGTATCAGCTGGAGCGCTGCTCACGCTCGAAGGGATTTTTTTCGCCTGCTGTTTCCCCATCTGTGCTAGACTGACCACACTCTCGGCAGGGTCCCCGCGCCAGGCGGTGAACTCGCTGCAAATTCAAGTTTGAGGTTGCTCTGTGGAGCTGGGGTGAATAGCCAGCCCATCATCAGCGGCTTGGTGGTGGAAATGAGCTGCAAGGAAACTTGTGCTATTTCATGAGGGAACCTTAACTGCCTGGAACAACTGAGTAAGTCCCAATAGAGAGGCCAGATGCCCTGCCCTCTTACGAGGCTGCATTTGAGCCAGATCATGTACCGGGGCGTTTGCTGTCAGGCTTTAGAGTGGTCTGATAAACTGCAAGGAGGATGTAGGCAGCTCTTGTTAAAAGACCTCCTGGAGCAGACTGAAGCACACTATAGCATGGGGCATTCTTGCAGGAAAGCTGCGCACAGGTTTGAGCTCCTGACATAGCCATGTACTTGGTATGATGCAAAGCGGGTGTTTTGAGGTGGAGAATGAGAGTGTTCTTCAAAAAAACAGCCTTCCAGCCCCTGCCAGGGGAGCTCTTCTTGAGCGAACGAGCATGCACAAACAGACTGGTGGATGGCTTAGAGGAAGATGGAGATCACAAGAAATTGTATCATCAGGCTTATCCAGACAGTCACATCCTCCGAAAGGCAGATGCAGTTCAGCAGATGAGGGATAAACAGACACAGGCAGATGCTGCGATAAGAAAACTCTGAGACTGGCTGGGGTTGGCATTAGTTGTTGGCGAGTGATTAACTCGAAGCATCTATGCTGAGTGCCAGGAGAAAATAAACACCACCCTGGCTGAGGTCTCAGGGTCCCCCTGGTGCTGCTTTAAGCGCTGGCCAAAGCGGGCAGCAGTCATCCAGTTGCATCGGTCATTGCAAGGGATCCCGTAGTCTGCCCAAAACTCAGGCAAGGAAGGGCAGAGGCAAGGGAATGGGATTAGGAGTAGTCTGAGGACTGGTGTCCAGTGCCTTCTTCAGAAAAGTGCCAGGAGGGGATATGCATGGGGAGCAGACCAGACGTGGGTCCTTATGGTCACACTTTGTGAGGCGCTCCAGTCAGTATGGCTAAAGAGGAGGCACGGCTGAAGGCTCGCTCCCTCTCATCAGGATCTGGCGTTTGTGGACCACTGTGTGCCGGAGCAAGGGGCAGAGATTGCCCTTGCTCCCCAGTCCCGTGCAGAGGGGACAGTACTCAAAGCCAGTACTGCCTTCGGTGAGGGGGTACTGCCTTCAGTGAGGGGGAACGGGGACTGTCCCTGGCTGCTCTTCTAACACTGCTTTTCCCAGTGCTCACCCTTCCCCTCGGGGATTGCCTGCCCCGTCCCTGGAGTGGGTAGGCCATAGGGCTTTGCAGGCACAAACGTGACTAAACCCTTGCCACCGAGCGGGATGCTTGTGCTAACTCCTGGTGCGGACTCTGGCTGCCCCACCTCAGCGCCTGCAGCGGGTTTTATGAGGTAAAGCCTTTCCTGGGCAGGCAGACGCTGGGCAGAAGCAGGGCTGTGCCTGCAGGACCTGGCAGAGAGCTGTTTTGCAATCCTGCAACTTAATTTCTGTGTCTGGGCAGTGACCTAGCGGAGCAGCGCGCGGGGATGCGCGAGCCGCACAGGCTGAGCCATGCGGCAGGGAGGCACCGCGGCCAGGCTGCGGCTCCTGCGCGGGAAGGGAATTACTGCGAGGGACGAGCCAGGGGCTCCGCTCCGGCTGGCGGGAGGGATGGGGGGAAGGGGCTGCAAGGCAGGAGCAGCAGCTGCTGGAGTTGAGCACCGTGATCCTGGGGTCCGTGCACGCCTCTGGGTCTCCATCCTGAGGCGGATGTGGGGGCTGCCTCCAAAGAGACAGGTGGGGAACTGGTCCCTGGCTCCGAGTGCTGCAGTGCTGACTTCCTAGTGCTGCAGTAGCGCTTGTGTTGGGAGAAGGGTCTTGGCTCCTGGCTCCCAGGGCGGTTTTGCCGCCCGGGCAGTGGTCCTGCCATGCGCCCACGGGGACCTGCCCGCAGGGGCCCGTGTCCTGCTCCGGTCTGCCCGGTTTTCTCAAACTCCAACACCCCCCCAGGAGCCTCCCCAGGTGTCTGCTGCTCCCGTTTGTGTTTCCAGCCTGTCCCAAAGTCCTGAGTCACTGCAAGGTTTCCATGGAAACAGGCTTGCTCCCTGTGCGCGGTGTTAGGGGTAGCGGGTGCCTGCGGCCGGAGCAGGCAGGGCTGGGGCAGAGAGCCTGGGCAGAGCCGTGCGCGGCTGGGCACTGCGCTGCCTCACAGCCCCCCGGCGCCCGATGCATCCCCTGCCGAAGCCCCTCCTTGCTGTGGGGCGTCGGGAGCCTCCATGTGAGCCTGGGCTGCCGGGCCGCGGGGAGCTGCCAGGGGGGCATCCTGCCCTCCCGGACAGGGCCCTGGTGCTGACGAAGCGGGGCCGCTGCCCTGCGGGTGCTGGCCGAGCTGAGCCCCCAGCTGGCGCAGCGGCGGCTGCCTGCGCCTCACAGCCAACCCTGCAGCAGCCCGGCCAGGTCCAACCTGCCTCGCGCCTAGGTGGCCGCAGCCTCAAGCACTGCTTTCCTGTTACGCAGCTAAAAACCAGGTCATTCCCATCTAGTCTGGGAAGACGGTCCCTAAACGAGAGCCCTCGGCTCGGCATTTCCTCCGGGGCTCTCTCTGCTGCACCGTGGCTGGCCAGCCGTGCTTGCTGCTCTGCGCGTGGGTGACTCACGGATGCCATTCAGCTTAATACATTGCCTCCGATCTCCCCAGCGCTCCTGGGCTGTCTTGCTGGCTTCTTGCCTGCTCGTCCTCCCTGGAGCAGCACAGACGCCGTGGAGGAGGAGGAGGAGGAAGGCCGGTGGTTGTGTGCCCACTGCTGTTTCATGGCAGGGAGGCTGTGTTGCCATCCTGCCTGGTCCCTCCTCTGTTCGCAGCTCGGGGAAGCTAGGCAGGGCAGAGGAAAGGCTGAGCACCTGCCCCTTCAGACAGCGCTGCTGTCCCTGTGCCAGGCACGGGCCGGCCTCCTGCCGCGCTCAGAGCAGGTCCCTTGAGGAGCCGGGTCCCCGGGTGGCCGCAGGCAGCGCTGAGGGGAGGGCAGCCCGGCAGACTGCGGCCCAAGGGCAGAGGGCGACAGCGAGGGCCCCGGGCAGTGCGCAGGGAGTGTGGTGCTTGCCGGCGGAGCCTGCGCGTGCAGTATTTGTGTATTACACCCTGCACCCGTTAGCTGGTGCTGCTGTCACAGCACCACACATCCCATGGGGAGACGCTGGAGTGTTGAGGGCTGTGCAGTGCAGGGGTGGCGGGGCAAGCCCACCATCCCAACACACAGTCAGGCAAGTCTGTGTGACCCTGGGGACCCCACTCTGGCAGCATGGGCAACAGGCACAAAGTCGCAAACACTCTCCTCAATATCTCTTGTCCAACAGGGTCTGTCTGGACTCCAGCCAGCCCCAGCAGCACCATGAGCTGGAGGGTAGGAGTTACTCCTCCTCCACCAGCTGCTCTCCCCTTGTAGCCCCATCAGCTTGGAGGAACCCACCAGGCTCAGCTCCTGTCCTTTGGCTGTATTAGATCCCTATCTTTGGTGGAGCTCAGCTGCAGAGAGAGATTTTTGTCTTAAAACACCCTGTTGTGCAGAAACTTCTGCAAAACCAACATTTGAGATGAGTCCCAAGGTCGCAGCACCCACAGTGTTGGGCTGTGTGGCTGAAAGAGTGAATGCCTCATGTGGGACTTTCAAACACAGGCTCCAGCCTCACGTGGACACAGCCCACGTTCCAGCTGCTGATCTGGAAAGCTGGCCCTGGTATCAGTGCCTGAATAGGAAGGAGCCAGTTTAAGAGAAGTTCCCTCAGGGCAGGAATGGGAGAGTAAGCTGTGGCCCTGCTGTACGTGCACGTGTGAGACATCCTCCAGAAATACGTTCATTGCAAACATGCACTTAAGTAAACCTGATCTGAATCATGTGGATCCATGCACACCTCCTCCTTCCCAGGTGCTTTATAGTGGCTTGGCTGCAGGCACTGCATTTGTCCAAAACAGGAGCCATGGAGAGCAAGAGTGGAAATGATATTAAGTCTCACCAGCAGTTCCCAGGTGCCCATAATCTTGCTGTGTTTCAAGCAGCAGGGCCTGGGGAAGCAGAGCGCACAGCTGGGGCCCTGCCAGCCTGCTCAGGGAACAGCCTGTCCCCAGCTCCTCCACTGGCCAGCACAAGACGGTCAGCACCAGCTGCTTCCCAGGGCCATCCTGGTGCTCAGGGTTTGCTGTAGTCAGGCTGGGTGCACGGGGAGGGAGGCAATCCTTCCCAGGACAGCAGTGGATCCGTGGCAAGGAGAGGGTCTCACACTTGCCGTTTTGACTAGACTTGGTCCCAAGTGATGCAGCTGGTGATAACTGTACTGAGAGCGCTCTGGCTGCAAGACACCCTGGGTCATGGGCTGAGCATAACTGCTTCCCTGGTGACACAGGCACTGATGAGGAGAGGCAGGAGAACCAGCTTGCAGCCAAGAGGAGTTTCCTATTGCCTTTAAGAGTCACTGATGAGACAGCAGGGAGGGAACCCTTCTCCCAAAAGCTGGCCCGTCTCTGGCTGCAGCACAGCAAGACAGGCAGGGCACATGGCAATGACGAGCAGTCGAGGCTGAAATGGGATGGTATTTTTGCATGTGCTCTTATGGGGAGAGCAGATCTCCTCTTGTCCCCTTGCTCTGGCAAAGAAGAGACCCTGAGACCTTGAAAACACTTGCAGCCAGAGACCTGGCAAGAGCTGGGATCAAGGAGGCACCCAATCTCTGGCCACCTTCTGTAGAGGAGCCAGCAGTGGGCATCCACCACATCCCTGGACAATCAGACACGCATGTTCTCCCACATCCATCAGCAGCACAGCAAGGAAGGAAAGCTGAGAGCTTGTCTGAAGAGTGCAGTTTGGCTGACCAGCACTAGAGAGCAGGAAAGAGTCCCTGCTTTGCAACTTCCAACAGGAGCAGAGGGGCCAGAAAGGACCCTCCTGTCCCATCCTGTACCTGTGGACAGTGAGCCCTGGGAGCTGAGATGGCGAGTGCGGGGAAGAGCTTGAGGAGACTTACACAATCTGGGAAAACAAGAAAACAAACCCTGGAAAAAGTGCCGGTGTGAGAGGTTGAGAGAAGCCTTGCAAGCCAGCCCTTTTTCCAAGGGACAAAATATCCCAAGTGAACCCAGGGGCCAGGTCTCCCCTCTGCAGTGTGGGCAACCCCAGACAGGGCTAGGAGCAGCAACAGTCAAATGTCTGACTCCTGTTCTCCCAACACATACCCCTTTGCTGGCAGCCCAGCGGAACAGAACTGGTGTGAGGGGAGGATGGATGGGTGCTTCTCAGCCTGCTTGTAGCCCCCAAATCCTTTCACCAAGCAGTGTGATTTACTCCCCCTTCACTCCCATGCATCCAAGGAAAGTGGAGGAGGAGGAGCTGGGGGCAACCGATAACTAATTTAAAAAAAAAGGAAAAAGAAAAAGAAAAAGAAAAAGAAAAAGAAAAAGAAAAAGAAAAAGAAAAAGAAAAAGAAAAAGAAAAAGAAAAAAAGAAGCTTTCTAACTCATGTGCAGGTCAAAGCAGTTTCCCCCACTCCCAGTGTCACTCTGGTTGACAAGGTCTCTCCTGAGAGCTGGGCACATCGAGGAGATGAGTACGTCATGCTGTGCCAGCTGCTGCAGCCTCTCTGGGGAAAAAGCTCCAGGAACTCTGTGCTTTGCCAGGTCTGCCAGGAATTTCAATGTCCTGAAGTCGCTGTTTTTCGATATCCTCAAGCTTTGGGCTTGAGGCCCCCCACACTGAAGCCGTTCCTGGCCCATATGCTCCTTGTGCTCAGTGATGGCTCTACAGTCCCAGCCTCCTCCATTGCTCCCATGTGCTGGAGGGGCGAGTAGGGGCCTGGGAGCTCACTCTGAGCTACAGGAGGGCTTGGAGCTTGTCCTGGGGGGTCTGCAGCAGGCAGCAGGCAGCAGGCAAGGGGTGTGAGGAGGAGGAAGCAGCTGTGGCAAAGATCCTATGGGAAGGAAGAGCTCTGCTGAACCAGGAGCAGGTGCATGGGGAAAATACCACATGGGAGGAAAGAGGAGTGGACAAGAGAGAGCGTAGGCAGTACATCTCTGGTTTCCATGGCCTGGCTCCCTCAGGCTTTCCTCCCCAAACACAGACGCTCTTTCTGTAGGCAAGCTTACATTCTCCCGTGCTCTGCCTGCTCCTCTGCAATCACCTCCCAGGCAGTATCTCCTAGCCAGAAGTTTTGGGCATCACCTGGTAGCTACAGACAAGAAGGTTGCTGAGGAAGATGTGGTGCAGCCTTTGAGTTGCCACCACCTCACAGTCCTGTGTGGAGCCTGTTCTTTGGTCTTCTGCAGCAGGGGCACTGGGGCTCTCCTTGCATTTTCCGGTTGCCCAGGGCAATGAATCACCTGGACTGAATCCTGGTATCTGGGTGCTCCCTGCTACTCACGCTGTGGTCCGTGTGAGGCTGGAGTCCTGCTCCTGTGAAGAGACAAATTCCCTCCCGTGCAAATCCATGGGTAGCAGAGGAGGAGGCTCATCAGGGACATGGGGGTTTTGAAACAAGTCACGAGTCTCTCCTTGGCCCAAATGCCAGTTTCTGGAATGCATAAGTGTATGGCCTTTTAGTGCCCATAGAAGAGGGACTTTGACCTAGGAAAACATGTTCTCCCCCTTTTCCTGCTGCTCCTCTCTGGAACACAAGCCCAACACTTTGCACCAGAGGAGGAACTGCTGTTTCTGGCAGAGGATGGAGGTGATGCGGTTTCCAGTGTCCTCCTCTGTATTATTGCCACCCCTCCCATGCTCAGCTGTGTAGGGGACCAGCACCTGCAGCTGAGCCATGCCCACCCGCAACACCCAGCCCCGTGTTTAGGGCACCCGGAGTGGACAGCTGGGATTCAGCTCTGGCTCCAGCTGCAGAGCCTTGGCTGGTCCCTGCCCCTGGAATCTCATTTACTGAGCCGGCCTTGCCCACAGGGATGCTTGTGGCTCCAGGAGAGACATCGCCCCTCTCTCTCGAGGCAGGCAGTCCCTGGCCCAGCCAGGCCATGCCTCACGCTGCCAGCTGGCCAGAAGTTCTGCAGGAGCCTCCAGGCAGCGCTTGGCAGGATCTCCTGCTCTCATCTTCCCACGGCTCCCAGCCTGGGTGTAAGAGGCAGTCAGTGTAAGATTGACTGATGGGGTGACAAAAGGCTTGTGGCTGAGGAGGAGTTGACCCAGCAGCTGGGTGGAGGCACATGCATAGGGTGACCATTGGGCTCTAAACCCCTCTGTCAGGGCCCCAGGGCATGGGGTGAATTATGGGGCACATGACTTCCGTATGTCCCTAGCGTGAAAGGAAGCAGTCCCCGGGGCTGACATCCAGATTGGCCATGTTGTTGCTGGTCCCTCTTTCTGCTAAAATAAGGCTGTGCAGTGCATGTTGGGGATCCACGCAATGCCGCATGACGTGTATGCACCATGGGAGGGCATTCACTGGTGCACTCAGGATTAGAAAGATTTGGGTCCTACCTGCATTTCCTGGCTCAACCTATGACTTCTCTGTTGGGTTGCAGACACCAAGACAACCTGTGAAGAAGCCCTATGAAGGTGACCAGCCATGCAATGTTCCTGGAAGGCTGTCCTCCTACTAGCCTTGGCATCCATCGCGATCCAGTACACAGCAATCCGGACCTTCACGGCCAGGTCCTTTCATAGCTGCCCCATCCCCAATCCCGTGAACTGCAGCCTGAGCCAGGACGCTGATGCATCTGACAGGCTATGCGATGAGAGCCCCACTTTTGCCTATAACCTCTCTAGGAAGACACACATCCTCATCCTTGCCACCACCCGTAGTGGCTCCTCTTTCGTTGGACAGCTCTTCAACCAGCACTTCGATGTCTTCTATTTATTCGAGCCCCTCTACCATGTGCAGTACACGCTGATCCCCAAGCTGACCCAGAGCAAGAGCACTACAGACAGGCGGGTCATGCTGGGGGCCAGCCGAGACTTGCTGAGGAGCCTGTATGACTGCGATCTCTACTTCCTGGAGAACTACATCAAGCCCCAGCCTGTCAACCACACGACTGACCGGCTCTTCCGCAGAGGAGCCAGCAAGGCGCTGTGCTCGCCGCCCGTCTGCGAGTCCCTGGGAGCTGTCGATCTGCACCTGGAGGAAGGTGACTGCGTGAAGAAATGCGGTACCTTGAACCTGACACTGGCCACTGAGTCCTGCAGAGAGCATGGGCACGTCGCCATCAAAACGGTGCGGGTGCCCGAGGTCAGCGACCTGCGGGCCCTGGTGGAGGACCCGCGCCTGAACTTGAAGGTCATCCAGCTGGTGAGGGATCCCCGAGGGATCCTGGCATCCCGGAGTGAGACTTTCCGGGACACCTACCGGCTCTGGAGGATCTGGGATGGCACTGGCAGGAAGCCGTACAACCTGGATGTGACCCAGCTTACCACTGTGTGTGAGGACTTCTGGAACTCCGTTTCCACCGGTCTGAACCGGCCGCCGTGGCTCAAAGGCAAATACATGTTGGTGAGGTATGAAGACCTGGCCAGGAACCCCATGAAAAAGACTGAGGAGATCTACGATTTCCTGGGCATCCCCATGGACAGCAACGTGGAGCGCTGGATACAGAACAACACTCGAGGAGACCGGTCCTCATCCAAACACAAGTACGGGACAGTGCGAAATTCGGCGGCGACAGCGGAGAAGTGGCGTTTCCGGCTGTCCTACGAGATCGTGGCATTCACCCAGCGCGCCTGCCAGCAGGTGCTGGCGCAGCTCGGCTACAGAACGGCCAGCTCCGAGGAGGAGCTCAAAAACCTCTCCGTCAGCCTCGTGGAAGACAGAGACTTCCTACCCTTCTCGTAATGCAGCCCCAGGGTGGCAGGCCCTATTTTTGATACGGACTGTTTCTAACTGTTGCCTTATTTTGTTTTCTTTTGATTTGTTCCTTTTCCCTCCCCTTCTCTCTTTTGTCTTTTTCTCTCTCCAAAATTTGCACTAAATCACGAGCGGGACTCTCCGAGCAGAGTCCAGGGGAAGTGGTTGCCACCTCTCACGACACGCTTCGGATGCAAGAGGAACCGGGTCTCTCCAAGCAAGAGCTAGAACTGTGGATGGGTAACAATGTTTACAAAACACACAAAATGTAAAAGACAACCGTCAAGCTTTCCAAACTGAAAGGGTACCTGGGGTACTGTACTTTTGCACTGTTTACTTTTACAATGTAAGAGGTAAATATAAATATAATTTATGAATGATGTTGTCCCCTCCAGAATAACTCCCCTTGTCCTCTGGTGAGCAAGTTATACTGGAGGCTGAATGTGGAACAACCTCCTTGCTTTCAGTCTCAGTTCAATATGTCTGTCTGTTTAAGTCATGTTATTGGGCTGGGCAGTTGGTCAGTTGCTGATACTTGGTTGTTTGGTAACACCTGTGATATTTCTTTGTGCCAAAAAGAAAAAAAAAATAGAAAAGATAAAAAAAAAACACAAAAGGAAGAAAAAAAGTGATCGGGCAGTTTGGTAAAAACCCAACGCATTTAATGCTTTATTTCTGTGTTTTCTGTAAATAAAGGAGTGCAATAAAACTGACCTGGGGGGGGTGAAATTCAACTGAACCACCTCCGTAATTACAGCCGGGGTGGATGCACCCGCAGGCAGAAGTCAGTCTTTCCAGATACACCTACCTGTCTCCTACAGTGTGCAGGAGCAGGACAGGGCAAGACTGTCGGGGAGAGCTAGCACAACCCCTTTGGCATGTGCATGTTTGACTCTGAAGTGTGTAAAAATGCAACTAGTTAAGCCAAAAGTGACACCCTGTGGTTATTTACTGAGGCGAGAAGCTGCTGGCTTGGGTGGTGGCAGGGGGCTCACTGCAGTGCTTGGCCGCGGAGCGCTGCACCACGGGCAGCCCGGCCCCCTCAGCCCGCCCGCGTCATTGCCTCTGATAGCCCTAAGCCTGACACTGTTGTCATGAGCGTTAGCGTGGCTCTGCCTCGGGAGGCCAGGGACCAGTGCTCAAATTCAGGTCATCAAACTGCAAGCATAAAAACAACAAAAAAAGATAATAGAGCAAATGCATTTGTTGCCCTTTGCTAGACTCGTGCTCCCAGCCGAGACAGGGCCCCACGTGCCAGGCACCTTGCCCCTGCCTCGCGGGGGCTGCAAGCTGAACAGCGCAATGAGCAGCAGGAACGGGAGGCACAGAGCGGCAAAGCAATTCAGTATCAGCAGAGAACAGGGCCAGGCACAAGTTTCATCAATCTCTGTTTTCTCCTTACCTGAGAAAACAGCTGGCCAGCCTCTCCAACCCTACAGGACACATGCAAAGCCCTCCAAATAGCTCAGTCCCTACGACACATCTGACAAGGAGGGACTGACAGTGATTTCACAGCTCTGCTGCCCCAGGATGGGGACCTAGAGCAAGCCCTGGGGAGGACAGATACAGCGGGCTCCCCCAGCTCTGCGGTCCCAGCCTTCAGTGGTCCTTGGAGTAAGGACCCGCTCTCATCACTGGAGAGTCTGAGCCACCTTCCTAGAGCAGGTTTCCTCACTGAAGGCTTCTACCAAGAGCCACTACCCACTGACTTCCAAGATCCTGTTTGGGAAAGGGGCTGAGCCTGGACCCTGAAGTAGCAGGTGGGGGCTGGTACCAGCCACTAGCAGCAGTGGCAGCAGCAGTCGCTCTCGTGTTCCCAGAGTTACCGCAGAAAGCGCCTTCCCCACTGCCTCTTCTGCTGCCAAACCCGCTAACGCGGCTCCTAAGAGGTGGCTGCCCAGGCCTGTGGTGCTCGGCCGCTGCTCCTGGAGAGAAGGGGGATGAGTGGGACCCTGTGGCCCTGGGGTACCCTGGCTGTGGGCACAAGGCTGGCCAGCAAGGGCGCCATGGGCTGAGCAACAGAGGGCTTTGGAGCCATCAGCCTCAGCAGCGCACTGCACATTACGAAACCGCTGGCAGAAAAATACCAACCAAATAAAAGGCTTGATTATTAGTTATTAGTTACTAGTTACTAAATGAATGCTTCTGTCAGCATTTGTCTTACCTCTGAGGAAGGGCCGTGGGCAGAGGCATCCCTACCAGGCCGGCAGCGCTCTGCCGCAGGGCCGTCGCTTGTCCCAAGCGGCTCCGCGCGCCACCTCCAGCCTGAGCGCAGGCCCGGGTGAGACGGACTCCTTGTGCGCTGCCAGCCGGTACCGCTGGGTGACGGCTGCAGCAGCCCTCGTCCCAGCACACGCACAGACAGCAGTTCTAAAGGCAAAATCTCGATCTTCAGATGCTGACATCCCACTTCCGGGGTCTAGGCCAGCCTTCCTCTGGCAAGACAAAGCAAGGAACTGAGCTTAAAAGTCCTGTCCAGGTTGTTCTTACCATTTCAATCAGTAAATGCACTTGCAACAAAATGGCTTTCGAATAATGGTGGAAAGCCATGTCCTAGTTTAAGCGAGGACTGAGATTCAGCCCTGCTTGGTGCCTCATTTAGAGCCCTTAGGGGAGAGATCTGATTTCCCAAGGAATCTCTAACATCTTCATTGAGCTGCATTTCCTCTGCTTGCTTTGCCCCGCTGGAAACAAGAACGAGCATAACAAAGGTTTTTATCCTCAAATTTTACTGTAATTAAAATACAGAGATGCAGAATATTCCCAGAAACACACTGCAAAACAAACCAAGCAAACAAATTCAGTAAGAAACCAATTACAGACAATGAAATGATAAAGAACAAAAGTGTTCTCTGGAGCCCAGCCCCGTGCACTGGACTGTGTGGCCACAGTGACAGCTTAGGGTTTCCACAGGGCTCTTAGGCTCACACAGAAGCAGAGACAGGTCCCAGCAGCTCTGTGGCTCTCTCCATCCATCTCCGTCTTTACCCATAATCTGATTTTTTTAGCAAGGTTGACTTCGCAATGGAGACGCAGAAATAACCCACCCACAGGAACAAGAGCCAGGGAACAAGGGAATCCAGAAGAAAAGAAATGGGTTAAGTTTTTCCACACACACAACACAGCAGGAGAAAGGGGTGGAAGACGTGCACTTCTCACAGCCCAGGGAGCTGCGGGAGCAGAGTCACCCTCTCTGTCCCCCAGCTATGGTGAAGATCTCAGCAAGAGCTTTGGAGAGCTGCATCTGGGGGCAAGACCAAAAGCTAAGAAAAGTAAGGGATAAGGAAAACAGTAAAGGAAAGAGGGCGAAGAGGAGGTTCTCCACAGCTGCCCCGGGGCACGGGGATCCCTGGCCAGGGCAAGGCCCAGCGCTGCTTGGAGGCACCTCCCTGTCCTCGGCAGACAGAGCTTAGCGCACAGCGAAAGCCTGAGCCATGAGCAGGAGGCTGATCTGGCCCAGGGACCATCCACCGGGCATCCTCATGTGGCTACTCGGAAACACCTAGTGTTTGTCATTACTATGGAAGCACAGTATCAGCCAGGAGTGGAGCAACATATACCAAAACCTACATTCTTCGTTTTCTTTTTTCCTACATTCTTCTCTAGCACAAATTCCATCACATTCTTCTCACAATTCAAAGCCTCTCCTAGGAAATAAATTCCCTTCCACACTCCTCTCTTTCTTTCTCCCCCACTTTCCCCTTCCTTCTTTCCACAGTCTTCTCCTCCCCAGGAGACTGGTCTGCCTTGCACTACCCGCTTCCTTTCTCCATACCACCTAAGACCCCCTACGCTTCCACCCCTCTCCTGCCCCCTCCCACCTAGTGGGCTTTCTGCCAAATGTTGTTTTTGGCACTCTCACCACAAAGGGGCTATAGGAGAAGAGCTGCACTGGTGACTGGGCTGGATCTCGACCTGGCTGAAGTATCTCTACTGGGGGAGGCAGAAAGATGGGGCATTCGTCAGGTACTGCCAGTTTCCCCATCTGATTTACATTCTACCAACCTGCAAGTGGAGCTGTGAGAAAGCATCTTTGTTCTCAGACGGGGAGTACTGCGTTTCTTTTCCTCTGGCAAGGGGAGTGCACAGAAAAGCAACCTGGGTCCGGGTCACCTAGATCAATCAAACAAACAGACCCAGTACTCATACACAGACATACTTCCCAGAGATCTCTGAGTCCTGCATATTTATGTATTCCCAAATATCTGATAAGAAGTCTGAGGCCATGGTTTTCACTGTTAGATTAATCCTCCATCTGCACTTACTAGCTTGCCCTCTTTGTAAATTTATGGCCTGTGAGCTCTCCATTAGCCAGGCTCTAAGAACAGCGATCTGGGCTGAGAGTTCCCCTCACTCTTCCCCTTCTCAGGGCCATCCCTGAAGGCCATGGCGGTTCCAGAACAAATGGAGAGCCTTAGTCCATTTACTACAAAGACCCACAGTAAGAGAGAGAAGAGTAGAAACAAAAATATGGGAAAACCTTAGAACCCACATGGTGTTCCATGATGTGCCCTTACCAAATTTGTCATGCCTGCTCAGCACACACAGTGCCTGCAAACAACAGCTTGGGAAGGATTTATTGCCCAGAGTGTTTCTTCCACCTGACAAACCGGCAGCAAGAGCCTGCCTGTGATACTGGTCAGCCAAAAGCATGACGAGCTTCCCACTGCCTGCCTTGGGGTGCCCGGAGAAGGAAAGCCCCTTAAACACTATCTCCTCCTGTTCAGAGAGTCAGGGAGGCTGCTGTCTGAATTGGAAGAAAACTGTATCTTCCTTTAGGGGCTTGCTGATGGCTTACTTATGCACAGGCAGCTTTTAGCTTTGGGGTTAGAGATGGATGGAGAAGCAGGCTGTGATCTGGAATAAGAAATGAGATGTGCTCAGCAAACGCAGTGAGCAGAGACCCATGCAGTGCAAACTGCCCTCCTGCTTTGCAGCGGGATCAGGATAAAGGAAGAACAGATGAGAGTTCTTCAGTCCTTGCTAACTGCCACGAACATCCCAGCAAAGCGCAGACACACATCAAGGCCTGATCTTTTCTCTGCCTTCAGAGAAAAACCCAGCATATCTGGGTCAACTTGGCCTTCAAGAGAACAAAGGAGACAAAGAGGAAATGCACACACATACTAAATGCTGTTTCCTCTTCAGAAACAAAGATGTAGGGTAAGCCACTGTCATGCTATCAAGAATAACACAATGTGGAGATTAGAAATTTCTTGCCACTGCAAATGGCAGGACCACTGCCCAGCAACGGGTATGGAGAGAAACTAACACTGGTGTGCCTAGCAAAGGGACACAGGCAAATTAAGTCAGGTCCAAAATGTGGATTTAATAAAGGTCAGAATCAAAACTGCTTTACATGTCCAAGAACATAAAATGTTTTTTTTTTTTTTCATACTTAAATATTCCCTGATGTTTAAGTCCTAAGCATAACAGGAAGTGAAATGGTCAGGAAGTGAAATGACCTCAAACAGGAAATGAAAACCATGGAAGTTGGCTTCAGTGGCCAAAACATAGGGCAGAAAGTAAACTAAGAGCAAGGATGGGAGAAAGGACATTTTTCACATTCCTTTGGTTTTAATAAACTACACTGCTGGGCAACACAAGGGAAGAAGGCCCTCTAAAACATGATTGTTATTTTGACCATGTCCCTACATAAAAACTATATGCTGGAAGTGCCAAAGACGATTATATAAACTTCTCTGTGCAGTGGCACAGTTTTGCTTACCTGGCTGAAAACATGCCTGTGGACTGATACACACACGCACTAACACATATGCAGATTTATAAAATACAGCACGAACACTGCTTCACTTGCCTATGCATCCAACATCTAACAATCTAGGCTAATAACCTGCCAAAATCAGGAAGGGCAGAGTTAATGTTGGAACCTGTGGCTTTCCTCCTCCTAGGAATTTCAGGGGACCTTGGAGAGATGGTCTGTGTGTGTGTGTGTGTGTATGTGTGATGTCTCGCGACACTTGAGCACCACGGGACAGGCTGTGCATGGATATGACTCCTAGATCAACGCAGGTGTCCGGGTTTCTGCGGCACTAAGAGTTTGGGTGGGCGGTTTAGTGCAAGACGGTCATTAGAGGAGCTGGGCTTGAGCCTCCCGAGCACTGTGTGGGGAAGGGTTGCAGGAGCCAGGCGAGGGCTGCTGCCTCTGGAGCGTGCTCGGTCCCTCCGGGATGCATTCCCCAGAGCAGCTCAGCCCGCTCACAGCCAGGTCACCCCTCCAGAGGTGCTAGGCCACAGGGTGATTCTCCCACCTCCTGTCCCTGCTGCCCTGGAGCAGAACTGAGGTGGCATGTGGTAACACACTAGCTCATGGTTACCAGTGACGTCTGTGGAGTGAGAGTGCGGCTTTGATTCAAATTGCCCCTGCTGCAGAGGTTTCAAGGGGTCAAGCCCAAGGGCCCAGTTAGCCTCAGTGTGGTGAGGGCACCTCTCCCCTCTCCCTGGTGGAGCACCACTACCTCCTTCTGTAGTACGAGTGACCTGTTGGATGCCACTGTCAGCAATTTCCCCAAATGGGGAGGGACATCCCATAGATTCCATTCCCCTGCCCGTCACTGAGGAAATCTGCCTGAGGGATTGATGGCTTGGGACATTACACTTGGGTGGCCTCATCCCAGGAGGTGCTCTGTTGAGCCTGAGTGCTCCTTCTCTGAAGGATGAAAGCCAGCCAGGGCGCAAATGGCTGGCAGCAGCTTGTGGGATGGGACCAGCAAAGAAAAGGTAAGAGGTGCGTGGCAGGAGGGAGGCTTCCCCCTCTTCACAGTATCTCTCCTTAATGTCAGTGGGACTTTCTTCTACAGTTCTCCCCCACACAAACCCCCATACACACCATCCAGAGCCAAAAGTAGGCGTGTTTCAGGAGCTGTCTCCCCAGCTGAAGCTGAATTCAAGTACATAAACCACACTTCAAGCCAGGCATAATTCTTCCCCCCTCCTCCCTAATCCCTCACCACCTCCAGGCAGATGGAGCCTTACACCATCTCCCACCTCTCTATGTTCTGAGGAGCAAAAAGGGAGGAAGGAAACTGCAAGACAGAGACAAGTGTGCCTTTAAAGTCCTCAGAGTAGAGATGGTTCCCAGTAGGTGATTGGAGTGAAAGGCATTGACAGCGGCCCTGTGAGCCGAGCCAGGCAGGCGGTGTAGAGCAGGAGTCTGCTTGGGTGCTTTACCCTCCCCAAAGCGGCTGTTTCCAATTCAAAGAGGTGCTGTGTAGGGGGAGAGTATGGACAGGTTGATCTTTTGGAAAGGAGCTGCGATGGGAATTAGTCAGCTTTGTCCTTCTTCTTTGTGGTGAAAGGGACTTTGCTGGCAACGGCACTGCCTACAGCTCCAACCCCGCCGGTCACTGCCGAGACGCTGCCCTTCACCAGTCCGACGCCAGCAGCGGGGACGCTGGTCACAGCTGTCTTGGTGAGCTCCAGGCTCTTGCTGCCCACCCAGGCAACTCCTCCCAGTGTGGCCCCAACAGCACCCCGGGTGATGCTGAACAAGCCACCCGTCACTCTCCAGATCACCCCTGCCTGCTGCTGTGGATGGTCCTTGCTGGCATCTGCAGGGAAAAAAAGAAAGAAGGGAGAAAGAGTCAGAGTGTTCACTCCAGCAGCTGCACCAGCCCTGAGGGGCTCCTCACCACCACAGCACGAGCTCCAGCATGTGCGGCATCTTTCAGCCCCAGTACCTTTTAGTGCCTGAAGAAAGGACTGTGGCAATGCCAGGCATACTGTGCACCAGGAGAGGCCTTGGGAGGATAGAGTGGGAAGAGAACTCCCCACATGACAAAGGGAAGGAGGCGGCTCAATTATATCTCCCAACTCTCAAGTCTCAGTGCTACAATTTGAAGCAAATACCACTAACAAGAGATGTAACTGCCCCTCATATGTGTTGACTAATGCCAGTAAATCACAAAGACTAGCGCCAGCACAGGAGGCATGAACTGAAAACAGCAACTGTTGTCATTTGCCTGGTCTGCCTGGTCTCAGGAAAGCATCTTTCAAGGTAGGTCTGCACTAACATCAAATGGGGGACTAAGGCACAACACAAGACCGACCTATCTGCAGAAATTGCAACTTAGCTAGTATAGATAGTAAACTATGATAAAGACAGTGAGATGGACTTCACTTTGGGTTGCGCAAGCCCTCCAGAGACCTCTGCTATATACTTAGTAGTGTTAGACTGTGCTTAAGTCGATGCATTATGTCACTGTTGGTCTACCTGTGCCAGCTGAATCAGAGCCAGCACAGCACAAGCACCCAAAGCGCCACCGCACCTGCCCACCACAGAGCAGACAAAACATTCACAACCTGCCAGTTTGGGGAGCAGGGCTGCCTCTCAGCTGCTGCTCACGAGACTCAAACCTGACAGCTCTGATGCCATCTTCCACATGGAGCTCTCACCTCGTATCAGCACCCAATGCTGCATATAGGCAGCAAAGGAGGAGCTGTTCTTTTAGTGGGGTGAGATATTTTGGATACTCTGACTTCTGATTCACTGCCAGTTCCGTACACAAGAAGAGCTAATAATAATTGCAAAAATATGACAAAGCAATCCTGGCAGGAAAAGAATCAAGCAACAGCTGGGATTATGGAAGCCCTGGAGCAGCAGCATCCCTCCTAACCCTTTACCCAGTCTGTGCAGTGCTAATGTGGCAGGAGAACTTTTGTTGGGACCCATGCTCTGATTTCTGAAAGTGGAGAAATGGCACAAACGGACGTGGCTTTCTGAAAGCCTGCATAACTACGTGGCATGATGGTGCCTCTGTGGAGAGCCCGGCCAGGGGATCTGGGATCACCAGTCACTCTGCCAGAGCAGTCAGTGCGGAGGCCCCCGCAGCGCTGTGAGAGGAGCTGCTGGCTCGTCTGGGCGGATCCAGGCAGTGGGGCAGGGGCCATGCAGCTAGCAGCAGGCGGGTAAGAGCTGCTGGTTGAATGCACTGTCTCTTCCTAGATCTTTACAGGCCTTCTGAGATGCAATCAGGGTCACCATCTCCCTCCTTTCTCTCAAGCTCCCTTGTTCTTTAAAGAAAGCCATCTTATTTATCCGCTCCCTGCCAGATAATCAGCAGCCTCTTTCTCTCATTGTTAGTAATATTCCAAGCAACAGGAAATTCTACTTGGAAAATCATCTGTAATGGCTCCACGCACTTCCATTTCCACGCACACTCGAGTCAAGCAAAGGGCAAGGGGCTTGGCAGTGCTGGAAAGCAGACTGAATAGCTAATCGACTTGCAAGGCCTTAGCAAGCCACACACCCTGGCTGATGGAAATGTCAGACCTACTCAGCCTACACAAACAGGTTCCTTTTACTGCTACCAGTATGTCTCACGGGGTATCTTTATCACATCCTCTATTTACTGTACTTTTGCCAAGCCATCCTGTGAATTCTTTTGAGCAGACACGGCCTTCCTGTTGTCCATATGACACATAACACAACAGGGTCTCTAAGAGAAGCTGGAAAACAAGCCTCCCCCTCATCCCCCCGCCCTTTTTTTTTTTTCCGACCAAGCCAACCAGAAATCTGTCACAGAGCACTCAGCAGCAGGGCACAGATTTTATCCTTGGACGCACCGGGTGCCCCAGGGCTCTGGATGCACACGGCTGAGGGGAAAATATGACCTTGCCAACCGGATCAGCAGTGCTGCCGGGATCACAAGTGCTCGGGCAGCCTGGCGAGAGGAGGAACCTTTCCTTTCTGGGAAAGGGCAATGAGCCAGACCTTCTAGAAAGCAACATAAGATGTCTTCAGAATTCCACATAATGTTCCCAATCACTAACTTTTAGACACAGGACTTTACATTAGAAGATTGGCCTCTTGTGTCAATTCTGATTCTTCTAAAATGTTGCAGATTTTTGAATTTTCTTGGAGTCACAGGTTCCTCGAGCTTCATCCAGGCTGGACCTGGGTAGGTCTCCAGATAGTGCCATGAGAAATTATTGCCTGGTGTTCACCAGCTCTGAAGAACTGGAATAAGCCTCTCATTAAAGACTCACACATTTTCCCAATTAATCTGGGTTGCAAAATGGTGTTTGACAGGGGCCTGCACAGGATTTCTGGTATACTCTGAATAGGTACAATTCTACCCAATCTATGACATATTGTTTGGCTATTTCTCTTAGTGATTTCTTTTTGCGCTTTTTCCTCTTCCTAGTGGCTACTGAGACCTTCTGGATCTTTAATATCCAGTTCAGTTGCCAGCCCCCCATTGATGCAAACAGCTTATCTGGTACAGTAGTTGTAGTGGTTTGTCCTCAGACCAAGGGCAGGAAGACCAGATAGATTCCAGGTATCCACCAGAACATAAAGCAGGACTCTGCTCGGTGAAGCCGTAGAAAATCAGACCGTTTCTCCAAACAAGTGGGATGGAATTGCATGGGTCTCCTGTTTCCCCTTCGCTGTATGGAAAAGCAGGATCCTTCTTGTCCCATTAGAGGACTGCAATGCAGAAATCTGGGCATTAAATTCCTAACTGTGTGCTCAGCTGCAGAACCATGAGCTGTATCCGTGCTGCAATAACATTCCTGGCCAGGTAGACCTGTGCCTGTGTTTACACGTACCCCTGTCCTTGCAGGAGGCTTTAGGGCTCTGTCGCCCACCTTTCTATTGACCTGAGGCTACTGGAGCTGCCCGACCACCTGGCGTAAAAACCTCTTGGATGATACCTGGACGCTTGCAGGAGGACAGGCCAGGCACTAGCAGGAAGGAGGCAACTGTAACAAAATTGAGGGGACATCTTACTCTGCCAGCAAAGAGCTGAAATGCACTGGAAATATTAACGAGGACAGAGAAGAAGAGAGGCTCTTCCTGCCAAAGCCGGGCAGTGGCACCATCGCTGTGGCACACAGGAGCGCTGCACCTGCACCTGCCCCCAGTCTCTCCTGCGGCCCCTAAACACCACAAGCAGCTGGGAGGGGAGACGGACAACCTGCCTCTCAGCAAGAGGGAGGCTGGCCCAGGAGCATCCCCCAGGCTCCAACGCAGAGCAGAACTTGTGTCACGGGAACAAAGACAGACCTCAGATTTGAGGAAATTTGTAAAGAAAAGAGAAATCGCTGGTAACCCCCACCCACAAGCAGCCAGACCCTTCCCCGGCAGCAAGCTGAAATGTCGCATTTGTTCTTACCCCAGACACCGTGTCTAAGGCTCTCTAACCATCCCTGGTTAGTTTGTCTTCAGGACTGCAATAAACCCCGTGGTAAGCTGTCATGTAAGATAAGCATCGGATTTGCAGTGCAAATTAGTCTCACAGACAATGGAGTGAGCTAAGCATTTTGCTGGCACACAGGAGCCCAGATTAAGGGTGAGACAGACAGCAGAGATTAAATACAGCAAATAATCAGAGAGACAGACACACCGCCAGCGCACGGCAACAATTCTGCTCCGCAGAGCCCGCTGTGGCTCACACTGCTCATGAAAGCCCTTCACCATCTGTCAAGCTGTTCTTCCTTTCCATCAATGATCCAGCCTTTTCAGGGGTCCCTTCAGCTTCACTTCACCCCATGTCAACTTAGAACAGGGGCAGAAGAAAAAGAGATGAATAAAACTTCAGTTTATATGCTGATTCTCGGCTCCGAGGTCAGCACCACACACAACAGACTCTCCTTAGCCAAAGCCTTCCACAATTGATTTCTGCACCAGGCAGAACAGGGATCCTACCTGCTGGGGCTCCAGACAAAGCCACCTTTTCTCATTTGATACTGATATTATCTATTACTTGGGGCAATAGTGAGATCTGCTTGTCAGAAATAACAGACAACATTTTTGTAGCTGCCATGGCTACTACCCAGGCCTTTGCATTTTATTTATTTGGTGAGACAAAACTATACCCTATGCTGATGCCCCCTGGCATCATGCAACAGGAACTATTCTTCCCCTCAGCACCTGCTGGTAGGTGATACAACAGGCAAAGAGAATCCTTTACTTTAAGAAGGAATTGTACAAGGTGTTCTTTCCCGTTAACTTGTAGGAACAAGTTGGATGGCCTTGCCTTGTTGGGACATTCCTGTCGCAATGCAGCCTCAGGAGATGGAGCGGCCGACCCAGATACCAAAATGTAAAGCAGCAGTGTCATCAATTTGTCCTGCAGCAGAAATGAGAGGAAGGGCTGAGATTGCTAGTTAAGTCTAAATGTGCCTTTGAAAGCTATAAAGTGACCACTGTGGTGTTAGTTAATGGATTTACGTGGGCTCCTTTGCCTACAGGACAGTGTGATCTGGAGGAAAAAGCAGGGAGTGGAGAGCAGCTACTTACACACTCTAGTCTCAGCTTTTGTGCTGACTTTAAACAACTGAGCAAGTCATGCTCTCTTTTAATGCCTCTGCACCACTGGGATTATGAACATGTGATCTTCTTAAAGCCTTGGTCATTGAGTCACAGAGACTGTATGGGAGAGAAAATTCCAGTCCTGATGTTTTGTAGAAAAAACTTGAAAGTCTCATTCAAGAGTGCTCTCAAAGCTCTGAGATCCCCAAATAGATTACTGTTATTTCTAAACTTGTGATCCTTCGAGCCTGCCTCAATTTCAAATGCATGGGGCTGGCACTGCTGCCTCTCTTCCTCTTCTGCAAGTGATTCTGAAGTTAATGATCCCCATTTCCTTGCATTGCTGTGCTGTGGTGAAGGTTAATTAGGTACAGTTGGTGTGAGGCTTTGAACAGAGAAATTGTGTTTGTATCACCACGACTGGCACTGACAGGTTCCTGTTGACATTCTCAGTAGAGATGCCAATGACAACTTCCAATTTATCTCCAGAAGAGGTTTTCAGATTAAAGGCAAGTCCCAAAGCAAAGAGAATAGCTTGGTCCCTTCCCAGGTGCCTGCTATGGAGCTACTCAAGTTTATTCTGCAGCAAAGATTTTCAGTCTGGATGATACATTTCTTTTCTACCACAAGCAGAGAGAGATGCTCTATTAGGCACAAATGCAATCATGTTCTAGGGGGTCTTCCTCTAAAGAATGGCCAGCATCACCTTCTCCCAAGCCTCTCACATGTCTGGAGAGGGCTTAGCCAATCCTTGCTGGTGACAGTGGCTGCCAGCATTAGTGCCTGACGCGAAGCAACTTTTGTTCTTGTCCTTTCTGGCATTTTAGGATCCAAGATACTGCAGGAAAGTCTTAAAGACGGCTCTGCGAAGCGTTTTTTCTTTAAACACTTGTATTCCATTCCTGCCATCCATCTCATGTTGGTTGAAAATCACTTTATAGGCTCAGGAGCGGTGCTCCCCTCGCTACCCTGGCGCTGAATGCTACAAATCAAGTCAGTTGCCACCAGCAAAAGGCCTAGAAATGCCACATTGAGTTTAGCCCTTGAGTTTTAAACATTGACTCGCAGGCCCTGCAATCAGCAAGACGCACTTGCCTCTTGCTGCAACGCGACTGCCTGTGCGGCTGTCGCACACAGTGAAACGGGGGCAGCTGTCTCTGCAACCCAGCTCACCCCAGGGCTCTTCACTGGCACAACGAGCTTTAATTGCTCCCTGCGTGTGCCCCAGGAGTGTTATTAACTGCTGAAGCATCCGCCCCGAAGCGCAGAGAGACAGGGTTCGGGAGGGCAAGCGAGCAGCGATACTTGGTGCCTTGTTTTTCTCGGTGAGCCTTTGGGGAGAAGCAGTCTAAGCTCTGATTGTGGAAGTGTGAGACTGCACCGTGCTTTGAGTTCGCTGGGAATTTGCTGGCTAGATCTTTCTTGCTGGGAAACATCACGTCACGGAAACAGAAATTCTTTGCAAAGACATGCTGGTATTGTGGAAACTTCCACTGGGAAGAGAACTCAGATAGACTGGCCTCAGAGCAGCTAACGACCCACTGGTTAAGGTGTTTAACTGGCCTCGAGTCAGCCCAGGGACATTCCCCAGCCTCACATACCCCTACTAAATGTCCATACAGCAGCTGAATGCTTAATTTTTATTCTTTCTGAAGAAACCACTTCACTTTGTAAGAACAGGAATTAATTGGAGGAGGAATATAAACTTATTTTCTCACTTGCCAAGTGCTTTCAATTTCAGAACCAAGGTGTGCCCTGAGCTAGCTCCCTTGCTTTGTTTTGAAAACAAACAAACAAAACAATGCAACAAAAAATCCCACAGCAGTCCCTTTGTTTCACGCTTCTGCAAATGAATAATATTTTCTTGGTCTGGAAAAATTATCTTCTATGTAGCGGCAATGGCCTGTAAAGAAGTGCCCAAGTCCCTGTTCCACCAGGATTCTCTGCGACCCTTTGGACTCTTAACTCCTCTCTAGGTTTGCAATGCTTCAGCTGCACTGGTGGCCTACACAAGACATGCTTGAGGACTCTCCCTTTTTATGGGCTTGTACAAGTGCTGGCTCAATGAGTCCCTTATCTTGTTTGAATTAAGTCTCATCTCCTACCACAGGGTAAAGGTTGTAAGACACTTGAGTCCCCAGGAGAGTCTTAGAGCAAAGCTACAAGTGGCATTGCCCATTCAGGAAGAAAGCTGGACATTACCATTTCTGTCTCTAACTCCTTTTTTCATCGTGAAATATATGCAGAAGGTCAGTTTTTTGCTACTGGTCAGGGAGATCACTATAAAAACTAGGGGAGGTTGCAAGGGCACAGAGATTGTGGAAAGATGATCCTAAAAGGCTTCATTTTTCAACTTGCCCCAGGGAATTCTGCAAGGCAGCTGCTTCCTCCCCCCACCCACACCAATCCCACCAGGTCCTGCATGAGAAGCCACCATCGTGAATTATGACAAGTACCCACAGCAAGGGACAGCTAGCACTGGGCTTTGCTTTCCCTCTCTGTTCTGTTAAAAGCAACAGAAATCACCATCAAACTTAGTTAGGTTGAACTCTGTGTCCTTGTCTGCCTTCAATTTATATTTCCTGTTCCAGCAACAAGCTCTTGAATCAGTCAAGAGGCTGGCTTAACAGCCTGACAAGGATGAGCATATCAAGCTGAACCACTGGTTCCTGCTACTCATCCTCTGACTGGCATTGCATCCCCACCAAACTGCCATTTTGGACCATAAGACCTTTGGGACAGGCCGCACTTCTTTTTGTGAATATACCTGGGGCTTAGCACAGTGCGTCCTTGATCTCACCTGGGGATTGGTGGGTAGAACTGGAAACAATCCAGTGAACTTGGTGATTTTCAGTTCAGGCTTCAAACCTTAATGGTTTGGGGAGGAGAGCTTTCAGATTTAAAATATTACTTCCTTACAACAGTCCTTGCTAGTGTTTGTGGGTAGGCTGAAGAGACCATCTTTCTGAGCCCAGTCCTTGACCCATGACAGCTCAGCTCTTGTCAGGGCACATTGCCTACCCCGTCAATTTTTTAACAGTGCTTGTACACTCTTCATTGAACTGCTTTCAGCTGTTTGTGGTAGTACCTGGCACAAAAAAGACCCCAAATGAATCATGGCTCTTGTTAAACAGCCTTGTTAATTCAGCCCTGATAAAGATACAGCAGAAAAAATAATCAATATTTGTAAAATGAAAAGGACAAAATCCGTAGAGAAATAAAGGTCATTTTCACGGCTCCTTGAGGGCCCTACAAACAGCAGAGCACAAATAACATAATCCAAGCTTATGTAAGAAATTATTTTTCTTCCATGCTCTAGTGCTACCCAGTGGACTTTACATAGAGTCATTTAAGCCTCCCCTGTCCAGTGAGGCTCCTAGTACTTCCTCTGACAATGCTGCTATCTCAGAATTCATCAAAAATACAGGATTTTGCTCCCTGCAGATTTGGGAAGGGGCATGGGAGTGAAAGACTCAGTCCCATCTAACTAGCATGGAACTGCATTACACTGTCACGATCAGACATCAAAAGTCTGCTCTGCTCTTCCATCAACTGCCACAAATATTCTGGGTACTCTGACACCTTATTTTTAAACATTTTGTCTCTTTAGCTCATGGAAATACACAATTGTCACTCAGGCTTTTTACAGCTAAGATATCCACAAATTCATCCAAGGATACTCCTGGTAAAGTCAGGAGCAGTTCACGCCTTCCTAACCTTGCTCTTGCACTTGCCCTTCCCTCTCCTGCAGCAGCCGAGCGATGGATGCTGCTGCTTTCCACCAGGATGGCTGGCACCAGCAAAAAAGCCCAGGAAGATCCCATTGCTTTTAATTACATGCTCCTCCTCTCCCGCCCAAAAGAGATATGAAGAAACTGAAGAAAAAGTAGATGGAAGCTCAAAAAATAAAGACACAAATACTAACTGAGCTAAGATTTGAATGAAAGTTTTTGACAAAGAGAAATGACCCATTTATTCCAGGGGCTACCAGGAGCCTTTAGTCCATCCATAGGATAACACCACAGTTTAGTGTGAAGGCTCTGGCATGACATTTTCTTTCCCTTTCTCCCCTGTTCCTGCTCTTGCTCTCTTCAGGGCAGGTTTCATGCTGCACTGCAGGGCCTCAGGGTGCACATGGCTTCCCAGGGGCTAATGAGGGACTCTGTCTGGCACTGCAAGGTGGGCTACAGGTAACCTGGAACTCTTCTTCAGCCCCTGTGGCAAGGGTTCAGCTGCATGGAGGCAGGGTTTGGTTTGACTCTCCAGGACTTTTAGGCCTCCTCCTGAGATCAGTGCTTCAGAGTAAGGAACCTGTAGAATCACCAATACTCCCCGCCACCTCCTCAGTGTAAGCTCAGCCTTACACTCAGCCCTAGTCTATCTGAGGTTTATCTAAGCTCACTTTTGCCCACTGCCACACAGAGAGGCCACCTCTGTCTAAAGGGGAGAAGCCTCTGACATTTCTTGGGTGTTTCCTGGATCAGTTTTGGCTCCAGGTCTGGGCATTTCCTAAAGTCATCTGGAGAAGACTGGTCTCTCCAGGCAGTAGATAAGAGTATTAGAAGTAACTGAACTACCAACATTCCAGCACATGCAGCTGGAGGACCAGATTCCTTCAGTGCTCCGTTTTCTAGTTTCTTTGTTTTTGTTTTTTTCAGCACATCTCTGCAGCAATGGGAGGAGAGCAGTCAAACCAGCTCCCACCAGCCTCAAAAGGGCCTTCAGCAGCTCAGACCCTTTAGTCCTGTGAACCCTACTCTCAGTAGAAATCTCGTGTGAGACCAGAATCATAAATGTTACTTATACTTCCCCTCTCTTTCATTTTACCAACTGCTGAAAGCCCTCCTGCATGCCTGACCAGGGTAGTGATGTGCTGGGGCAGGCTGAATGAACCCGATACACCTCCGGTGGGATCACTGCCCTTCTGTAGTAACCACCTGTTTGGAATCAAAGCTAACGCAAAACCTTGTATTCCAGTCAGGGCAAAGGCTCTGTGGAAGAATTCAGCTACACACCTAGGGCAGCCTCTCAGGTCTCCACATTAAGATAGCATTTACTATCTTGATTCTTTAATGTAGTCCAGCCTGGCAATGCTGGCATGTTTTTGCTAGTGGGAAATGAAGAGCAGTATTAACCTTCTTGTACGCTTTCCCTTACACTCCCTTGTTCATTTCTGCAAATAGAGGAAAAAGGAGGGCAGGGTGGTTGATTCCTCTAAAAAGCAGGGACTATGTAGGGATGTTTTCAAACATCACACTGCAGAGCTGCAGGACCACTCTGTCAGGGACCCTTCCAGCTTTCACACCACTGTGCCCAGCTCAGTTTGTGATCCACACACAGCCTGCTGCTACCTTTATTCTTCACACATGCTGAAGCCTTCAGAAATTCCAGATCTCAACATACCACACGCTGGTTTGGCTATAGCAATCGTTACAGAAACCCATTTGCACCTTTTCTTCCTCCCTTTGTTTCCAATAAGATGCATACAGGGAATGACTGGAGTGACATAAATCTAATCAGAAGCTGATGCTTGCATTGGAAACCCCATCAAGTTATCTTCCAGTCCCAACAGGCCTTCCACTGAAAGAAAATATGTTGTCCTGGCCTGGAGAAGCCCTGTGCACCATGTGTCCTCAGCAGGATTCTTAATGGGCTCAATAGTGAGAAACTGGGTTTCATTTTGGTAGAGGTGAAAATCCTTCCTACTTAAATACCCTTCTAAACCTTAATGGTGATTTTCTGGACATTTTTACTAGCCATAAACCAACTTTGCATTAAGGACTTTTGTGAAGAGAAATATTAACTCTCCATTAACACTACACCACAGCCCAGGAGAGCCTGCATGCACACGTCACACATGCTGCTCACAGGCACACATCTGCTCAAGCAAAAGCGCTGCAGCTGGATAGCTGTGGTCCTATTCACTCTGGAGCCAACACAACTTTGTGGGGCTTTTGACCTTAAAATATTTTAAACTTTGAAAATCCAGCTGATGCCACCAACTCTAACCAACACCTAAATGGTAAGTCCTATTTCTGAAACAGACTAAAATAGAGATGTGATTTCCCATACACACCTTCCAGATTTCTGCTTGAGATGTTTTATCAAGGCTCTGGTGGTGGCATTCAAATATCCTTCCAGCTAGGAATCATCCTGCTCACAGAGAGATGCTGGATGAGGAGCACTAAAGGCCTCTTTCCCTGCAGCAACTACTTGGCTGCCTGAACTCTAGCTGGCTCATGGAAGCACCTGGATGCTATCCAAAGGCAGTAACTTCCTTGCAGTTGAATATGTTTAGTCCCTTTCCTGGGGCACAATCTCCATTATACAGCTATTGTTTATGACCCCAATTATCTCCCAGAAACTGGTTCCTGCCCGCAGTTAATAACTAAGGCTAAGTGATCAACTGTTAGGACTCTAGCAAACTGGTTGTTAACTTCTCTGGCAACCAAGTTCAGGGCCTTTTACTGCTATTAGAAACTCAGGCCAATGACTCATAACAGAAATGGACTTTCCTGTAACACAGCTCAGTGAGGACAAGTGAGAGGAGGAAAGCATCACTCTCGAGGTATCAGCTGGTGTAGGAACAGGACTTTTCTTCCATTAATTCAATTCTCAGCATCCCCTGAGGCCTGGGAGATGACAGGAACACCTTACTCGGCAGACTTCCATAAACACTTCTTTGGACTTGGATGATGTGTATATGTAAAATGGACTCACACTCTGAAAACTGCATTCAGAAATCTTTCCTAAACTCTAATTCCTATAGCAGCGTTTCAGATTTCCAAGGTTAACAAAGCAGCTCAACCCTGCAAACTCCTTTTAGGTGGAAAAATGAGTCTCATACCAGAGAGAAAGGTGACTCAGAACCAGAGCCTAGTGAGTAGAAACAATTTTCAGGTTTCAAGGGGACATCTAGTCCGATAACAGATGTATTCTCTGCCTCTTCCAGCTTACTCCTCACAGACTCATTTGTGAAACAGCCCCCAGCAATTCAAAAAATCCCTGTAGTTTCCCATTCAGAAAAAAGCTAATGCCACTTCCATTTCATACTTCTTGGCCTCTGAATGCAGCTAGGGGACCACTGGCCTTCTATCAGACCATCAGGCACAAGTCTGCTAGTGCATCTCTGCTTTTCCTGCCCCGCTCAGTCCTTTCCTAGCCACACTTCCCATAGCCCTGTGAGCACAGCAACTCTTTCCAATGGGAGGGGAGCACTATTTATAGTGGCTGTGGCCACCAGGAACAGAGTGCGCCTGCCAGCGGACACTGCAGCGGTCGCTCAGCAGCCCCTGTAGCACAATACGTACGTGGTGCAGCCCTGCCTGCATGTCCCGGGCTGCAGCCCCCGACCTGGGCCAGGCGCTGCCGGGAGCCCGTGCGCCTGCCCGGCCTGGCAGGCAGAGCTACACCTTCACAAGCCGCCCCGCGCCAGGGCTCAGCAACAGCCACGCAGCTCATCCATCCTGCAGAGCGCTTGGGCAGCTTTAAAAACACACTCTTTCATCCTTACCCACAGATTTACTTATTCATGTATTCGCAACAGAAGCACTAACGGCCATAATTGGATCCATTACTGGGGTTATTAGAGCTCTCACTCACTGACTCTTCAGCCTTGTATGGTGCTGGGGAACTGCAGAGGAAGAAGAAACAGGGCAGAGGCATGGCCAGTAGCAGGGGCTTTAAAAAATTCGTTAAGATGTTGCTGTGGCAACTAAAACAAAATTTCTGGCAGGAACAGTGGTGTGTGGGGAACTGCAAACTTCTCCGTTTGTGGAAAACATTGGTCATGTCTCTGAAAAGGAGGTGGAGGAAACACAGAAAGAAGGGCTCTTTTCAGAGACTGCTGCAGTAAGGCCAAAACTGGCTTGCTTGAAAATTTATTCTTATGGCCAGTCCCGATGATGGCTGGATCCAACAGAGCTTACCTGGAGCCAACACATCAACGCAGAGCTGGCACATACAGAGGAGCACTTCTAGGTATTCAATACAATCAGTCCTGATTGCTGGGAAAGCAACTGAACTGCTGCTCTACCTGCCCACTCCTACCATCATCTGCCTTCCTCTGCATCCCCCAGTTGTCAAGAGCCTTCAGGAAAAGAGAAGTGCCTGCGCAAGACAATCTTTCTTGAGATGATAGATTCTAGGTTTACCCCTCAGGAACACCAAAGGAACACCAAGTTCTAGATTTACACCAAAGGAACACCATCCATAAACAGCAGAAGAGAAAAAGAAGTGGTTAGGTCTGGAAACACTGAAATTTGGCTAGGAAAACAACCTAACCTCACAGAAAACACTTTGAGCTTTCAAGATACTCATTCTCTCAGAGCACTTAGGAGAACAGTAAAAATACGTATCCTGACTTGCTTTAGGAGGTACTGACTATTTCAGTATCTCAACACAAGCTGCAAACTTTCAGGCTCATGTATGGTCAGCATCTCAATTTCAGGTCTGATTATAATGCAGGACAGGCGAAAGGAGAATTAGAGTTGATTCCACGTTGATTTAGGCTAAACAACCTGCTGTTGTATTACCTACTTAATTTTCTGGAAGATCACTCAGATCATGGCTCAGCCTGCTTAGCTGGCAAAGTACATTACTCCTGCCCCTCACCTTCCCCTGCTCAAAGAGCATGGTTAATTAGGTTGTTATTTATGAAGTTTATAATTCATTTGGTTTGCAAACTCAGGATGGCATAGATACATGAGGCGAGACTGTGCATTCTCTCCGTTCTCTCAAGTTCAGTGTATAGTCTGGAGTTAGCAAAAAGGAACTTTGTAAAATGGGTAGAAAAACAGGTACAGACTCAAGAGCGACAGCAGATACTGCCAGGATAAAATTTGCCTACTGAGAGACGCTGTCTAGGCCAAATGATTGATGAGAATTTCAGTTTTTCTCTGAAGTCAGCATCTTAACTATGAAGACTTTGCAGCGAGTTAGACTCACTTGGTGAGACTGCTTTCTACTGTGCAAGGAAGAGCAAAGGGGACAGGAGGACAAAGCCAAGGGACCACCACGAGGTCAGTGAGGGGGAGCAGAGACTCAAGCAGCCCATTGTAATGCAGCCGGGCTCTTCTTCTCCGTCCCCAGCGACACCAAGGCCCTTGCCTGCCTGACCCTGACCCTCACAACTCACACAACTTTACTGTGTTAATGACCGCAGGGTAAATTATTTAAGCAGACTGACAGCAACCTGGAAAAAACCCAGAAGCTATGAAATCGCACTACTGCCAAAGGAGAGCTTAGCACAGGGCAGGCAAGAGGCCCCGGCCCGGCCAACAGGAAGGTTCACACAGATACTCTGCGCAGCATGAGGGAGTCTCGCTGAATCTCCGAGGTCACGACAAGAAATGAGTCCTTGCAAAGCTCAGTGAGGCTTATGCTTACAAATACAGTTCTAATTATCTTGTTAATCAAAGCAAAAATCCTTCAGTTTTGCTAATCCAACTGGCAAAAGGCTGCAACATCACAACTCAGTCACTTAACCCCCAACTGCCCTTCACACTAGAAAGCTACAGATTGCGCAGTTTTTAAAGACCTTGAAGAAATCTGACTCTGCTCCCTCTCCTTAAAACCTTCTGCCTTCAGTCTTCGCCTACAACTTTTGGATAAGAGCTTGTTAATAAGGAAGTTTAGAAAAAAAAAAAAAAAAAAAAGATACCTGCCTGCAGCAGCTAAAATCTTAAACCTGTGCAGACAAAGACCTCTTGTTGGCATAAATGTCACCTCAATCCATACCTCTGTCACTCATGGAAATGTAGAGCATGTATCAAGATTTTACATATTTTATTCTGGCCGGGGGGCCCACGATGTGGTTACTTCTGGTGAACAACAGAATTTTCTACACTGCAAACTCCTTACTTTGGAAGTTTGCTCCTTGGAGACACATACACTTTGGTTCAAATGTTACAGTAAGAGGGAAAAAAAGTAGTCCATCAAACAAGGGAAAGGTAGACCACACACAGGTCACTTCTCCATTTCCAGAGTTACTGATGCAGTGAAGATATATGTTGCTGAAGAACAGGGCTGTCACTAGCTTTGGGTGGTGAAGGACTGGCAGCAATTAAGGCTGGGTGGGAAATTTTCACTGTGCACACATAACAGTTTCAGTGCTGACTTTAAAGCTGTTAACACTTGCAAACTTAACACTTTCCAAATGTTTAAGCAGCTCCCAGCTTTGAGGAAACAGCCTGCTCTCACAAATTATGACTTTATCAGCATGGATATCAGGAAGACGGTCATTTCCTTAAGATTTCATTGTGAAGGATTTGGCAGCAGAAATTCTTGGGAAGTACTTGACTCTGGAGATGCCCAATGTGCTTTTTTCAGCATGATCTTCCCTCATACAGGACTATAAAAACACGGGATCATCATCTCCAGTCTTCCGCTGCCATAGGCAACCACATTAACTAATTCTCAAATAACTAATCAAACTCCATATTAAAACTAGATACATTATTCGCCCCAGTACTCTTGGCTATCTAAACTCTCCCTTGACTTCTGCTTAGAAGCCTTCTAATTTGCAGCCTCAATGTATTCATGGACTGTTTATACCCATTTCCTCTTGTGCCAATGTTGTCTTTTAGTTCAAATTGCTCTTCCCCGTCCCTGGTGTCTACCCCTCTGATGTGTTTATAGAGAGCATTCATATCTCCTCTCGGCCTTTGTTTTGCTAGATTAAACAAGCAACACACTTCTCCCCCCGTAAAGAGCAGCCTCTTCATTCCCTCACCGTCCTTTCTCTGCTCCTCTGCTTCAGTCTCACCCCAGTTGTTTCTGAACGGAGGTTTGGCGGTGCACGGAGAACGCGGGCCCTTGACAGCGCGTGGGCAGCTCCTCCTAAGGGCACAGCTCACCCATACAGCCTAGCACTGCACATGCTTTTATACATGAACTCCAGTGTATTGGCAGGATGCAGTAATTTCTTTGATCAGCTAATACAATCAAATTCTTTCCTTTCCCCATCCCCTCCAACAGATGAGTTCCTAGTTTACACAAGATATCCTTATCAGTCCCTACACACACATTCCTTCTTTTTTGTCCTCTTAAATATTTTTACAGTTCTCTTATTCCAGTCTTTGGTCATCAATTTTTACTCTATGACATTTAAATACAATTATCCACAATAGTGATATCCAAACTGATTTGTGTCATCCTTTTTCCTGTGTCTACACCCAGCACAGAACTCATGCAAGAAACTAGAAACAGCTCTTGTCACTCCTTAAAAATATCTGTTCAAAATTCAGAAGATGCGTGGCCCTCCTTCACCTCCAGCCTCCATCAACAACCACCTCATCTGTACACGATCCCCTCCTGATACTGGGCACTAGTTCTGCTAATGCCTGAGATGCCAATTCCACTTGCAAGTGCTTTCATTCTCGAGGTGTCTCTAGGGAGCTTGGCAAGAAGCAGGTCTGCCACACCCCTTGGAGAGGCTCTTGTAGCTTTTTGTTTGGTGAGCCCTATAAGGCATAGGTTTTTTACTATTTCCCCTTTCCAACCTCTTGTTTCACTTTGGATGCCTGGAGGGGAACCCCCTACTTTTTTCTCCAGCTACTGCAGCTGAGCACTCGCAGCCCTTGTATTGTGGAACTGGGCCTTCCTCCTCCAATTACCTCTCGTTTCTCCACTTCTAATTTACTTGCTTTGTTGAGCAGAAATTCTCCAGGGCAGGCATAGCACTGTGACTCCCGCGCTCGTTCAGACAGTGCAGAATGTAGATATAATATACAACACTGATAATTCTCTCTGACCTCCCAGTTCCTTGCTGCCACTGCAACAGACCTTTGGAAATGCCTCTCAATAACACTGATTACTGCCTAGGCGCCTAGGCTAGGTAAGTATTCTCTGGTGCTCGTGAAAGCTGCCCTTGCTTCGGCAGGAAGGAAGTTGTTTTAGACAATTTGGACCAAAAGCAAATTGNTGCCTAGGCACCTACGCTAGGTAAGTATTCTCTGGTGAAAGCTGCCCTTGCTTCGGCAGGAAGGAAGTTGTTTTAGACAATTTGGACCAAAAGCAAATTGGTTTAATTAAAACCCTATTTATATGGGGATGTAAGCTGCAGAGCAGAAAAAAGAGCCCTTCCAGGAATGGAAGAGAACAGAGAGGCCTGGTCCTGAGCCGTCTGTTTCCAAACCTGTTTACTTAACTATTAGCGAGGGTGGCTTCTCCTTAATTTATTTACATAGAATGTTTCTGTAACCATCTGCTCTTAAGCTAAACGAAAAATTATCATCTTTCTCCTGCCGCTGCAGAGACTCCCTAGGATGTTCTTAATAATGCAAAAAATCTATCATTTTAATGCAGACAGCTTGGCTAATAAAAATGATCTGTACCATTAGTAATTATGCCACAAATACAATGCAAACAAGCAGCCTTTTCCTGAAGAGGCCAGGCATAAAAAACCCTTCTCAACAATTGGGGACCAGAGATGACAGCACGGGAATGTGACTTGGTTTTTCACTTGACTGCCAAAGAACAGGAAAATAAAGAGGAGGGCAGTTAATTAAGTTAGTTATTCACTTCTTTAACAAGCTTTAGGTGTTTCAGGTAAATCCGCCTGGCCCCGTTTTACTAGGGGCACTGCTGTGGATTATTAACAGAGCTACCTCGTTTTATGCGCTTTTTCAGAACCCAAACCCTTTAACACTCTGCATCCAGCTTGGCTGTTAAAAGGGCAGATGCTGTTAGCCCCATTTAACAGATGGGAAATTGGGGCAAAAGGCAACTAAAAGTAATAGCAAAGATGATAGAAGACAGCAGTGAAGCAAGAAAATGAATTCCAGCCATAAAACCATTACTGAGAAGTTGAAAACACCACTTTCAGTAAGCCCTGCTTAAAAATCCCTCCCTCATGGGCAGTTTGCTAACATCTGGAAGGCCAACTTTACTGGCACACATTGCCTGGTATCATTTTAGTGTGGCCAGCACTTGACTAGCAAGCATGGTATCTAGATCTCATCTACCACTGCTCTTTTCTGCCAAGAGCAGCAATTCACTCAATTCACTTAACATCTATGACTCAGTTTCCTCCCACGGTTTAAAAAAAAAAAAAAAAAAAAAAAAAAAAAAAAAAGGCAATAAAATGCTTAGAAGTCCAGGGATGGATTAAACAAAAGCAAATCAAAGCAACACAGAAGAAAATGTTGTTTCCTTTAAGAGTGCTGCAGGAAAAAGAATAAAATTACACCTCAAATTATATCAATAAAATACGAACACATCTCTTTAGTAAATAATTCAATTGATAAAGAAATGTGTGTAAAGAAAGATAATCAATGTCCCAGGGATTTTCAAGCACTTCTGTTAAGAGATCAGCCTTGTAAGAAATGAAACAGGAACAAACTGGAAGGTCAGTACGTGCCACGAATTTCTGCAGCCCAGTGGTCCAACATCATTTCCATGTGCTGCGCAAAGGACCAGGAGTGTCTGCTGCGGCAGGTGGGACAGGGATGAAGGGCCGCACACGGAAGCACAGGCCTAGAAACACAAGATTTAATTCCCGTTCAGGGAACTCCTCTGTCGGACAGTTGTGTGGCAGGATGATGAATGTTTGCATATTGTTTCAAAAGGTAAAAAAGCACCGAGAAAGGCAACTCTTAGCTGGGCAAATAAAAAGAGAAACCTCCAGCAGAGGGTAAAGCAGCAGCCACGAAGTGCAGCACTGCAGGTAGGCCCCACGGCTGTGTGTGCCGTGGGGCAGAGCTGTGCAGACCACAGCGGCAGCTCCCTGTGCCCCTCTGGGGGACGCGAGTAGGGGGCAAAACACCAGGCCCACTGTGAGCTGCTCCCCAGAGACATGGAAATGCTCCATACTGAGCTTTTTTACTGAGCTCCACACAGAGCACTGACATGGGTGGAACCTCACTCACGAAAATGACGAGCAAGATGAGCCAAGCTGCCTTGAGAAATGACACTTTGGCCAGTCGGCGAGCTGATTTGCACAGGGCTCCTGGGAAAGACTGCAGACTGGTGCACAGGGCTTCTCTCCTGGATTGGATACCTCAGCTGTGCTCACGGCACACGCAGGCTGCGGAGCCCACATCGGCTCTGGAAAGCTACCAGATTCCTGTGATGCATTCCCAGATTTATCAGGCCCTGAGAGACAGGCCACAGGCGGTGGCGGAGGAAGGGAGGAGAATGCGAGGCCGCTGTGCTTCACCACGTGGCCGTGGCTTGCTTTCTCCCGACTCATCAACATTTTGGCCTTGTATGGTTTCATAGCCTATTAATATTCATCAGTGACTTTCCGTTATGTTTGCATTTTCTTTCAGGCTCACAGGTCTGATCCCCACTTGTCCTAATAGGACACAAACCCCACAAAATCCAATCTTATTAGCAAAATTCCAGCAGATGCCGTCAGCAACACAGTTACCTCAGTCTCCATTCCTGCTGAAGTGAAAGGGAAGCCTTCTGTTGACATCTACAGAGGTCTTAATCTAATGCGACGCTTCAATTCTAACAGCAGAAATGAGCAGGAGTAAAACACTTAGGGCAGGGAACGTCACCAAATGCTGCTGAGTCAAGCCCCACAGCATCACAGCCAAGAGATGGAAAAGACCTTGAAAGCACATTTCTAATGCTGGCTTACGATGAACCTGACAGAACAATGGTGCTGCTCATTAACACCTTTATCTGGCTAATAGAAGATTGCTGACGCACTCCCGTATGATCCTTTTCACGTTCTTCATCCTAGAGCTTTGGGCTTTCTCATATATGATAGCTACACTATCCTAGGGCATAACCTCATCTCTGAGTGCTTCACACAAACAAAACAGGACTACCAGCAAGAAAAGACAGTGCTGCAAAATGATGACCACCTTACACCCCATCTCTGCTCCTGTCCCTCCTCCCTTTTTAAACTACTGACTTTACTATCATTCATGAGTTCTCAACTCCTTCTGGGTCCTGCAGAGGCAAGAGCAAAGAATGAGAGGGATTTTAGCGTGTTGTGTGTGTCATTAACAGGGATGCTGCCCACTTCTACAACACGTGCCTTGAATCCTGTTTTATGTCTGTTTTACACGTCATCACTGGTGATAAAGACCCCATAGACTGATCTTCCCAGATCTTTGGTGAAGTCTGTGCCTCTGGCAGAAAGAAGAATCATCCCTGGAGTTGGAAAGTGAACAGATTTTAGTTTGTAAGTCAGTGAGTGAAAATAAATACCGAATGTACAGTGTCATGTTCACACTCAGTCACTTTCCTAAGTAGAACAGTACATTAACACATTAATTTTAAAAGAATTGCTAGCTGTAATAGCTAACAATAATGTTGATAGCAGGCTCTTACTCACTGAATAAGAGCTGCTCAAGTCTTGACCCTGAACTGCCCAAATCCTTTCTGCTTAATTAATGACCTCCGTTCCGTATCAACAATAACCAATAGCAATTTGATGGAAAATTGCTGACCCAATACTCAGGCCACCCTGCCAGTCACATTTGATACAGAATTGCTCAGTGCATGTATCTTCTGCTCTCAATGCAATGGAGTGCGAACCCTCGCCAAAGATCATGTCTTATTCTTGGCAGAGAGTTGAGAAAATGAGACTAGGCCCATACGAATCCAAATTGCTGTGAACAAAGAGGGGATTTAATAATAGTCTTTCTTGTCTTGGAGAGGTAAAAAGCTCTCTCAGATCACCCATATTACCCAAAGTTACAGGATGCAGGGATGGGGAGACTCAAGAGTATCTTACCCTTTAGTTATTTCTAAGGACTGGGTTTTATTACCTATTTTCTTTAAACACGCTGTGTGAACACTAAAAGAAAGAAGAAATCTGTTACTGTTATAACCAACTCACACCTACAGCTTGGAAGTTTAGCCATACCATACAAGTATATTTGGAAAGAAGCATTTTTTTTTCCCTATCAAATATGGTAGGAATAAGGGGAGCTAGCACAGGGGCCAAAAGAGACTTCAGGAACCATTTCAAGAAAATACTAAGACATTTAGATTTTCAAATTACTCTACGAACTGCCCACTGTAATTTATGGACAGTTAAAATTGCTGAAGTTAGCCAGCTGCTCCATGGCACTCCAGACAAGAGCGGATTATTGTATTGACTACAGCTCTTTACAAGGGTAGCACCCCAATTCAGCTCCCAAATTCATAAGGTCAGAAGGGACCATGAATTTTGACTTGAAGAAGGCGTTAGGAACACTGTTCTCCTCTCACCTTAATTGCCCATTTTCTCTGAATCAAGATGTCTTTGCTGGAATTCAGGACACGATTAATCTACTGACCTCACAAAAGGTTTCTGCAGAAACACTAGGATAGCTTCTACACTTCAGGAGCAGAATTGCAGGATGCTGCTGCTGCAGCTGCTGCCTCAAGGTTATGTGTTCAGCACACAGAAGAGATCATCCCAAGCGAGTGCGATAAAGAACGCCCTGTGGATCACAGCTATCTTCAAATAAACAAATGCAAATTTCCCAAGTTTTCCTACCAGTGTCATAGCCACACAAAACCACCCTTTGATGCCATGTGGTAGCTGTAATTTGTGTCCTGCTTGCACAAAGTGAAGCATCTTGCCTTCTCTGCTGTGTTCAACTAAAACTTTAAGAAATGTTGTCCTTAAAGCTGTGTCAACATCAATTAGACTGTTGGGGCACCATCAAGGAGGTAAACAACAACACCAACAGAAAAAAAATCATGTTAATTTCAAGCTCCATTAGAAATGCAGAGTTTGGCAGCAAGAAAAATCAATGTTTGTCCAGTGGAAAAAAAACCCTGTGCTGATAGGGAGAACAAAGGGACTGCTTTCAGGTTTCTAAGAAGATGTAAAAATCTTGTGCTCAATATCCTCTTAAATGGGGAAAATTATTTTCTTATCACAGCAGCTATTTGATATTGACACAGGTGGTATTTTGACGAGAATTATCCCACCTCAGATACTGTCTGGCAATGCTTTTCTTCTTTTACATTTGATCAGCTCTGACACCAGGACCAATTGATTTCCTTTTTTCTTTTTTTCCTCTCTAAAGATGTCGTCAATTCTGGTTTGTTCTGATGAACTGCATGCACGCTGCACCAGATACATGCAGATCTCCCAGGGCTGACTTCACGTTTAGTTTTGCTGAGTAACAAGCAGAGAAACCATCATTCTTAGGTGCTACTTTTTGTCTGGGATAAGTCTTATTTGCTGTGACAAGAACAAAAATTAAAATGGATTGGAGGACTGACCTTTCAACAGTGTCTGCACTGAGGCCAGCTTGAGTAAAAAATTCCTCCCTGGCCTCATTTAGGGAAGCAGCATTGTCAAATTACTGAAAATAGCAGGTCCCTATTAGATCCATAGTTTGTTCATCTTTAGGAAAAATCACAGTCATTTGCTACCATGACTATGCTAATTTGTATAAATGCAGCAAATCTATAAAGCTCTGGGACCTCCCAAGGCACCACTGCACATTAGGCTAAGCCACGTGCAGCCTCCCGCATCCACAGACTCACCAAACATCAGGGCTGCTGCTCGTTACCTCCCAAGATTTGCAATCCCCAGCACGACGCTTGTATGCTGGGGGCCAAACACTGCCCTTGGCTATGCAAACTCAGGAGGCTCCTCTCCAGGTTAATGGGATCCGCATGAATGACAGTCTGCCCATAAAGCAGAGTCTAGCTCCAAGGGGTTATTTTATTCTTGGACGGTGACCAATCTTCTCCCTGCACTTGCCACTCTGAGCCCTCCTTCTTCTGTACAGAAGCAATAAGCAACGCTGCTGCCTAAATAACACACATGTAACCCCCAAATCCTAAACTGTAGACTAGTCCACCTCAGATGAAAAGGGCAGCAATATTTACATACCCCATGCTGGATATTATCAGCCCTTGCTAGCACAGTCCAGAAGTAGAGATGATGATATATTACATGAGGAGTGGAAAGCAGAGAAGCTACAGCTAGGGAAGGCTGAATGCATCAGTCGCATTCCCCTGGCTCTGAGTGGAATTTTAACCCTCCTTGCCTGCAAGTATCTCTATAGGGGTGTGAAAACAGAAGTTCAATAAGAGATTAAATCCACCTGCCCCGAAACTGAGGCGACCTCCCCTCCAAAAGGCAAGATATAATTCCTCTTTGTTCCCAATAGATCAGGTTTGTTTTCACTGTCAAGAATGAGAAATACCTCAGAGAAGATCAGAGAATCCATTTAACATAGGCTACAAACTGAAACACCACTAAGGGGTAGCACTGTCCTCTGGCAAGCGCCCTCCAGCTTTCTATGCCAAGTATCACATCGGGTGTCAGGTCTTAAACAACAGACACAAGTGAAGTGGCATTTTTAGAAATCAGAGAGTCCAAGATTAAAATGAAATGCACCAACTTTTGGAACTAAAGCCCACCTCCAAGAGCCTAAGGTTGTCTCAGCTGCCATCTATCAGTTAGGAGGAGGAATGCTGCTACTACTGCAGAGGCCAGCGCTTCAGAGGGAAACCAGAACGTCTCACTTCCACATCAGAGGGACAGCACTGGGATGGATACTTCACTATGTGCTCTGAAAGCTAACTAGCTGCTTTGTTTTAGACTTCCTGCAGGTTCTTAAATGTGCTCTAGCCAAAGGGAAGACGTTTGGTCTTTGGCATAGACAGATCAGACTGGGATATCAAGGATAAAAGTGTGTGCTAGCAAGCGAAAGGGCTGAAGGCTTAGAGCATACTGGTAAGTAAACAGACAGACAACTTTGCAAGTTCTACTAGCAGCTAAGAATGCCTGTCTTAGCTGCTATGCAAGATCAATTAAAAAAAATAGGCACTTATGATGATGGAGACTAAGTTCTGTATCTGTAGAGCTCTAGCAGCTCTAGCTTCAAAGAGTAAGCACAGACATGCGTCAACTCATTCACAGATTCAGACACAACAATTTAGGCTAAGCTTGTCTTTAATTTAGAACTTTTGCACACTGATAGCCCTCCAGGCATGATATTTCATTTGTTTCTTCCCTATATTTTATGATGTCCAGAGAAAGTGTTTTAAGGGACAGAAAAAACAGCGAGTGCAACTGTAAGCTACAAATTTAACACCCTAGCACAAAAGGGCAGGAAGGTACCGGGGGATACCATTCACAGAAAGTCTCTCTTTTGTTTTTTTTTTTTCCTCTTTCAATGAATAGATTTTTCTTACCCTAACTAAACAGACTGAAGGTTCACAGGTGAATTTTCATTATAAACCTCCATTTCCAAGGGCCAACAGTTCCTCAAATACTAACTTCTTAAATTTAAGTTCTGCAAGCTGAAGCTCTGCTCAAAGACCCTACTTCTTGGGAAGCTTCATGAAATTGCTTCTGCCCTTTTTTAGTACACGGGGACATGGTGGGAAAGCAAGAAAGGAAGTATGTTAGGGGGGATATGAAGAACAGGAAAATTCTCACGGAGGAATCCTTGTAGTCTATTCTCGAACTGTTCCACAGTTGAATGATTTTGAAGTTGAAACTGGCACGGAAATAGTTCTGCCTGAAGGATTTCAAAGAATAATCCCAGAAGGGTTCCTTGGGCATGGCCTCACTCCAATGGGAATTAGTTTTCATTTGACCCAATTATACATGTTTAAAAAGCACATGCTGAGTACGCCTGTGGGGTTTGCTGGTAAGCTCATTAGGGACTTCTTTTTGCCCTGCACCAACTGCTTTACCTCAGTCCTGAAAAATGCTTCCTAAAATCACGAGTTTCACAAAAGTCCATGGTACATTTCTTACTCCTTAAAATTAAGGAGGTGTCTATGTGCTTTGCTGGCTCATGACTAGAGCAGCGGTTTTCAATGCTTTCAACCTCTGGCCCCGAAAACATTTTCGAACAGTGATCTTAATCCTAAAGAAATGGTGCTGATTTAATACAGGATAAATGAGCTTGTTTTTCTTAACCAATTTGGCAGCAAAGAATCCACAGCTTCCCAATTGCCTTGAAATCACAGACCGAAATTCACTGGACCAGAATATTCAATACAGCTGGTCACAAGCTATTCAATAAAATACTTAAAAATAATAATACTAATAATAGTACTCTAAGTGTGCTGAAATGGACACTTTATGAAAAGTTATTAAAGTGAACAAGATAAAGATCTGCTTCAAATCAAATTCAATTTAAAATTCTTTAGCATGGAAAAAAGGAAAGTGGAAAACATTGTTTAGCTCAACATGAAATATTTTAGTTAATTCAGAACAAAAGATGTCCTTTATAACACCTGTTTGAATAGAAAAAAAAGTTATGAAAATAAATGGTCGGATTCACAAAACCAGTGGTGCATTTCCTTTTTATGTAATAACTCAGAGGCTAGAGCATCTATCACCAAAGACAGAAGAAAACCAGGTTCAGTTGCTTTAATGTTTCAAAATTTTATCTCCATGTTGCTTGCAGCGTACTGGGTGCTTAGGCTATTCTGTATTTTCAGTGGACTTCTTTGGTGTTTTTTCTATGCCATAACAACAAGTCATGCAGTGGAAGAAAAGGTGGAACTGAAGCCTCCCAGGCACCCCCCTGCCAGATGAGATTTCTCACTATCAGGCTCAAGATTTCAGTCAGTGCCTCCACAAGGCTGTGCAGAGGAACAGCTACAGGACACCAACCTCAAAGCACTCCAGCTTGGCAGCAAAGGAGCTTTTCTGAGAAGGGAAATCCTTCTTACTTGAAAGCACAAACTTTCCTCTGATCCTCCTCTATTCTGCATGAGCACTTAAGCAACACTTCGGATAAAAAGTGGGCTATCGTCAAGATAATCTTTGCTCTTTCTAGCTTTTCCCCTTCTGCTTCTTCCATGGACATTACTACAAAAATTGGGATTGAATAGCAGACAGCTAAGGAATTGTCTCCCATCCCACTCCTCAAACATACTTGCATTATTGAAAATGTTGCCCAATTCAACAGTGTACAAGAAGCAGTTGTAGTTAAAGAACATTGTTTTAAATTTGGGAATAAGCAGACTGACGTTAATAGACCACATTTCTACTTTATTTCCCTGGGGGGAAAGCAGTTGAATTGCATATAGAGATAACATAAGTTTGTCGAAAATTTAGTTCTCTGTTTACTTACCTACTCCCTAAATTACAGCTAAGGAGTACTGCACTAGCCAAGTAAAGGCCAAGTCAGGTTTGTTGTTATCTGCCTCAGCTCCATAAAATAACAGGTCTAATAGTTGCAAAATTAACAGTGTAAACTATTTAGTGAGAACATCTGTAAGAGGTGAAATTCTGACACACTGCGCTAATGAAAACACAGAAACATCCAGTAAGAAAATGAAAATGCTACAAATGTTTCTAAAGCTGCACAGAAAGAACAAATTCCACTATGGTGTACTATCTGAGAGCTATTAAGTCATGGCAATATTAAATACAGTACTGTAATGCAAATACATTGAAGGGCAGAGTTAGGATTCCTCTGCCAAACTGGTGAGGAACGTTTTCCAATTTTTGCATACTTTCCCTTGATCCCTTAAGGTTCTCCCAGTGGAAGTGGATTTATTTATTTATTTATTTTTAAACTATATGCAATCTTGCATGCTCTATGGAGGAAGTCTAATAGGTTAAATTCAGTATAAACTGCTCACCCCAGAAGCCTCCAAGTCTGACAGCAGAGCAAATAAAGGAATTGTTGCTAGACCCTGAACTGCAGCAATACTAAGAGACTCTAAGCTATCTGCCAAGATGGTTCATGATGCATTTTCATCTCAGGAGAAAGCAAGCCATGGCCAGATGAATGAAACATTGATGCCCTTACTCAATCTGTTCATCCACTAGCACAATGTGCTAACAGAGAAGCTGAAGTAGAAGTGAACACGTTGGGTGAATCCACTTGCTGCATGGACCAAGCACTTTAAATCCTTTGTGGACTATAAAATGAATATTTGATAGAAAACTAATTTTAAAAAATAAAAGCCCCAGTGAGCCTAGCAATGAAATGTACTGTTTATTTGACCTCTCTGAGAAATAAATCTGTACCATGCACCAATTAGATTCAGACTGTAAAGTGAAAAACCTCCAAACCCAGGTTTTGAGGAAGTAATACCAACATTTAACAAGCAAAAATTTACTGTACACCACAATAATGCATTGCAGAGATCATGATTGTTATAGTTTAATTGCTTGCCCTATTAGTATTGCACAGATGTGTTATGCTATTGCAGTGCTCTGTTTCACAGAGTAAGGTCCCACCAAACTTAATATTTTAGAAGACACCGGCCATTTAACGTCATCCTTAGCATGTCTTTGAAAGGTTTGATTGATTCAAGACTAAACACAAAAATTGTGTATTAAGAAGTACTATGAAAATACTATGAAAAATGCACTACAATATGAACCAACTCGTAGAGGATTTTGTACAGATTTCCATAAAAGAACGGGAATTTTGCTGGGTTATTTCATCATAAAGGAGAAGCAGAAAGGGAAAGAAACACAAAAAGAAACAAAAGGTAAAAGAAAAATGCATTCTTTCTAAAGACACTGGGAGAGAAGTGGACAGCAAGAAATGATTCCACTTCTCTACATTGTTACAGGTCTCACAAGGCCCCCATTGCTACATGACTTGAGGGAAGACATGGAGAGCCGGTAAGCAAATGCTACTTGAAGTAACCCATGCACTGAGGGCTTGCAGGGGATGCTGATGTCTTTGGAATCTTTCAGGGTTCATTCTCAACATTCCCCCTTGCTCTAATTCTTGCTTCATTTCACCTGACCCCCACTCTATGACAACTCTCCACAGAGACACATTTTCACAGATCTTTAAGCAAGTCCTGCTGGACACAACAGCACCAAGGGTAACCAATGGGTCCAAAAAACAATGAAACCATGTAGATCTTCACCTTGCATGGCATCTCCATTCCTCTGAACTTTGTAAACTTTACAGAGTGGAGATCTTCCCTTTGTCATGCTCAATACTGAGAGGAAGAAAGAGAAAATCTGAAGAGGCAACTTCCATCCAGCTTCCTAACAGTCACTGTGCAAGAAATAATAAACAGGACTAAGGCTTATTTATGGTAGGAGACGCAGAACCAAGGCTCATACAATTATAATGCAAGCCTATGTCTGAAGACAAGAATGTGGATAGCACAGAAGCCCCAAGATAAAACCTGTTCTGAAACATGCTGTGGAGGTATTGTCTTCCTCTCAGAAGTTAAAAAGGGTAAGGGAGCAGGGACAAAAGAAAAGAGGAACAAGAAAGGCTAAAAGGGGAAAAATTTTCCTCATAGACTTTTTTTGAGGAATCACTGTGGAATTTTGCTACTACTGTCTGACACATTTTATAAATAAGAACAGGTACGGAAGATAGTTTGTCATTGGGGTAAGAATGGAGAATGGGAGGCGGGAACGGAGGCAGGAACTCCCTTACTCGTACTTTTAGCCTGTTGACCACAGACACAGTTAACATCTCAGGAACGAACAACACTACAGACTGATGATCCGATAAACCTAATTTGAACTACCAAAACCCACAAGTTTTTAGAACTACCTGTCCTTAAGCTTCAGCAACACTGTGCCAGACACGTTTTTTTTGCCCTAGCATAATAGGTTTGCTTCTTATAAGTTTGCTTCTTTGCAAATCTTTTCTTCTTAGGTACTAGTTCCCCTAATAAGTTTCCTTATACTGTTACGGCCTTGGAACCCAACTTGGTGAAGCGCAGGTGACAATCATTTCAAAACAAGACCAGCAAAACTCCTGTGGCATCGGCTGTCTGCATACACCCGCTGGGTATCTGTTATCTGAGATGTTTGTCTGACATGTCGCAGCACAGACTTTATAACACTGTGGCAAAAGCTCCATATGGTTCTGCTAAGATCCAAAAGAGCTCAGAGGCAAGGAGGAGAAGCATACCTGAACAAGAGACGGATCCAGACAGCCAACCTAAAAGAAGAGGTACGTACCAGATATGAGATCTGCAAGAAACAACAGCTATTACAGTCCCTGCATTAAAGTGAGCAGATAGCACCCATGACCACAACTCAGAGCACATCAGTTCCACATTCCCATACTACTGACACCAGATAAAACTCAACATTAATGCTACAGCTCAGTATCTGTTTTAATGATTCACTTGCAACAGCGCTAGTGCACACTGAAATACTGTGGCCTCCACTGTTTGTTGTCTCTTGTAAAGGCTGCAATTTCAGAGAGCCCCTGTTCGTGACTTCAGATGCACTGCTAATGACTAACTCACACATTGCTGTCAATATGGGAGGGGAAGGGGAATAGAACAAGAGCAGATCTACTCCTTTGGACTACATGAGGTGAAGATGGTGATGAGGTCCAGCACATGCATCACAGAGCTGTGTTATGCACTGCAACAGCACATACAGGTCTGTGTGTCAAAACACTTTCTAAACACCTGCAAAGACTGTTATTCTGAGAATCTCAAAACCAGACAAGGGCTAACAGGGGAAGAGTATTATGAGCAGAGTAATCAAGGTGACAACAGGTTCAGGTGTCTCCTTACGCAGCCATCAGCTCTTCTGCCAGCACTGCAAGTGACATTATACCATTGGGGGCTAAAAACATACTGCAGTCCTGCTGTTATGCTTCCCGGCCAGGTGCCATGTCTTTGCACTGGGTGACAGCAAAGTCTCAAATAGATCTGAGCAAACAATTTTCAGCCCATAATTTGATATATCTAGTTTTCCTCCTTCCTCTTCAAGTACAAGTTGTCAGGAAGCTGGCTGCAAAAATTACAGATCTACTTGTAAAGTAGTTGCGAATGCTCTCCACAGAATGTGCTTGTTCTGCAATTCTAGTCCAAACTCCCCTACATGCAAATACTGTGCCAAGGCGGTGGGCTTAAAATTGTGTCCCTGTAGAGGGGTGTTGAGTTTAAAACTGTCCTTGCAGAAGACTGGCTAATTTGTCCTGTGACTGTGTATCTCTAGAGCCACTGCGGGCAGAAGGGGAGCGCAGTGAGGAACAGTGGTTGGTTAGTGAACGGGAATGGAGAATCCAGAGCATCATGGAAAGTGCTGTGGGATGGAAGCAGGTAGCACAAAGAATAGAAAAGGAAACCCATGATTTCCAGGAGCAGTGGAACTGAACCATCCCTTCTTGCAAGAGCCCCGGGACTGAACATAACCCAATAATTATCCAAGATACCGCATCCTGGATTTGCTTTCCCGAGCAGCTTTGCTTTCTGTTGGCTGGAATTTTCTCAGACCACTATTTCAGTCAAATTTCTCAGCAAGGGCCCAATAATTGGAAAGTCTTCTGGAAGAGACACTCCTTGGGATCATTTGTTCCTCAGCTGGGAACAGTTGTTCAGGTAATCACAACTATCAAACAGACAGAAGTACATGGAGCTTGAGGGTGAAGGAAGAAGTGGATGATAAGAAAAAAAAGGGTTTGGACAGGGATACACTTTGCAACATGAAAACAAATTACAAATTCTGAATTTAGCAATTCAATACACCATTCAAAACTCGCATTCCTTGAATATCCAACTTAAACATTACTGTTTGGGGGTAGGAGGGTTGGCAGTGCTTGAGTGCTCTGAAACTCTCCAAATGACAAATGACAAACTGACTCTCAAATGAGAATTTCTGATCACGCAATATACTCACAAAATTTTTGTTTCATAATTCCTGCTTACTACCTCTTCAAAAGAGGTGGAAATTGATCTTCATGGAAAAGATGGGGCTTGCACTGTGATTTTTAGCATGTTAGACATTTGACATCATTCTTGTCAGTCCAATCAGACAAGAGAAGCTTTTCAGACACTCATCATCACTTCATTAATACCAGGCTATATCTACTATATTCCACCAAAATACTTGTCAATTTTTATTTTGTGAGTGGGAAATGCTGCACTTACAAAATATATCACAAGCTTATTAAGGTCAACACCCTTCCAAGAATCACGTAAAAAAAGAAGTATATCATCCAGAAGGCGTCCATATTGAAGACTAAACTTGTAAGATGAGGTAAATCTAGTACTTGGCCTTCTCTCTTTGAGCAACTTGGTTCTATAAAACAGTAAGTCTTTGCAAGAACAGCATCCTAAATAAAAACAAACAGCTCAGAAACAGGAGGTATTCAGGAGTTAATTTCTCTAAGGAACAGAGAAGAAGAATACACCCATATTTCTGACATTTTTCATTAGGAAGTTTTCTAGATGAGCAATTCATGACACTGAAGAAATGAAAGCATTAGAATGTGAAATGAAGGGTGATGGATGGAGACCATAGGAAAGAAAATGATAAATCATTATTTGAGCTCCAAATCTGCAATTCTCGGAAACACAGCTTCTCCCAACTCCACTGGATTCTCCTAGAACACTGCTTTTCAGTTACATCCCTCTGTATTCTGCTTTTGTGAAATTAAACCAAGGATACACTATCGTGAACTATGAACAAGAATGAATTAAGAAATCCTAAACATGCTATTATATATATGGACAGTACACATCTAGAATGCTACATACAGTTTTGGTTTTTTCCCACTTTGAAAAGGACATAATAGAACCAGAGAAAATAATAAAAGGGTTGACAACAATGTTGAGATGCTACTGGCTGCGAAGGATAAAGCACCTTCCAGATGAGAAAAAAAAAATAGTTTAAGTCTCTCCAGCTTGGAGAAGATATGACTGAAGAGAAATTCAACAAAACCTACAAAATCATGACTGGTATACAGAACTGGAATAGGGAATGTTTATTCATTGTTTCTTATATCACAGGAACTAATTGGCAGCTAGGAAAATCATCAGGTGGCAGGTTTAAAACAAATGAAAGGAACAATTCTTCACACAATACATACTTGAATTGTAGAATTAAACTGTCACAGACTTTTCTGGAGGTCAAAACAGATCTATCACTGGCTATTAAACATGATGGTTCAGATGTAATCTTTGGCACAGGCAGATTGCTAGAAGCTTTAGGGATGCATTAGTGAAGAATCACTTTAAATCTCCTGCAGCAGGTAAGTGGGAAACACCACTGACACGTGAAAGCCTCCGAAGTTAAGTCTGGCCACCGCTGCAGACCAACTGACTGTGGCTTGTAAACTGGCTTGCAAAATAACCAACAAGATGCAAGCCAAGCTACTGCCTTTGTTCCCCCAGCTATTTTTTTCCTCACAGCACCCTCCCTGACGAGGTTTCCCTCTGCTCATGCTGCAAGCTCTGTTGTGGCAGAAACTCCACCTCTTACACTCAGGGCAAAATCCGACACGTTGTGCCAACAACAACATGTCGCTCTGCACATGCTAGAGCTACAGAATTAGCTGCATCCCAACAAGCTTTGGTGACTGCCACTCCAGCACCTTTCCTTTAGAAATGGTTTACAACAGTTACCAGCAAAGCACAGAGCACGCTGCAGCCCTCACAGCTGCTGGTTTCACCAGCTTTCCACAGTCATCATCAACACATCAAAACAGGTCAGGTGGTTTTGCACCAAGATCTCTTGCCTGGAAACTCCTGCTGTAGGTGGCATGGAGCACACTTGGTGTGAGGACCGTTCTGAAGGACTCCAGAGAGACAAAGTGCAGAGCGGTGAGAGGGGTCACTAGCAGAGAAAACACAACTCACAGACAGGGTCAAGCTCTTTCGAGCGCGCCCCTTTCTTCCGAAGCTGCTCAGCTTTGTATTTCACCAGTCAAGAAGCCAGGGTGTACTCCATCTGGAAAGCTAACAGCTAGTGCTTATGGAAAGCTGTTACATTTCAAACATCTTCATTTGCAAGCAACTCCCATGTGAACAATTTCTACTACTTAAATTGTGCTTTTAAACATAATGAAAATAAAGCTGTTGCATGTTAAAACAAAAGAAGTCACAATGTTCTCCTATTATTTTCTTCATTGCCATCTCTCAAGTACAAATCTCACTATACACAATCCTTTTGTCTTTAATACACTTCACAAATAACAAATATCCACAGAATAACACCATTTTCAGCTCCTTTCTGGGAGTGATCATTCTTTGCACCCTCTAAAATGCATTATCTCTAAAACGCCTTCCAAAGATCAGATCCATCCCATGGTTCCCATAAAAGGTCACGTTTTGCAATGTAGCCTACAGAACAATGACATTTCAAGGATCAAAGAAAAGGTTAAAATATTCCTATAAATCTATTCTTGGGACTTTTAAGTATTTCCTACGCAAAGGGAAATGTCATATTTCTCATGAGCAACTTTGGGCTCTGTGATGGGTAATGGGTCTGTTAGGTTTTATATGGTGAAAGAAAGATGCACTTCACTCCCCAAAGCATGCAAATGAAACTTAATTTAATTTTAAACCTCATTTATTTATTTAGATTTAATCTAAAACTCCCACATCAAAGTAAACAGAAAAACAGCAAATACTATTGGGGCCTTAATAAAAAGAAATTGCAGCAAGTCAAAATAAAACTCGGAGGAGCAGCTTCTGCATAATGTTATAAATTATGGCCTTGTAGAGCACCCCAGCCCGTGAAATCCTTTCCTCAGTCAAGCTGACGCCAAGTGAATGCTGAGGATTTAATTCAGCCGCTTAATGCTCTGTAAATCTGAGCTGGCATCGAATCTGGAGATCTGGAGCTGGGTGGTTAGAATTACAGCAGTGGGGTGGAGAAGCTTTTGTGCCGCGAAAGCTGCCGCTCCCCTCTCCGGACTCCCAGGAGTCCATTTCCAGGTTCTAAATGAAATGAGCTTATGGCTCCCACTCACTCCTTAATTGCCACTAAATTACATTCACACAGACAGCAGATACTGTACGCAGGGGACGGAAGGTGGCAGCCTAGAAAAGACATGGCGAGGAGGAAGAACGCTTCCTTTCCCCCCGCTTTTTAAGCGGCACGGCGGTCTTGCTCCATTGGATCCTTGTCGCACAAGTCCCTTTGGCTCACGTTCACATTACTACCGTTAACAGCTTCTTTATATAAAATGATGGGCACCAGGGAACTGGATGGATCAGGAAAAAGGAAGTGGGTATAAAACTTTGGGTTGCTGCAATGGGCTGTCTGTGAAATGAGGCCAGATTCAGACCAGTTCCTTGTTAGGCGAGAGTCTACACAATAAAAATCTGAATGCTGCAGATGCTAATTGGGTGCCTTTTTCTTGGCAGTCTCACCAGAGATGTGGAGGACAGAATTTTCGTCTCATTCTTTGATTCCTGCACAACAAGGATAAAACCCATCGGCAGCGATAGCACTCTGTGCATTTTAGGCTGGTTCTTTCGATGAACAAGGTACTTCAGTTCACAGTTAACAAAGCAGAACTGTTTAACTTTGCAGAGCTGGCATGAAAGTCTTCAGGAGTAAGGTATATGAGGACACAAACCTGACAGCAGCCAGAATACAAGCTTATCTCAATCCTGACCAATAATGAATTTTTAGAAAGGAAACAACGGTCTCTCCAGCTTCCATTAGGAGATGAAACTCTCCCTCCATCATACTTGGGACTATTGCTTGACTAACTGGCCTCTGCAGCCCCACTGACTTCTGCAGACCTGAATGTTGGGTTAGCATAGGTGTGAATAGTGGCTTTATGGGGAATCATAAAGGTTTCCCAGGTTTAGTCAGGCTAAAAGCAGGACCCCAGAACTACGTCCTGCCAGGCTTGGATCCTCCATAGCACTAAACAGAGATATGTGAAAAGTGCTGCTGCTCAGACCAAACCAGATCTCTGCTTTGGGGTTACCCAGCCAGACTCTGCACACCCACAGGAAGCAAGACGCAGCACAGGGCAGACACTTATAGCCGTGCCCTGATCTGAGCGGACCCCATGGACAATTTCAGGGTCTTGTCAGAGATTTCATTAAAACCTCATTCTAGATGGAGAATTCTGATTTCAAGCATCTGAGTCTGTCATTGTGCTCTTCTGCATGGCCTCCATAGCTACTGACTCTTTTTGTTCCTTGCTATTGGGGATTTTTTTAGATTGTCTTTCTTTCTCTGCATCTCTCCTGTTGATTATCTACCAGTCACTAAATCACACCAAAAGTTTTACCAGACTTAAATACTGAACTGCTGCAAGTTTAGTTTTGTACTGCTCACTTTTTTCTCATGTCCATAATTTCCCATTTCCATACCAACTATGTAAATGGTGGAGATATTCATTGTTGCACCAAGTCTACTATTTTGTGTTCTTTTTCCTTTTTTTCCTTCCCTTTTCTAATTTTGGAACATCCATACTCCTGTTTTTCCTCATACCACCTTTTCCTCATACCAGCAGTTTTACATTATACATCCAGACAGAAACATCTACACTATAATCTAAATAGAAACTTCCTAAATTCCTAAAACTTTCTCTTAGTTCCTTTGTTGAGACTCCCTGGTGCCATCTGACATCTCAGCAGTCTTTTCTACAAAATGGAACTTACTGAGCTGTGACTGGGAGCCAAATAATTTTTAGCCCTTAAGGCTTCCTTGATATACAGAAATAGCATTGTACAGTGGATTATATGCTTGTGCAAAAGAAATCACTAGGCCTATAAGAATTTGTTATTTCAAAGCTCACTTGTCCTTTATGCTGTCTGGTGCTTACAAGACATGAGGATATGAACAAAAGATTCCAGCCTTCAGCACGGTGCAAATAGTGACTTCCAGCTATGATGAAGACAAAAAAAAAGACAATGTTAAAAACAACTCTGTTATAACTGAAATGCCTTCATTACTTCTGCTAGGTGGCTTTGCTCTGTAACATACCACTGTATTCTGTCCCACTTTCTTAAAATAAACAACTGGTCTATGGCTTGTCAACAAAGCTCCATTCTCAGTCATCCGGCGAGTCAGAGCAAAGCACATCTTGCAGTGTCCCTGACTGTGTAAGGGGGATTTGAGAGCAGTTCAGGTTGAGAATTTCTACTGCTTTGCCTTAGAGTGATTTGCTGTCTAAGATAGATAGATTTGCAATGACAACGAGACGTAAGAGTTTAAAGAAATCCTAAAGTGGGAAGGGGCTACCAATAAGAGCATATGTCAGTCTGTGGATCTGAAATTCGCTTTCTCCCAGACCAGAGCCATCATTAACACAATGAAAACTCGAGCTGGTAAAATAGTGCCTGACAGAAGAGTGCAGGGTGCAAGGACAGACATCTTGCACAGCTTCATTTGGAAGCCTATGTCTGTGTCAGAGAAACAGTGATGCTTGTTTGCTGCTTTCAACAGGCCTTGTGGCATTTACTTTTCATATAGAGGTTTATATCTTCACCTTCTGCGGAGTCAGGCGAAGCAGAGGAAAAAACATCAACCAGGATTGCAGTAAAGAAAAAAAAATCCTCTCTCCTAATGCCTAAGCCATAATTCTACCTGTACATAACTGCAAAACATCTTCGGACCGTACAGTACTGCCAGGTTTAAAGAAGATTTTTTTTTTAATGGGAAAGATATTAAGATTTTTTAACATGTATAAGGCATTGACAGTAGCTGAACTATGTAGTTTATGCTGAGAAGCAATTTGCATTGTGTGAAAGGGAAGAAAGCAGTTGCCCAGCTGGGCTGCCTGATGATCTTTATAATCAACAGAAACACAAGAGATACACCGATGGCAGCAAAAATTTGCAGAGGAATTCAGAACAGAGACTGTCCCTGTCCCTTTCTTTTTATAAAATCCAAGAAAAAAATCAGAGAAGGGATGAATGGAGAACAACTGCACAGAGCTGTCAGCACGCCGTGGGTTTGGCCATTCCATTTCCACATCAGGGAATCAGGGATTGGTTTCATGTACTGACCTGACCAGGGAAAATGACAGTGAAGGACAAGGACGTGCAGAAGGGTAGCTAGCTACAGAGTTAGTGGCAGCAAAGGTCTCATAACTGATCTGAATAAATCAGCACAATTAGATCCCAATTAGAGCCCTTATGTGCTACTATAATATAAATATTTAATAGGAAGTACAGTGCCCAGAAGATCATTATTTATCTGCAGTTAAGTAGTATTAGCGAAAGCAGCACAGCTTCTGGAGAAGACAAGCAGCTCCTGGAAGCTACACAAGAGCACCAGATCCTAAACTGAGAACAGAGACACTAGAAAATTTGGTCCTGCAACTACACTTGCTTAGGAAATGGAGATCCCAGCTAAAGGGGACAAGAAATACAGACAGTGTGAAGAACTACTAGACCGTGTAAAGGCAGGCTTCCATCTAGGAGCACCTTCTCTTTTTTGCCCATATTTCAGAGACCAGCACGTGAGGCGTGCAACAAAAATTCCCTGGGAAAGAAGGCCAAGAGAGAGGTAACACCAAAATTATAAGTATGAGAAAAAAAGCCTGCTAATTGAAATAACAGAAAGCTACATAGCTCCTGGAAAAATCCTGAAAATAATTTTTGTCCAAAGAGTTGAAGGGAAGATGCAGACTAATATTTTTGGTTCAAGTGCCAAATGGAGCCCTTTTAAGAGCCAACATAATACTAGGCTTTAAAAGATTTTACAATGGCTTATGAAGTACAGGAGTTTCTAGCTAAAAGCACTGTTCATAAGTGGCTATTGAAATCCTTGAAAATTACAAGATCCAGAATAAAAGACAAAGGAGAAGGCTGGAAACCAAAAGTTCAATGAAAGATTTTCCTCAAAGCAGAGGGCATCAGAAGAAACTGTCTGTGTACTGTAAGAGATAAAAAACATAGAGACTAAAATAGCAGCCTTAAAACAAAGCCTTTTAAGTTACAGTCAACAGGCTTTCAGTGAAGTATATCTTTCTCATGCTTACTATATATTTATATATAAATAACATCCCTTAATAATCCCACTGGAAAACATGAACTTGGAGATTGCTAGAAACAACTTGTTAGAACCAAAAGCTAAAATAAATTCAGGGCCTTTAGGAGTGCAAATAGTATGGCAAAGACCAGCCCATACAACCAGATGAGGAAGGCAGTGCTTCCCACATGGTACATAATGCTTATGACTGATGTGAAGAGAGTTGAGACATAAGGCACCTTGTATGATGGGACAGCAGAAGTTTAACAAACCACAGCGCACAGAAGACAGCATGAGCTGCTGAGCACAATTTCAGCATCACATGCCTTCAGGGCATGGAAGACAGGAAGACTATCAAGGGGACACAGCAAGCTGGTAGGGTGTACAGATGGTACATGCAAAAGGTCTCATAAAGGTCTCGTATAAATATGCTGGGGAATGTGAATTTTTGGTTTTCTCTAGAAAACCTGGAAAACCCTATCACTGTGAGGTGGGATGTTGCACTTGCCCATTGTACAGCATGTGCTTTGGTAGGACTGCACCCTTGCTTTGGTCAGGATGGTAGAGGAAATCTCCGTGCATTCAGAAAGGACAAAGAACTGAGAGCTCAGACAACAGGGCAGCTTCCTGAAGGTGCTTAATGGACTGAAATCAGGCTCACCACTCAACACCTGTGAGTTCCTGAAGGTGAAAAAATGTCAAGGAAGGACAATTGTTTGCCTTGGGATTGGAGATGAATTGTCAGAATGCTTTCAAAATGAGAAAGTCTGTTTACTTCTTCACTCCCTCCTCTGTGGCTGAGAGGATGAGATTATCCCCTCAGGCTTGGGAATACTGTGACCGGATCTGCAAAAGCCCAGGAGTGCTGTCCAGCTCACAAGAAGTCTGGCTGCCACTCTGACTGCTGGAAAAGGCATACAGACAAAGTAACTGCCAATGGCAACAGCAGATACCTGAGGAAAAGCCATGCTAATTGACGCAGCCTTGTTGCAGCTAGCAGGACTTTCCAGGGCTGTCTGGAGAGCTCTGCTGAGGAGCTTCTCTGGTAAGGGAAGGCCTGCAGGCTCTGCTTGATGCAGAAGGATGCAAAAACCAGAAAGGTGAACAGATGCACTATCGAAAAGCAAACAGTTCTGTAGCAGTTTGACTGGATCAGAAATACCTCACGTGAACAGTGAGCATTTTCCCAGAATCACACGTTTTAAAGGCTCACACTTCCAATGATGTCGGTACAGTTTAACGAGCTACTAATGTCAGCACAGCTGCTTTGACTGTAACGAACACAGCTCGCTCCGCTCTCACTGTAGGTTGAGCTAAACTGCATCTCCATGCATGCCTCAGACTGAGTTTGAGTTTTGTACTTTAGACAACGCAGAGACTTTTAGAGTAACAGTAACCCTCTTGTGTCTACCTTAAGTGAAGGTAGGTTTAAAATGTTTTGAGTACTCTGTAAAACATTTCATGCGTATCTGTGTGTACATATGTATGAGAAAAGCTCAGATTCAGGGCGGGTTCAGCTTGAAGTTGGTATTATACGTGACTCAGCAAACACGGGCGTGCTCACGGCTACATTCCAGCCCTGAGACCCGGGGAGCTATCAGGTCTCTGGATGTGCCGTGGGACCAGCCTGTGTTGTGTAACCTGCCTGCACAGCTCAAGTTACACAGATGCAGGACTGAATAGAAAGCAGGGCCCTATTAAAAACAGATGCTAAAGATGAATGGAACTTTCCTGGAGAAGGATATTATACAACAAGATGGGAATTTGTTCACTGAGTAAACTTGTCCTGAAGCTAAAAGTAGGGATGTCTAACCCATTATAGGAAGTTAAGGTTCAATAACAAATTAATGGGATCAGTGGCCCCATTAATCTTCCCACAATAAACACCAGCTCAAACAAATCCTTCTTTTTGAAATACCTGAGCACATTTTATCCCAGCAACAAATTTACCTCACAGAACCTAAAATCATATTGAAGTTACTTAAATGTACTGAATTCAACGCACTCCCTGAAATGCAGAAGGTATTTTGAAACAGTACCACTGAAGAAGGCAAATTGGTATCCTAAGTCAGTGCACTAACCTCCAACCCCTGTGGAATTAAGGGTCACCAACATAACAAGCGCTGGTGCCATGCACAGGGCCTTGGGTGGCCAAAGCTGCCCGGCAGGGCCACCCGCCACTGGCAGCACCGTCCCCTCCGGAGCAGCACGCACCAGGGGCAGAGAGGGGTGCCACAGGCAAAACCGATGGATCCACGGAAAGGGAACGTTCAGTGCCGAACAACTGCAGACTACGACACGCTTGCACATGATGGGACATGACAAGTCCATTTCCTGCTCTCTGCCTTCCTCTTTTAGTTCTTAGTTACGATTCCAGCTTTTTTCCTGATCTCTTTTACACAAAACTCTGTGCAAGCAATAATGAAACCAGCTTAGCTGTTAGTATTACCAAATTGAGGTGGTGCTTTCATCAAGGTCCAGAGAGCTAAAAAGACTGGCTAGCGTAAATTGCCAGCTGCATTCCTGTCTCTCCCGATTTCAGTGATTTCTGCAGCAAGACGTGAAATGAGATGTCTGCACAGCAATGTCTGAAGTATGTTCTGCCTGCCAGGTTTAGACAGAAAGTGCCGTATTTTCAGAAATGCTCACCAAGCACAAACAGGGGCCAGATTTTCAAAATAATTTATTTCTCACTGAAATAGACTAAAGAGCCACAGACAGACTTTCAATAGGAGCTGAATATTACCCTAATGCTAAGAACTTTGGAAAAATCTGGTCAAAAAGACCCATTTCAGACCAAATGTGATTTTGTTGGAATTCACACTCCCATTACCAGGAGGTGTATATTGTCCACAAGAGCAACAAGGATCTATTCTCAACCTCAGAAAGACTCATCTCTGAAGACCTGGGGCTTCCTGTGATGACTTGGAAAGAAAAGGAGCATGAATTACAGACAGATTGTTGCTTGGGGACTGCTTTAAACAAGACCTATGTTCTCTACAAATCAAGCACTGAGGGAATTAAACAATAAACCTAAGCGGTATTTTCTCACTTATTATCGATTTATTCCCTTGTGCTGCAGGGAAGAAAGAAAAATAAGGAAGAGAATGTAAGAAGCCCCAGTAAACAAAAATTCCTCCCTGGCTCGCATGCAGTCCTCACATTTGTATGGTGGAAAACACCAGCAGGGCAGTATGGTTGCCACAGCTATGGTAAAACTCTCTCAAGAATAAAAGCAGAATGTGCAGACTACTTTAATTGGGGATCACAGGAAAAAAAGTCTTTCTGCACTGCACAGTTTCCTACTGGAGCACATTCTTCCAGGCTACAGTAGGAACCTGCCACATTTTACAGCATACGAGCAAATTTATTTCCTTGCACATGTGCTCACGCATATACTGCTGTCAGGACTTGAAAATGTTTTCCCCAGACAGCACTTGGATTCTGTGCACATCCTGACCCATGCGAAGCCACAGATGGCAATGCAACCAGTCCTCCCCCTCTACCAAAGATTACACTGACTGTGCAACTGTTGTGCTGTATTTCTGGAAAATAACAGATTTTAAAGTACCTACAACACAGCACATTCTTCATTAGCTCTGGCTAACAACTAGAGCTCACCAGGCAGCAGAGTTTGCCTTGACATTCCGTGTATTTTATACTGTGAATTTACTTTCATTACTGAATGCAGCAAGTGGGGTGTTGAATGTAAAACTAAACCCAAAGCTTTTCTACAGAGCAATGTGGAGAACGGAGCTGAAGGATGCTGCTACAGAGAGGACAGGAATTATACAGAGACGCGTGTCCCACAGAGGACTATATGCTAACTCAAATGAGATTTTAACAAGTTTTTACCGAGAATTTCCATTTTCCATTTAAACACATTGCAAATCTCAGTGCTTTGCCAATGAAATTGCTTAAAATGGCATGAAATTGAATGCCCCCCTCGTGAATGCCACCTGACAAGACTGATAAAGCAAGTATTGATACTGAGATTAGACCAGATTAAGTACAACTATTTAGAGTACAACAATTTATAATTAGGGCAGTAATAGTCATCTTTGGAGATGTAAAATGGTTTCCCACTGAATGTGTTAGAAGGATCATCAAATTCTATCATCACTTCATAGCTTTGAATAAAATTTTATCATCTGCTAGAGAATTCTCTTTAACAAACATTTTACCTGATAAAATAAACCTATTAATATTGAGTAACTCCCTGCTCAGCTGCAGGTGCCACACAGTAGCAAAGCTGAGATGCTGGAAAGGGCAGAACTACTCACTGATCGCTTCTCCTCAGACACAACTGTTCACGGCTGGCAAGCGGCATTAAAGACACCGCGCGCAAACGGAGCTTCTGCCCGGCTATCAGAGCTGCGGTGCATGCACCGCTGACACCATATACACCAACAACCAAAGGAGCCCATTCTTTATTGCTGTTTGTTTTGTGATTTGCATTACACAGTGGCAACAGGCCAGGCCAAGCAAAGCTTTTCCTGAATAGCAATTATTTACACCCAAGCAATTAAATCACTTTTTTTTTTTTTTTAGGTCATATTTTATACACAAACTGGGGAGCATTTTACTGTAACTGTTCAAGAACACAGAGTCTTTCTGCTTTATAATAAGATGGAAACCTCTTTAACTAATACCTGTTCAAGTAATTAACCTATTATAAAGAAAAAATAAATAAGTCAGCGCACCAAGGTTATGCATCTAAAAGAATTCTACTGTGTTTCTTTCATTTAAATTTCAAAGCGGATGTCAATGTTGTTTCATATCTACAAAGACAATTATTTCATGCACTGTCAGGTTACTTGCAAATCATCACAAATACACCAGGGTCTATGGGAATACCGATTTCAAAGTGCATTGATATTCCACAGTCTTCTCTCTCTCTGTAGTAACTGGACAGATTGGATTTCCTAGTCTAGCTTTCATTTATTAAAATTTTCCTTCTTCCAGATGAAAAGCATGAATATATGATGCAGACATTTTATGTGATCCTTGGCTTTTTCAGGTTTGATCTCTAGAAATGCAGACTGTCTCTAGCCCGTGTTGTTCATTTTCATATGGACTGAATTTTAGAGTTTCTCAGCTGTCAATGAAGAGAGCTCCTGTGCAGGACTGGCACACTATGGTAATGCACATGCTCTTAAAAATAGCAAATTTTTATGCAACCTTACTCTGCTCTCTCCATGCTGTGTTGCTTTTAGCCACTGCCAGGTAACTGCAGATAGCAGCCCTTCAAGGTTCACATCGCCCTCCAGGCCAGTACAACCCATATGGCTTAAAATTTGGGCTTTTTCAAGTTGCTCACTGAGGTCGGGTGAGAGTTTGGGTCTCGTTCCTTCTGATTCATTTTAAAATGATTAGCTGCAATAAGCTCTCTTGCAATACTCAAGGTATAGCCTTTAAGCCTGACATTCAAGCAATAGGAATAGCTTCACAAACCTAACGAGCTCACCAACAATACAAAATCTACAAGGGTCAAACGCACCTCTATGTTATGCAGTGCTGTTCCACACATTAATCCTACTTTGCGTTTTGTACAAGAAAAAAGGATAGAGATAGTTTTATACTCCCCTTTCACAAAGAATTCTGATACTTGATCCTTTTCTCAAATTGAACCCTCTTTAGATCATCCTAAACCATCTCTCCCTGTTACTATTAGGCTCTGAATAGGGTAACTGAGTGTCTTATAAATTGCTCTGTGGTCACATTAAACACATCTGGCTTTTCAGCATTTATTCTCCACACCCTCTTAAACCATCACTGCTGCTTCTCTCTGCATGTGATTTTCACTAAAGACAGGGATACAGATAGCAAAGAAAAATAAAGACATCTTGTGTTGCCTTGTAAGGTGCAGCAATCAAGTTTATCTAATGGGAATCAATGCTGAAAACGACACATCAGAATTATTGACAGACACATGATTAGACCACTACAGATAGCCGTGATTTACAAAAAAATATATTTATGATGCTGGTGAGGAAAATGAGAGTGCACTGATAGCCATGCTCTAACATAAGGGACTCTAGGGAAGACATAAGTCTGAAGGACAATCGTGGTTTTGGTAAAGAGTTAAGATTCCAGCCATTTTTCTGCCCCACAGGCAGCACTATGCAACATGCTGTCTCCAAAAGCAGTGCCGCCGTCGCACATGCCATCGCTATACCTGCTCGGCGCGCTCAGCCATTGCCCACAGCGATGTGTTTCCCGTCCCGAGCACCGCATAAGGCTGCTGCCACAGGACACGTGGTTCACCCATGGCGCCCTCCTAGTCCTTTCTCCAGCAGCGCTTCCTGAGAACAGCTGGACAACCCAGATCCAACGGTGGGAATCATTTTATCTTTAATAAGCTCCGGCCACTCTAACCAGATTGTCAATAAACACAGCATATTGCACAGATGGACTAATAATGCAATCCTAATTCAATTGCCCAGAACCTTTTTCTGCGCACACTCTATTAAAAGAGGCCACTCGGCGTGCAGCAGCTTGGAAAGCAGGACAGGGTCCCCTCCTCCGGCAGGAGGACAAGGCAGTGTGTGGCCAGCTGCCCTGGGCCCCACGCCCCCGTCCAGGGCACGCTCAGCCGCTTGCTCTTCTCCTGGGCTCCCCGTTCCGCCGCGTGCTTGTGCGCTTCTCACCTACCTGCACCTGCAGCCTGACCGCCTCACGTGCAGTCCTGCACCAGCGTTTGCATGGCAAGAGAGCAGCTTGGTGGCATGAGCTGTTAACCTGTGTTCTTCTCCATGTCCTGAAGCAGGATGCTCTCAAAGGCAGGCAAGCACTGATATCCTGGTCACTTCACAGCGCGATCATTTGTTCTTTAGTTTACAGACAACTCCTGGATTGGTTTTCATATGTTTGCTTTCTCTTGACATACATTTCACTAACTAGGGCAGGGGTAGGAGCAGGCCTTGGCTTTGTGAAAGAAGGATAAACCCCTAAATGCACTGGTATTATTTTCAAAGTTTGCCCCCTCTCTTTTCAAGTGAGTCTGCCAGCAGCCATAGGCCGAGGCATAGCAAGGGATTATCTTTTGCAGCGGTGCCTTTGAAGTGCACAAGATTCAAATCAGTTGCAAATAGGGCACCTGAGGCCCATCAACAGACGTGCTGCTTGGGGCCAGGAAAGTCCAAAGAGCTGGCTCACTCTTCCATCTGCACTCCAGATCGAAGGGATGCAAAGCAGGCCAGGCAGAGACTCTCCCTTGCTTTCCATATGCCATTTCTCTGTCCTGGTTTCAAAGCAGGAGCTGCACAGGATCTCACATCAGGCACTGTGACCACAGTATTTGCACAGAAAAGTCTGATAAAGTAAGACTTCTAGGAGAGTTTTTAATGCCATTTGCTGGCCATTTTTCCACAGCCTTACTGTGGGAGCCCCTAGAAGGAGCCGCCAGCCTCCTTCACTGAGCGATATACTTATGACCATGACGATTCTCACTTTTCCCTTAATCTCCTTTCACTAACTGTCAAATGGTCAACCCAGTTTGCCCCCTCTGAGTATCCCTTCCTCTCCTCTCTTCTCCTGGAAGGTATTAGTATGCCTGAGAGGACTGCAAACTGCTAAGAACCCCTTTGAAGTTAATGTGAGCAGACGGCCCATTGCGGGCAGCTGTGATTGATTCATACCCTTCTCATAGCAGAAAGCTCTCTCTAGCCCATGGCTGAGTGGGATTAGCTACCTCTCCACTACTTTTTCCTACCTCATATTTAATATATCCTCTACTTCAGCATTACCCCTAGGGTAAAACTAGACATTGCCATGGATGTTGCTGGGGTAAGGCCTTGGATTTTTGCCTCAGTTGTCTTTCTCTTCTGACATCGTCACAAGCTGTTGGACAGAACTACTTGAGAATCTGCAGTGGTGTTTGCACTTCCAAAAGCTCTTTCACAATAGGCCCTCACAGGAGAAAAGACCAGGGGGTCAGCAACAAACATGAAGAGATCTTTCGTTAATACAGCCACGTCCATGTGCTTCCTAGGCAGCAAGCTCAGAAAAAGAGGCTGTGTGTTTATAACCAGGACTTTAGAGGAAGCAACTCTTAACAGCAACGCGAAAGCCCATTTATTCAAAGACTGCATTATGAAGAATAATTTATTTTTTTAAAAAGTTGAATCTAGTGCCTGTGATAGTGACAAACTCAATAAAACCAGCTAGAGCTAGGCATAAAGTTCCTACATAGATGGCCTTATGTCCTGCCAGTAGCTTTTTAGGGTATTTCCTAATCTACCGGTCTAGGGGTCTCTAAATGTCACCCTCAGCACACGCCACTGCTGACCAGCAGCACATCCAGGTCTGAGCACCTGCTCTCCATTTTTTAACACAGGAAATTGGGAAAAGCATATTTTTAAAGCAGGTACTATGAAAGTAAGAAGTATTTAGCATGTTCTAGACAAAACCTTCCTAACTCCTTTTACCCGTGATCCATTTAAAATTTGAGATCCAGTGCAGCATTTCACTGCAACACTTGTTGGTCTCAAAGAGACTGAAAAAAGAGCCAAAGAAAAGACGCCTGATAGGCAGCGATCTAGCTGACTGATCTTGTGTGCAGATAATGAGCCCAAGGAAAAAAATATTGTTGCAAAAGGAAAAATGTCTATCAAAGTCCAAGTATGCTAATTATCAAGAATTTAATGGAAACACGCTTCCTGACAAATTACATGTTAAAAAATAAGACAGACAGCTGAATATTTTAATACTAGATATCCTGGAGGAGGAGGGAGGGAGGAAGAAGAAAAAGGGAATAAAAATTGTTTTCTTCACTCCCCCCAAAAAATCTTATTTGAAAAGTTAGCTCCTGTTACATGAGCTTTCAGGAAACCAGGCACTGTAGCTGTTCTTCTCAAGAACAGGCGGTGATGCTTCGAAGAGACCTGCAGCCAAGTCCATCTTTCTACAACATCCTAATTAAACAGTTGTTATTCATGCATGGGAGTCAAGAGTGGTCAAAGTGACACAGCAGATAAGTTGACAAGCTAGCTAGGCCAGCTGACAAGTACTCCAATGAGTCAAGTCTAAGCGAAATGTGGAAGGCTGAACACAAGTAAAGTGATTAGAGAGTGTGAACTTCTGCTGCTGCATGACGGGCGTTGACAACACAGGCCAGTGGGATTTAACTGGCTGCCAGAGAATATCCTCAGACTACTCTTGTTTTCATTTTTCTATTGCAACACAAAGCCCTAAATAAAGGACATTAGATTCTGTCCAGAAAATCCTGGAGGGATTCTTAGGACAATCGAGCTGCTCAGACTCTCGTACTGACACTTTCAGATCACCCTGGAACTTTGAAAGAAGAGCAAGCAATCAAAGGAAAATCATGTTGTTTGAGCAATCGGCTGTCATCATAACAGCATTTCTGAATACAATTAGAGGGAGTTAAGTGTACGTGGCTCTTTCAAAACTACAGTCAGAAAAGGCTTGCTCTGTTTTAAACAGAGGTTAACTAAGAAATAAACACACACCCCCTCTGCATTTTCTAAGCTGTCGCTCTGTCATTTCAAAGCCTCAAGATCTGTGACCATACCATGTCAGCAACCCACAAGTCACTATAAGGTACTATAGCTTGGGCGCTTGTGCCGTGGCTGCTGAGCTGTGGTTAGCGCTTATCAGTGGGGAACGCAAGGTAATGCAAACCAGCTAATCCGCTGTCACTGTAAACGGAAATTAATTTAACTACTTTGCATTGGATAAGAAGACACACATGAGAAGCTACTCTAGTTCGGTGGGCGCAGATGATCTGTAAAGAGACTAGCAGCACGGGCAAAAGTGAGGATACCAGAATACCAGCCTGAAGCGGTAAATGGTAAGAAGGCCTGGTGCAGAACAGGTTTTAGAAAAGCATCAGTCAGTATTTAAAAACCTTAGACTAACAAGCCACTCTTCTTCCTAACTGCTGCCCCAGTTCACACATTGGTTTGCTAGAAGGTGCAGGAATTCTCCCAACAACCAGCAGCCTGTTCCTGCTCTGCTGAACAGTTTTAAACCAGCTTTTTTACTCTCTGCCTTAGGTAAGGATCAGGTCACCTGAGCTGCATGATGTAGGGACTGCTGAACACAAGGAAAATTAGGTCTGTGTTATTTTGAGATGTAAGAGAGGGATTGAATGAGAAGGCCAAGAATTTTTGAGGTAAGAAAAGAGTCTTTTTAATGTCCTCAGAAGCAACTGGCCTGGTATACAAGATACCAGTGAAAGCGAAAACAACAACAGCAACTGAGACAAAGGCATTAACATCTGAAGTATCGGCCACATACATCTCCAGCTGTCTCCCAGAATTAAACAGAGGATTTAATTGTCACTGTAGAAGCAACTGCATTAATCCGTATTTTCAAGGAGAGTGATAAACCTTTGATTCCCCAAATAGCAAAGATATTAGACAGAATTTCTGACTCTTTAAATGCAAAGAATGCAAAATAACTGAAGCAAACTCACATATCAGCCAAGGAAACAGGAAAAACTTCTGTAAAACCATTCAGTTCTTATTTTAGGCTCAATGAGGCTCCATTTTCTTGCTCCTCATCAATTATCTGTAGGCAGTGCTTACATAACGCAACTCTGCGCTCTGTGTTTTGTACTGCCACGCTAGTTGCTAGCAATCTTTTCTGTCAGGAGGTCAGAGCTTGCTGCTCACCCCAGCCTGCCCTGTGGGACACTAATAATTCACAGAGCAGCTGAACTGCTGGGACACATATGGCAGCATTACACAAAATGGGCTTCTTCTGCTTTGCCCAATGCTGCGGCAAATCTTTGGGATATCAGTATTTTCTGGGACTTACTGCTACAGTACTAGAGGAACTAAGAAGTAACCATAATAAAAAAAATGTAATGGCCTTTACAGATATGCTTAGACAACAGCATCCCTAGAACCACACTTTTAACATCCAGGAAATGAAAAATAAGACAATTTTAAAACTTTAGATCACAGTGATCCCTGGACCAACTGCCCAGATATGGGAGGGGACAGGCCTAACAATATTAAATAAAAATGTAAGAAAAGGAGCAAAGATGAGAGAATTCAGGTGAAACAGGAAAAATGCATGTTGTCAGAACTGAATTCCACATGCTGCAATCCAACCAGGGAGTCCCACCCCTAGCCAGCTCAGTTTTTATGAAAAGAGACCTAGCATTTTAGCAACTACAGAATGTCAGAATGGACCTCAGCTTCAAACCAGAGTTAGGAAGGTGGTTTGCATGGAAAGCCATGGGGAATCCAGAATAGTAACAGGACAATTCTGGCCATCTCTGGAGCCACCTCTAGTCACCGCGCATCTCTCTCTAGGATTAAAGCTCCTGGTGGCAGAAGACTGCTGAAAATTTAATACTACTAAATCTACTATATTCAAGTGCTTTGCAAAATCAGTGCAACAGTAATGACATTTCAGTCCTACCCATTGCCACACACTGTTAATATATTTAAATATGGAGAATACAAGTTTTTTTAAAAATAATTACTGAAAACACCAACAAAGTAGGCAGCAACCCCCCCTCCCCAAAGGAAAGCACAAGGCCAGATTGAAAAGGTCATAGTAGAGAGCGCATGCTTAACAAGTTCTTCACCAGCACAGCTCTTGCCCAGCGTGGTGGGGATCCTGCATGAAAGGGGACACACAGGTCTCATTTTGGGCCAGATGCAAAGAAAAATTCTCACTCAAAATCTGGTTAATTTGTGAAGCTGCCAGAAACACTGCTGTTTCCGAAGGCAGCAGCTTTCCTTGAGATGTGTAGCATTGCCATTACATGGCTAAAGAGCCTGTAATTTCTTTCAGGGGCCCTAATACTGAATGCCAACATCAGTCTGTTTCCATAGCCCATCCTCCTGTCTGAGTTACTCTGAAGGAGTCTCTGCCTTGGAAACCAGACTCTGGAAATAAAGGCCTGGCTCTAAACATTGCACAGTGCAAACACAGGGACAGGCACTGCCATGTGCCGGCCTTCCCAAGAAAGGCTTTAGCTAGAGGGCAGGATGGTTTTACGGTCAGTGGAGACCTGCAGGAGGATGAAACACTGATCTGGGCATTTTTATCTGTAAGGCAAATTTACGTGTTGCCTGCTAATATTGTACCGGACTGGATCACAGATGCATTTAGCTGGGCTAAAGAAGACAGCAGAGAGGTGCTCTTTTGGTGAGCGCACCTCCCAGGGCCTGTGAGAATGTAGGCTGTGTTTTAGCCAGAAAAACAGATGGCTTCTCTCCATTCAAATATTCTCCTCTTCATCCCCAGTGCCATCTCAGTCTCTCCATGGGCTACGCACATGTCAGAATGAACCTTCTGCTTTTTCAGTGACCAAGAAAGATGATATTGCTTTCATCCTGCAGCAGGAATTCCAAAGGGAGGCAGGCGAAAGGGAGGTGTGGGGAGAGAAAACATTTTGACAGTGTGCAATAATGAAAAAGTGACAGAAGCCACAGGCAGAGACGCGAAGAGCCTCCCTGCTCCCATGCACAATGATAGATGAAAGGGAATGGATGAGGGATCATGGAAGGACCAGGTTGCATGCAGAACAGACAGTGCACAGCCTCTTTCCGTTGGGGACCACAAAGTTTTGATGAGTAGACACGTAGCTGATACATCACTCCTGTGCATTTCCCAAAGCCTTAGCTTGCATGGATGAGAACAGGGGAGCTTTTTAAATGATATTCTAAAGGCTGGTAAGCTAGCTTTAGATGACCTGCACTGTGACCACTACTTTACCTCATTAGCTCACTGATGTGCTAGAGAACTTGATCCCACTACCTCCTTCACGAAGCAGGTCTTCATTAAGGATTCTCCAGATCCTATCTACAAAGTGGACAAAGGTAACATTTACTGTTAGTTCCTTCTCTCTCAAAACATACTGTTATAGAAAGAGGAGACAGAAAAGTGTTTTAGGCCTGGAGAGGGATTGCATGAGGGTTACACGGGGTTACATGTCTCACCAGGGACTACTTGTTCCTTTTGGATACCATTACCTGACTGCAATTTGGAATTACCTCTCAACTACCCCACTCATCCTTCCTATCATATTGCTTTCCTTTTTCTTGTCTCTCATTCTGCTTCTCTGAACGAGGGGCTTCACAAAATCAATGCAGCAGCACCGCTATTATAACACACTGCCATTACCCTTCTCTTCTCCAGCACTTGTGACTTAAAACTTTTCTAGCTGTTATCGTCTTCTTCTACTTCATATTCATATCATTACCAGTCCTTTTCTTTATCCAGATGGAACCATGGCCCTGGCCAGAGCCTTCTGTTACAATAAGCACCACTTTCCAAAGCCCCGTGGGAAGATGGAATCATTACATTACAGAACATGCGCTCTGTCCATCATTATGCGAGTCAGTGCAGGAGCCATTTTGCTTCAATTTGCTTTTCTTTAGGGCCGAAGGATCTGCTCACTCATTATACTAAGTGAGGCGGTTTCCCAGCTTGAAAGTGTATTTTTAAAAATTTACTCTGCTTAATGATTCTTTTTGTTAATTTTAAATAGATTTTTAGAATCATTCTTCCTGTTGTAAAAGGACCCACCGCAGTAGAAATGTGTTTGGAGCTTTCCCCCATGACTGCATTCTTAATGACTTGAACATTTATTTGGAGAAGCTTCTCCAAATTCTCCAATATTTCACGCTCCCAATTAATACGGAACTCGACTTCACTTGCTAAGCTTTTCCTAAAAAGGAGTGATACACTGGGAATGTTGGGTAGCGCCTGAGAAGGCCTGAAACCATAGAGCAGTTCCGCTCAATGGTATCACAGCTGACAAGTCTGTTGTTCAGGATCTGTTTGCAGGAGAAATATCACCTCAGAGATCACTTTTTAAAGGTCACCAGCTGCAAGTCTGCTCAGTCTGCTCCTGTGCACCGAGAAGGCACATGTCCAGCAAGAGCCAGCCTGCCAACAAGGCCCAAAGCCACCCACACATCTGGCTCCTCCCAGAATGAGGTAACATACTCGCACCAGCATCTGTCCTTCCTTAGCATCAACCCCCATGATCCACAAATGCTTAGCTTTACGGTTAACTTCCTATCCTAGCTCCTCAGCATAGAAGGCGTTTTAAATGACTGGGCAGGGTGAGACAAATGGATAAAACTAGATAGATGGCATTTCCAGAGTGGCTAATGAAAGGCCGAAGAGCGGACTGCCCTACATTGCCACTGTCAACAGCAAGGGCTGTTTGGAGCTGATGGGAGTTTGTTTCAATAAATTCTGTTGGCGTTCAACCACCGCTTGTAAAGACTGCGGGTCAGGAAGATGTGCTGATACAACCAGAATTCAGGACACAAGAGACAAAACAGTCTTAAAGGAGCCACTTGCTCAGGTCTTCATTTTAAGATGAAGCTAGCTTAATATGAAAGCTAATAAATTGCAGAAGCAAGACATTTTTCCTTGTGTGATCTCACGTTACTCAGCTCTCCCCAGAAGAGCTTGTGCTGTATGCTCCATTCCAGAGGGAAGAGCCACAGACTGCAGGACACTAATTACTGTGACACTAACTGTTGCACATGCAGCAGAAGGCATTGGAGACACTCTCCTCTTTGCTAACAGCAATTAATGTTAATAATAGTTTAGTCATTAAAAAAATGGATTCTAAACTTGAAAAAGATGCAGAAAGACAATCTGCATATCGAGGTATTTGGGTCATGATTGTCTTGCCTTTTCCCCTCCGCTTCCTTGCTGCTCTTGTTGGGTTTCATCAGAAGAGCTCCATGGACCAGGAACTGTCTCTTTCTGCATCTCTACAGCACTCAGCTTCTGAATTTATTGGAGCCTATGGGTTCTATTTGATATAGGTGATAAAATCACAAAAATTGGACAAATCTGAAATAATATCACACCCAGACAATATCTAGCATATCCAGAATACAAAAAAAACAGTGCCTGTATATTACTCCCCTTCCACCACCATCAAACATACCTATGCTTCCTTAGGGATGAAAAGCTAAGGACTCCAGGGTAATCAATATATTACAGGTGCTTAAAAGCCCAGAAACTGCTGAAATCAAAGCAAAGAGTTAAGCACAAGAAGGGGAACTACAGGGTGAAGCTCAAATTGCACACTACACATACAATATTCAATTAATACACAATATTGGTTAAACAGTATATTTGGATAATTATCTGTTGGTGCTGAATAGGCATATATTCAAATGAAACAGCAAAATGTATTTGTATCCCTTCAGAAATCAAGCTAATTTCATCTTTGAACTAGCAAGTGTTCAGATTACTTTTCAAGATCTGTATTTCCTACAAACGTTGCCTGTTTTTACATCTGTGACTGGAGTAATGGTTCAAATTATTTACTCTTCCTTTCAAAGGATAGAAGAAGAGGAAGGCAATAAGGAGCACTGAGACAAGTTATATTTTTGAAATTGCACAACTGACTGTTCTTGGGGAACTATTCTCCATTTGTAAGCAAAGCCTATAATTTGCACCCTAAACCATACTATATACAGCTGCATTTTCTATTGATTGCTTCTGATGGCAATGCTAAGCACAAGAGCTAAGCTGCAATAGTTGGTTAATTTTATTAAGCTTGGGCACCGAAAAGCCCTGAAGACATCTAGAGTGGACTTTAATATTTTTGTTAACAATTTGCATCTCTTACTGTCTCTCCTAATGTGTTTGTGCCTGTGTAATCTTCTGTAAACTCTTATCTCTGTCCTTTTGATGTATACAGAGTACATTTGAGGAGGGCAGCAAATGGAAATGGGAATTCTTGGTAAACAAAATTCGACACATCCCTTGAAGGAAACATGTTTATTGCCCACGCTGTGCTTCGAGAGCAACATTCTATATTGCACAAGTGGGGGCTCACAGTGCAGACACCAAGACAGACTACAGCAAAAGCCCCACATTAAAGTTTGCCTCAGGCAGTCATTTATTATTGCATGACGCACCTCTGAAAAATACTGATGCATAAGATGTATCGGTTTTGCCACACATTCGTTTTTTCAAAGTCAATTCCATTGTCTAAGCAAAACTGGGCACGTTTCTGGCTGTCGTCGTGTGAATTTTCACTTCATAGAATAAGGGGAAAGAAAATCATTTTGTTACTTTGATGAAGACGCCTTATGCATTTTGACAAACTTGAGTCCCTCCAGGGTGCTTACTGGCCATGAAGCTCTTTCATATCTCATTCATTATCAGAGAGAGACAGGAAAATACTTCCTCATTTCTCTTGCGTATGAGTAAATTAGTGAAAACCACAGAGACTCGGTTTCATTAAAAGTGATGGAGTGAGACTGGCTGCAGCCGCTGCACAGTGGGGACTGGGCTGAGCTGACTCAGTGCAGTCTGCCCTGCAAATTCAGTAAAAAAGATCAGCTGGAAATTTCTCTGTTGAAGAACTACCTACTTGCAGTAGCCAAATTCCAAGACAGCTTGATGCTGTAAAATCTGAGCTCTGAGCCTTAAACTCAAGACCCAGCTGAACATCTCACATTCCTTAGCTCCATCACTCTCTTGCTCCACATATTCTAGGTTTCCATGTGCTAGACCTGCGTTTCTGCTTGCTTAAAACCATTGCTATTACCATCATCAACCATTTTAAGTAATGGCCAGCACACAATAATTATGGAGACTCTTTTCCCATGAGTTTGTCAGGGTTGGATGGATAAAAAGCAAAGTAAATGAAAGTTCCAGGAATTACTTCAAGCACAGCATTCTCATCAAGCAAGGAAGCACTTGAGGTGCAAGGGAAACTGGATAAATCATTTGAATATGAGCTGAGTCAAATCTCCATCATTCCCCTAAAATCTTATCTGAAAACTTCTGGATTTTTTTTTGTTTGTTTGCTTGTTTGTTTTCTTTTTTTCTCTCTGAGGTTTCCACTGTTGCTACGCAGTCCCATGATCAACAGTATTTCAAGAAATAAGCGTAAAGATGCTTACAGCAGTTGAGATTTCTGCCTGTGTGTTGCCAGGGGAGAGCAGCAGGAGGATCACTGCCTGCTGAGGTCTTGCTTAGGTTACAGTCCAACAGTGGTTTACATTGCTGATAGTCACAACAGCAGGGTAATGCACATAGCTGGCAGCAGATAAAACCTTATGTTGCAATTATATGTGCATGTCTCAAAAACCATATTGAGGACAGTGAACTGTAGGTTGGAGAATTGGCCTTACACTTCATTAGTAGGGAGGAAGAGTAATTGGCATGGTTCTGGTCTACATCTTAATGTCTTCCTACCACTAGAAAGCGTGATGCATTCCAGCACCATCAAAATGCTGAGCCCTCACCCAGGCCTTCAGCTTTCTGCAAAGTGGCACTATATTCAAGAGAAGCCTAGAAACAGCAACAGAGAGATTGCTGCAGGCTCAGACTTAAGCACATCCTGATTTTTACGTGAGGCACAACACCTACTTTTTCTATGTTTGACTCAATCTACTGCTCCAGGTCCCTCAATTTCATGCCTTTTTCCTTCCCAACCCCTTCTGACCTCAAGGTGGAAAAAAGACCCTGAGATATTTTAATCAAAGAAAGCCATTTATAGGTGATTTATTAAAATTTCTGTCTCTTGTTATCCACGTAGTTCAGCCAGTCGTAAATCCCCCAACCAGGCGGCAGAATCCTGTTTGGATGACTTAACACAGCTGACTTCTAGCTCTGCTTAGCTCAAATTTCCAGAAAATCTGTGTTGCTACTGATCATAATAATATACTATGCATGCTCTTTTTCCAATATCTTTTTTCTCTGAAAAGCTCCCATATCTTTGAGCTACTCTCTTGTGACGCAACACACCATTACTCTGTGAAGCTCACATCTTGCATAGACTGAGGAGTTATGGTCATTTCACAAAGTCCTGGACCAGACACATGAAAATAGGAGTATAAGGAACATCCAACAGCCATCCTCTCACCTGGGTTCAAGCCACCAGGCTACCCAAACCCCTGGGTTATATGTATTATTCCACTGGGCGCAGTCTGCAGGAAGCAGGAAATAACACGCATGCTGAACTGCACACGAATTAAATCCTTAAAACACCACAAGGAATGGAAATACAGCTGGAGCAGAACTATAATGCTGCAGACAGAGGGTGATCACCCCGTCTTTTCGTACAACTCAGCAATTCAAACAGCCAATCTCCGAGGTGGAAGGGTAAGAAAAGATAACCTGACGAACTATCTTGGTGCTCCTGGACATCAGGAAGGAGTGAGCAGCACATTTTCCTGTCTATCATGGAATTATCAACAATTTTCTCACTGCAAATCAATGCAGGAACAATGTCCCCAGTGAAAATAATTCAGATCACCTCTGTTCTCCAGGATCACTGATAAGACAACGGCACTCTGCATGGATGACAGGCAAGTGGGTTGTGATAGGATGAGGGGGAGAGAAGCGAAGAGCAGCTGCTCTCTGACAAGCTGCCTGATGTGGGCTGCCAACAAAACAGTGCCAACTGCAGACAAGTCATCCCAGACTACCAAATACTCAAAACCACAAAGGCTAAAATTAATCTATTGCTTCAAAAGCCACAAACAGAGGCAGATGTAGGATGCACCAGTGGATTATCTATCAAGACGCAAGCTTTTCTCTAATCCTGCTGCAAAGGACCCTGATTCTCACCTGCTCCACAACCAATGCAGGAAGACAGAAGGCACTACGGAAAGTGGAATGTTTTAATGCTGCCCACAGTGTGTTCACAAATACAACTTCAGTCCATGCAGTGCTGTGCAACTCCCAGAGACACTACATGACCTACTACAAAATACAATACTTCGAGATGCACAGCCCCAAAACCGCCTTTATTTCACAGCCCATTGCCAGTGCTCTTCAGTGCAGAAAGTTAGTCCATGTGAGTTATTCTCTCATCAGTACTCAGGAGATATATAGTCTGCACTTACATTTCATGTTTGGAAAGAAATACTAATACTATGCTGTACTGCAACCTTTCACCATTAGCAAAAGTAGTTCTGTAGAACATTGTTGTCATAAAACAGCTGCTATGTTCCTCTTGAGAGGCAGCTATACTTCAGCAGTGGGAAATCTGACTTCTGTGGAGACAGCAGAACTGTGGCCTTGCTTCAAAGTACGGTGTTGACCTTCTGAGTCAGGTCTATGGCAATGCAGAGCTGTTCTCGTGATTTAGGGCAAGGTCCCCAAGGGAAGGAGTACAGATTGCTGGCAGTGTATGACTAAAGCCTTCTCTCTCAGAGCTTGCACACAGAATTGGGAGTGCAGAGCTGGGGCCACAGCTTTCCCCGTGCTCAAGTTGCTCCTCTTTGAATCACAGAAAGATAGCTACAATTCACAAGGGAAAGTGATCGGTCTCTCTGATCCTGCCCCTCTGAAAACCAAGGCACAGGGAGGGAATGAGAGGAGAGAGAGGAAACCAAGGACAATTTTTAAAACATTATGGTCAGGTCTTTTTGTATGAAGGAGTTGGCATTTTTTTCCCTTTTAACAGGAGTAAAAAGAAAAGGCCCAATACCGTTTTGAAGCTGTTGGATTTACTGACTGCCCCCATATTCAGTAAAATTAACAGTCATGTCATGAATGTGGAAATGGGAAGAGACCCTGAGTAAGTGGAAGGCTACTATTTAAACAGCTAATAAGGCCTTAACTTTTAATTTCCTTACTTTTGTAGGCTTGCATCAGATGTGCATGTAGTCTACTGCTTCACAGCTACAGAACGTGCTTAAAATTTCTTTATTTTTTCTTTATTTGAAGTGTTTAAGGCTGGGGATTTGAAGGAGGATGGCAAACCTCTAAGAAAGCCAGCATACAACTTACAGACCAAACCTTTCATCTTTCCTGGTTATAGCAGAATGCTTAAGGGTGAAGCATAGGGTGTGAAGGAGGTAATCTTCCATTTGCCAGTTCGTACAATGGCCCATCCAGTCACACATGTTTCTAATCCTCCAGCACTTGGGCTTGTAGACAGTGCACACAAACTAAAGATGATCCTAAATCTACTACAAAAATCTACAGGCTATGGACAGTTTACTCAAGATGCACTTCTGAATGATTCTTACAGACATGGACAAGTTTTTTGTTGTTGTTTGGTTGGTTGGTTTGTTTTTGTTTTGTTTTAATAATTTTCTGGTCAGTAATATTAAAAAAAAAAAAAGTAATCCAGCCTTAATCCAAATTCAGTGATTTCACATTAAATATTTATAAAGAAAAAAAATACAGAGAAACATTTGGGTAAACTGAAACTGAGGCCACGTGGAATCTATCCCTGGCTAGTTACTTCCTTTAAGAAGAGAGGGAAAAAAAAAACACGCCCTAATTTAAACTTCTTTCAGCCTACAACTGTGACCATAGTAGTTTCACCACGAAGCATCCGATTTCAGCAGGGTTCTCAGTTGTTGGCTAGTTTTACACCAACTGGGATGCAGGGTTTTTCCCCGCAGCCATTTGTGTAGGTTCCACATACTGGCCAGGCCAGGGTTAAATCAAATGATTTCTCCTGTTCTAGCTATTTGCTTTCACTACAGCTTCAATACTTCCACTACAAGGACTGAAAATATAAACCCAGCTCTGGAAGAGCAAGAGCACGAAGTATCTGCAATGCAGAGTCAGGCAGACTCCAGACAGAGGTAGCTCACCACAAAGGAATGCAAAGTCTCCCATTCAGCAACCCAAATCGTTCCGCTGTGAGCAGAGAAGGCAGAACAAAGTGGTCACTGTATGACCAAGACTATACAAGATGGCTTTATTCCTGTTTGTGTTGAGGTAGTCACTTGTTTAAAACCACAACCTCAAACATTTCAAAAGCACAGTGACCTCACCTAGCTAGTTGGAGTCTGTCTGTGGAAAACCCATTCACAACTTTTTTGACAACCTTCCAAATGCAAATCACACTGGTACGAAGAAAGAGAACACTGATCCGTCCTTACTCCCTATCTACACCTGATTCTGTTCCCTGTTATTTCCATACCAGTATCTTTTGAACCTCAGTCCCTTCTCCTCTGCAAGAATCTCTGTGTTGATGCATTAAGCATAATGAATGCCAAGTCAGAAGTAGAAAAGTAAGGCCACTAACTGCCCATCTGCAGAATCCAGACAGTATCAGCTACTGTCTACCTGTTTTTGCACTGGCTTCCTTGCTCTGGTTTGTTTATAATCGCTCTTCAAGTGCTGGTGAGCCAAAGAAAATGTCTTCAATCCAATTACCCTGCAACATCAGCCCTTTGCCTGTGGCTGACACAATTCTTATGATCACATAAGAATTCTGTTCTGTTAAGGTTGGGATGAAACATGCTGTTCTCATGAGAGCTCAGAGACGCGGCAAACTGACCATAGAGCCTTTTACTTCAGCCTCACCCAGTGTCTTGGGACCATAAACAAACTTTCACTGAAGTAAACACAGTAGCAGTTAAAACTGGTTATTCTTGTTCAAGTTCATATAGCATTTTACATCTAGTAAAAATAGCTAAAAATGACATAGACTTATGTAGTGAAGGCCTTGCCTAATGTCTTCCCAAATTAATTAAAAAGGAGTGCAAAACCCTCGCTAGACAGTCTTCTTTCAGGGTGACAGTCATTTTTGATTTGATTCAAAACACACTACACTACTAAGTAGGCAGTGCCTTAAAACATGAATAAAAAGGAAGGCAGCTGAGGGATAAAGAAGACAGATGGGGACAACCAATTTGGGCTGTATGGTCAGCGAATACCTCACGTTGTTATGCAGGACTATTTCTGGCCCTGCTAGGAACCACTATGAAGGAATCTGCAGATATGTACTCGCTCTCCATGGTTGGGAGAAAATGATAATGGGCCGAGAATACAGCAGTAGAAAACCCTGGGAACTCAGTCACGGTTCAGAAGAAATTTGAGGAGCAGGAGACCAGGGCATAAACAGTTATGCCCAGTGGTTAGGACCAAATTCCATGCAAAACAAGGACAGAACTTGAGCTAGAAAGTGAGGTTAGAAGCCAGAACATAAGCCGTGGGACAGGAGAAGATTTAGAACAACACCCAGCAGCATAGTTGCTAAGCTGAGGGACAACTGTAAATTCAGCCTCTGTTAAGCACAGAAGCCAGTCACCCAACATGCCCACCCATAGCTAAATGCAGCTCAGCTAAAGGATTAGTGTATCTCACAACCAGTTCACTAAGTCTGGGCTGGGGAACAACTATTTTTAAAGGCCATTGACCCTCAAATCCATTATCATTGTTCAAAAGGCAAAAAAAAAGACAAAAAAAAAAAAAAACCCACAAAAAGCATTGATTTCATGTGAAGGGAAAGAATGGAAGTGATTTGATGGGCATGTTATATATGGCTTTGTAAGAGTCTGGGAGCACTTGTTTAATCCCGCTTATTTTTCTCTTAAGCAATGGCTAGGGATGCCAACCTTCCAACCCTAGAGAGTTAGGTTAGAAAACAGTGGCAGGCTACTTGGGTTGCCTGTGTACCCTACATGGGCAGTTAATGGGTAACTGAGTTCAGCTAAGCTACAAAGAAACACTACAGAAGGAAGAATGTAATATTTTTTAAGGGGAGGTAGAGGGGGTGGTCATTGATTTGGAAGACACATAGGGTCTTCATGGAAGAAGGAAGACTCAGCTGTCACCAGTCAAGTCTGGTGACAAATTCAGGGGGATATGTGCAAAAAAATGGGTGAGCCTACAGCTTCTAAGCATGCAAGTGGAGGTAGCTGGCTCTGCAGCTGTGTCTTCTGCAGCGACAAACAAATTTCTCATTCTTGGAGCGAGGCACACTCTTCTGGTGCTGTGGCTCTCTGAAAACCCAATTACACCGAGTCGCCCGTTCTGATCCGTATTAGGCATGCCTCAGCGACGGACCAGCTTGGCAATAATTCCATCTGCAAGAACTTGCAGCGGAAGAGTGAACCTCCAGCAGCAAAAACAATCAGAAAACAGGCAGGAGCAAGGCTAATCCATTTAGTGGGAGTAAAACAGCCTTTATTAATAGCAATAATAAAAAATAGGCTTAATTAGTGATGCTAGAAAAAGCCTGTCTTGGTCAAGCAATGCATAGACCATGCAGCTACTGAGTGTAACCAGATCTATAGGGAAGGTGTGGGGAGCAAGGGTAGAAGAGAGAAGGGAGGCTGAGGTGGCTCGAAACAAGGCAATACACTATCAGCTCTCCGAGTCTCTCACAGCTTTTCATTGGCTTCACCCCATCAACTCAGAAATCAAAGAGCTTCAAGCATCAGACATTTGTGTCTGCTCCATCTTCATCACTGCCAGACACAGTGCTGCGATTAAAAGAATGGCAAAATAAGGAGCTTACAGATGCAATCTCCCCAGCTGATATGGTGACTCACTGCATCCAGGGATCGATCCATAGGTTTGCCCTCTGCCGATAACTACACGCCACAGGGGTTAATTTAACTCCCCACTGCCTGGCTTTGCCTCAGACACTTTGCAGAGAACAGTTATAAATTATACAGCCCTCCAAAGACACAAAGCCCGAGGGTATTTTTTCAGTACATTTCCTTTGTTACACATCTTCCTGTACCTGGACCTGTTTTGCTGCTTCCAAGTCTCATTTGTTTTCTTCCTGAAATTGCGTTAGTGTCATTTACTCAAGCACAAACAGCCCAGAGGACACTGAATTAAAGTCACAGAAAGAAAAAGGGTAAAAAAGAGGATCCTTCCAAATCAGCTATTTTATTTGCAAGTGTGCAAACATTTATGCATGTGCATACAAACACAAACTTCGGAAAGTAATTTCTACAAGGAAATTGCAAGTGAATACACAGCTAGTCATTACAGAAACACTAGTGATTTTAGATAGCTGTTTCAAGGTCTTGAAAGGGTGTAACAGTGATAGCTAAAAGGATGCACATACAGCTTTTTGCAGTGGCCTTACGCGTGCTCATTTTAAGGTTCCTATGTCCAGTTCTAATTTGTAGTTTAGTTTTATGGATAACAAACTATTACATGAGAGGATAAAACTTAGCACTATTCAATCCTTGCAAGCTTCTTTCAAATACAGGTGCTAACCACTATCTCAGTGAGATTTATGATGAATATAAATCCAGCAGCAAAGCACATTGCAAATCTGACATTAACTCTATGATCATTAAACTCTGTGCTCCTAAAACTTTAACCATCATTTATGCTTCTGATGCCTCCCAAGACCCCATACAACCTATTTACAAGCTAATGCACAAATCCCAATGATATCTCAGTATGCTTCTGGGTCTAGATGAACCTTCACCCTGAATATCACATAGTAGAGTAACTATTACCACATCCTTTCTGTTGGGGCAAGGTATTAGGCCTCCACTAACCTTATACATGACAAAAAAGCTAACTTCACACCTTGATTACACCTTTCAAGTAAAATAGATTTTTTTTTTCTTTTAAACTAGCCCATACGTTTTCTCCTTATTGCTAGTGGTCACCAGATCCCTTTACAAAGTCTTTGGGAATTTAGATATTACTTTCATTCAGGATATCCTCTTCTTCTAATTTCCTACGCCAAACAGCACTTGAGTTAAGATTTCCAGCTTAAACACGAAGGATTATTATCAAAGTTACTACAAGCCACTATTTCCAGCAAGTATTTGTGACTGCTGAAATATTTGGGTTGATAGTACCAGAAAACAAAATTCTGTTCTACAGCCTAGAAAGGATGCCATTAATCACATCATCAGTCCTGGCCTGCAGTCCTGCCACAGAGGCTTACCTCTCTGTGAGAAATTCCTGTGTTCTCAATTCAGTGATGAATGCTCTAGTCTTCTCTTCTGTCTCAAACACTAGCCAATAACACAAAGTTTAAAAAAAGTTCTAGAAATACCCAGCAGCAAACCATTCCAAAATTATCTACAGACAGGATAAATTCTCCCCTCCCTCTTACTCCTTTAATTTCAACTGCTGTAAAGGTTTCTTAAGGAGATGAAATTCTTCCTTATAATCAGAGATGATCGTTTCATGAGCACAGGTAACTAACCATGCCTGGCTGAAAGGAAGAACAGGGTTTTTAACTGATAAAGAGTGACTACTGCTCTCTGGACTGTGCTGAGTTAATTAAATATGGCTTGTTTCACTTAGGGCATATCTGTAATCAGGGGAAACTTAGGAAAGTTAAGCCAAATTAAGTACAGGTGTAAGTCTAAGGTGCATTAGCTAAAGAACATGGAACCCCGTACAGATGTTTTCAGTCAGCAGTAAAATGGGGTCTGAGCAAGCTAATGGGAACTCAGAGCAATTTATTTCTCATGGAGAGTGCTGAAGGGGTTTAGTGAGCTCTATCTAATGTATCTGGAATTCAACCCTTTCACTAATTTGGTTTCACTTAATCAAGTGCTTCTGCATAGGCAGGCCTGTAAAATCCTTATGTGACAGTCCAGAATGGAGCCCTACAAGTCACTCGGGCTCTTTTGACTCTATTGGACACAATACACGAACAAATGGCGGAAAAGCCTAATTCATCTCTGCAGCTAATCTTGTCAGATCTTATGCAGGCACTTGCTTGTTCAGCGATGGGTATTTGTCAGCAGCAGAGACACAGAGGAAATGCATCCCTCAGCTTGAGATTTTGGCAATCTTCTGTACATAAGCATGTGTAAGACACAGCATAACAGCCCTCTCATTTTGTCTCCTGCTTTTCCATGACGCTTTTAGAAACCAAAGTAGGACATTTGTGCATTCCACAATTATAATTTTATTGACAGAAGAAGATATAATAGTTATGTCTAATGTATCCCTAAGGGTTGATAATTGGATGTAGATTGTATTCTGGGTTGGGAGATCTGACTTAAATGCATCTAAATCTCCAAAATAGACTGGGATGTGATGGGCCGGAAGGTAGAGGCGGGAGAATGATGCATCAGGTATGAATATAAAATGCACTTTCATTTCATCATTCTCAGAAAAATGTAATGGTTGCATTCATCTGCTGTCCCACCACAGTCGTCACTCAAAAGTACATAGCAAACAAACAAGAAGAGAGGGAATAATGACTGCAAACCAAATGAGCAGTTTTGGAGCTCTCCAATTGCTATAGGTAGACAAACAATATCAGCTGATGAACTGTTATCTAGAAGCAGAGCTTTCGGAATCAGGGCTACACACCAAAGCACTATTGCTCTAGCCAAGAAGCATCAGATGAGGTAACCACTGCCACCGAGAGCATCACAGGTCAGAAATGCCGCCGCTTGCTTGCGGTCAGGGCAAAGCAGCGGGGTGTGCGCGCACAGGAGGGCAAGGGGACACTCCTACCAGCGCTGGGTTGACTCACGGAGCGAGGCATGAGCGCACAGCTCGTGAGAAAGCAAGCACTTTGTTCCTTCAACTGATGGCAGGATGAGCACTCAGCTAAGCCAGGCAACAGAGCGAAAGGAGTGAAATGAGAAGTAAAAGGTTTAAGAGAAAACCACTATGCTCTTAGTACTGTTCTGTTCAGCTCCTCCATGCTCCTGGGCACAGAGGACAGCTGAGCTGCTCGGTGTGCAAACACCTGTGCAGGCGCACAGGCACCAAGGCCCTCACAGGGAACATCCCCTGCAGGCTGACACACACATCTGCCAGAAGAACGAAGGTAACCCTACAGAAACCAGCACACAGTCAGATGGCAACCTGGGCTGTGGCTACATGCAAGTGGCAATAGCCTATCCATCCTATGCACTATAAGAAATCATGTTTTTCTGATTTTCCCTCAAAGAATCTGAAAAGCTCTTCAGGCTTTCCGTTCCAAGAGAAACTGAGCAAGAAAGCCCCTAAGAGCCCGCACTACCTCAGTGGCCAGGACCGTCAATAAATTTGAACCTGGCCTCATTGAGGAAGAAGCTGAAGTCTGGTATCTCAGACCGCAAGTGAGACCATTGAGGGGAATCAGTTCCTCAGTTCTTTTACCTGAAGTTTCTTCCTGGAAACCAGATACTCTTCCCATGTAAGTGTCCTTAATGCAAAACACTCGCATTGACAAACTGACATTTCCTAATAACTCAGTTATTTCCCAAAATATTTTCAGGTAGATTCAGGTGCAAGACCCTGGAAAGGTCGTGCTGAGGGTCTATTTTGCTCGCTTTCGTTCCCACACTGCCTGGGAAGTTTTACCTACCAGGCTGAACTGTAGCTCACAAGTACAAGAAAAAAAAAAGTAATAATAAAAATAAAACAAAAAAAACAGATGTGAGGGTAATACAAAATTCTGATCCAGCGAATAGAACGGAAAGTTAATGCGGCTCTGTTCAAGGTATCTAAGAGCAATGCATGTTTCTTCTGTTTCAGCAGCACATCCATCACCATGTTTGCCTCAGCCCTCACAATCCAATGTATTACAGTGCAGTTAAGAGGCGCTTGTGCTTTGCTGTCCAAAATGTTCGTATTTTATAGCATTAATGCTGACAGATTTAATGGTGATTCCTACTACACAGATTTGTTTTTCTTTACAGTATATTACTCAGTGCTTCTCAGGCTTTTGCAATTTAGAGACCCCTAAAAACATTTTCCAGAAAGGGTGGCAAACCTTATAAGCCAGTCTAAGTCCACAGACAATTGCTCTGTTTTTCTTAGTTGCTCTTCACAGTCCCCCTGGAAATAATCCATGGGTCTCCAAGGGCCTGTGGATTGGAGCGTGGAAGCCGCTGCTCTGCTGCAGCAAGGCAGTTCAAGGGGCGGTTATGGAGAATGCAACACTATTACGATGCTGGTATAGGAAGCTGTAAATCTTACTCAAATTCTAAAAAAAAAAAAAAAATTGCTTGTGAGAGCACAGTAGAGAAGACAGTTCAAGCCAGAAATCTTTTAAACATCATAATGGTACTTCTGGAAATGGGTATTAGTTACAAATGAATAAATATTAAGGAGTGTGACAATTAGAGTACATCCTGTTCTGCAAGTGGAAATTTCTCAGAGAAGTGACTTAACCAGACTAGACAGGTCGCACGCGTCCTGTGAAAGCTTAAGCTAAAAAAGCTTCCGCCAAACAAGGAGAAATGGGAGCTGAGGTGTGGATGAAACATTACCTCAGCTTTGGCGAAAGCGAACAACATGCACACAAAGTGGGAGCATTAGAAAGCTGCTGCCAGCTATAGTTAACCATGAGCTTTATTCACGGAGCTTCCAGCTACACACAAGGGGATGCAGCTGCCTAATTGCCTCATGCAGTAAGTGATGGTGAGCCAGAGCATGTCCCCCGTTAATACACCCCACTCCTCATTACCCAAGCAGCTTGTCAACATGCCAACAAAGTCATGTTGCAAGAGCAGAGCAGAGGTTAAGCTGAAAAGGGGCACACCAAGTGATTAAGCCCCACAGTTGCCATCTCTGTAGGCCATTCAGGCGAGTCAAGGCTCCACCGGGGGCTCTATGCCCAGGCTGCCTGCACGTGTCTGGGAAGACGGTGCAATAAGATAGATCTCCTCCCTCAGAAATCATTGTAATTAACTCTGGCCAAGGAAAAAGCAACTGTAGAGCTCCTCGGGCATTCAGAGCAACAGAACACATCAGGATGAGCAAAGAGCAGAAGCTGGCAGCACACAGAGTGTGCCTAGAATCTCAGCTGGGAGTCTCAATCAATGACTTTGAAGGGAAAATAATAAAAAAGAAAAGCCACCAAAACCCCCAACCACTTTAATTTGCTCTTAAAGGTTGGAACAGTCATAAAAAGGAAATCCAGGTCAAGTACAAAAATGACCAAACTTCAAAACACTATACTGAGGAGAGAAAAATGTGTCTGGAGGAAGCTGGGAGGAGAAACACATTTGCAAGCGAGCAACTTGGGCAGGAAATGCTGACTTGGCATTCAAGCAGCTTCCAGCAGAACTTCTACCCAGTCCAAACTCCTTTGGCATTTGATGGTTAGACACCGGCAAAGCAAAGGCAATGCCTTCAGTGATCAGACATAAAGATGCAAAATATGAATATGATTTTTTTTTTAAGATGAAGACATCAAGAAGAAGGAAAGCAGGAAAAGTTCAGGAGAACCCTGTGCTGTTAAGATACCAGCTACTTGCTCACCCTTCTCACTTGATCACCTCTCATTAAACTTCCCCAGACTTGGCTGCACTGAACCAGCTGCCCAGCCCATGGTGCACAGCCAGGAGCAGAAGGATGCGAAGCCGGGTGCGCGGAAGCGCCAACAGGACTGTCCACAGCGATCAGCCACACCGCAGTGACACTCCCCAGCGCTTCCCACCTAAAGCCACCTATTTTCAGTGCCAATGGAAGAAAGATCTAGTGATCATTCATTTGCATCACTTGCCTGTCCAATTGTTACAGCTCATTCAAGCTTTCTCTTTCAGGCACTTCCACATATTTCACCTGTCAGAACGGGGGACAAATCTGATCAGCTTCCAGATGCAGCTTAAGCAACAAGGACACGGTAGCCTGAGTTTCTGGGCAGCGAAAGGAGACCTCAGGCACCATGGCGAGGCACTCACTACCCTCTAGTGTAGACTAATGGGGAACCTTGCTCTTTTGGTGCTTCAGTACAGCACGGCTAACATCAATGCCAAACGCGTATGAACACTGAGGGCCCACCAAGAGATAGCCGAGAAACAACAGTTTTTCACTCAGCATACATGAACGCGTCAGAGGCACAATACTCAGCCATCTATTACAAGCATCTGAAAAACATTTAAGTATCCAGAAGCTTTATATAACAAATTGACATGGAAAGCATTCATTAAGGAAATTACAGAATACAGTACACACTCCATACCTTTGGAGCAGCTTGTTATATGGAGGGGTAGTTCCAACAAGCAATAAATACACATGATAATATATAGAAATAAAAACAAATCTTTGGCAAATGAGGCATAACCAGTTCTCATGCAAATAGTAAAATATTCTATTTTCTCCTCAAAGCACAGAATACACAATGATTTGTTCTATACATTAAGTATAAATTCAGAATAAGACTTCAACCATTGCCAAAAAAAGTCAACAAAACACAGAACAAAGATTATGGAATGCACCCCCACTTTGACCAGTCGTTGATATATACACATTATAAAAAGAAGGGCGAATTCCTAATTCTAAGATGAAGCGAAAGTTTTAAAATATTGTATTTCCAAGAGGAGCCTTTTACTGAGAATACTCAACTTCAAATCTTTACTGTGGGGGGCATCAGCCAGACAATCAAGGTCAAAGTCCACCATCTGAAACCCAAAAACTGAAGCAACCAAAGTAATATTTTGTCTGTTTTGGTCCTTGTATGAACCTAGAGTATGCTGAATTACTACCTGTTGATTCTCCCTCCCACTCCAGGACTGCAGTCCTACCAGCTGAAGCACAGGAACAAAATTGCAGTGTTTCTGTGCTGTACAAAGGCATTACTACCATCCTCTGAAGTTTTATGTTGCACAGGCTATTTCCTTAAATATTAACAACAATAAGAATATGGGGCTGTGTACACTTAATAAACCAAAAGTCAAAAAAAAACCCAATACGTTCTACAAAACTCCAAAGAGCTAGTTAAATATTTACTAAATAAGAATATTTAGTATTTAATAAGATTTAATTTAGTATTTAATAATAATTTCAGATACAAGAAATGCAGCTCAGTGTTTTAGCATCTAAAATGTTCAAAATTGTTCCAAGGCATGTGCTGCTATATTTGCAGCATTTCATCATTATTTTAACAGTGGCTAAAGTTAATTGAAACAAGTTCTTAATAAATAATAATAGATTTACCCTCCCACTCTCAGAGGCTGTTCGGAGGATTAGTCGATATTTGCTCAGAGCTTTCAAACTGGGAAACGCTCTATGAACACAATTATAATATTCTTACAAAAATATTCCTTTGCAGCTTATTCTTGTCTGTAATTAGATGCAGTGATCAGATTATACTCCATATTATGCTGCCATTTTCCTTTATCAGCATACAGCAAGCAGCTCCAGAGGGCACCTGTGCCCCTTTGCTAGAAAGGCAGCAAAGCCATTTAATGACCATCAAATAGACTAATCAAATCCAAAGGAGACGCAGTAACTTGCAGGTATACACACAGTGAAAGACACGGTGCCTCTCTTCTCCCACTGACTGAGCACTGCAAAATTAGCTAATGAGAATGATTTAATAATGAAATAGATACTTAATGAGGCTTGGTTGCTTTATGGATGAATAGCCCTCCAGGACACCAGCCATCCTAGTTCACACAAAAGCACATGCAAGTGGGCCTCCTTGCAGACCTCAGAGGAGTGTGCCCTTCTGTTCCTTACATCCTGCAAGTGATAGGCTGCATCTCACAAGTTCTTGTTGGGTATTTTCTCTATACAGTTCTCCCTCAAATGGAATTAGAGGGTTATTTCTGACTGAGACTGGCAATTGCCTATCAGGACTACGATAATGGAAGGAAACAAATAGAGAGAAAAGACACTCAGAATAGCTGTCATTGTGTACTGCGGGATACACTGCCAAGAATCATATTCATACTGCCTCTCCTATATACTTTACTGAAACAATTTTGGCAGAAGAGGAAGTCCATGAGAAAGACATGAGTTTTGTGCCTTTGAGAACTTGGGTTCAGTGTTGATTGTTCATGCAGGAGGAAATCAGTACAGCGGGTTTGTATTAGCTGCTAGGGGTCATACGCTTCCATCTGCAAAATCACTGCCCACGGATACAGCACAATGCAGCATCTTGTGCTGCAGAGAGGCCAGAGAGCTTGAAAAGCGGCTGAACAGTCCTTGCATAGACCACGCTGCTCAGCGTCCAGCTGCAGCTGGCCACAGTGGCTTTGACATACACAAAATACATCCAGGGGAAGACAACAAGGACATACTCTCCTCTTTGCTTGCCCTCTGCCTCTGAAATATCTTGTGATACAGGGAGTGCATGTAATCTGGAATATGCAAAAATGAGAAAGAGCATTTAGCTTCATGTTCTGTTATATACAAATCCCTGAAGATCATGTGGGTAGGATTCAAATAAACCTCTCAGCTCGTGTCATCCTTAACAAATTCCAAGTGCCACTATTTCAGCACACACCAAAAACATTTCTGAGGCAGCTCAAATAATGGCCTGGTAGGCTGAATGTGATAGATCTTCCATTTTGATTCTACACGTCTTCTTGCTCAGTCACACTAGGAATGCATGAGGGAAGCTGCAGTGTTTCCAGCATTGCCAGCCTTCACTAAATAAGTGAAATCTGCTTCAATCCTTTTAAAAGAAGGCAGAAGGGAAGCAAAGGAAGAGCTACCAATCAGCTACAGAAGATTAAAAATAGTAACCATTTGATGCTACTGTGACAGGTCCAGGAGAAGAGCTGAACATAGCTCAAATAAAGTATTTATCTTTCTGGAAGACTTTCTCCAATGCAGGGAGCCAAGTCATCAGCATCTGCAAACGTGCTGGTCCGGGGCAGAGTTTGGTTTTAGCCAGAACTATAGACTGGTTCATACTAGTGAAGCTGTTGTGGTTTTTGAGGCCACAGGCAAAGCCAGCCTTGCTAATTTCCAAGTTTCCTGCTAATTCTCAAATTAAGACACCAAGCATTTTCAGCACTATCACTGTTCCAACCCAATTCACAGTTTGAAACTTGTCTCTTTTGCACACTTGCTTAGCTCCCCTGGCCAAAAGGCATGGTCACAATTTACCTGCACTCTCCCTAATGCAGAGCTCCATGCAGGGGTTTTCTTAGCCTTAAATCAGTGTCAGCCCATTAGGAAGCCCAGCAGTCAGGAAGTTAATGGATTTAAAGGGCGGAGGTATTGATGGCTGTGAAGTGGAAACTATTTATCCTGTAAACACAGTAACAGCTAAGAGCTCATCTCATTACAATTTATTTGTTTGGAGCACTGGTGTAGGGAAGGGTTGGCAGATGGAAGTTCCTGTTATTGTAAGAGATGTGGGACAGAACTGCAGCAGGGCTCTGCTCTTGTGAGCACACTTGCCGGGGATGAGCCATGGCAGGGGGTTCTCTCCCACCTTGCTAACCAAGACCACTTTCCTTCAGCAACATCCACATAAACACATCTCCATGCTACTTTCCATTAACTTCTAGAGCAGCTGAGGCTGTACTACTTGCCCTTTTCTACATATTGTTGTATGCTCCAAGGCACGGGAATCCCACACGAGGCCAGCGAAGACGGCCTGCAAGCTGCTGCTCATCTGGGAAGTGGCGCGTAGAAATGTGTTGTGTAAATCACAAGTCGCAGCAGCGATTTTCAGTGTAGTCTGCCAGGTGGAGATCTCAAAAGTGGGACACACAGGTCACCCTCCTGCCCTTGCAGAACCTCAGCAAATAACCTCGAGAAAAAATAAAAAGGTAGGGAAGATGGATTTTTCAGCCAATTAGTAGCACATACAATAAATATCGAACTGTTCTGTCTGGATAGCAGCCTGCGAGCATCTTAAAGCCTCTAGCTTAGCGATTCCAAGTCTCCAAACCATTCAGTTCTATATAACCTCTCAACTGAATTATCTGAGAAAAAATTGGGAGATAATCCCAACGATTTCCACATAAAACCCTGCTAGGCCCTGTGAGCATTAGAGGACTGGAGTGAGAATGAACAGGGAGGAGAGAGGGAAGACAGTAAATACTCAGCACTTTATTTTTCTTCAAGGAATACAGAATTTATAGTTGTTTGTTGGTTCTTTAAGACTTGTTTACTCTGCCTTGTTATCTACCCAACTAGGATGCAGACCTATCTCCAGCCTGTACAGAAGGCCATCCACAGGCCAGAAGCAGACCTGCTGTTTCTCATTCCCTGCAAAGGCCAATACAATCCAGTATTATATATTACTCTCTCAGCAATATCTCCAAGCTGCAGCTAAAGTTCCATGTTTTTTTCACTGTAAAAGCAGTTTGTTTTGACATAGAACTGTTCAATAAATATGTAGCAAGCAACACTCAAAAGCTTAGGCAAACAGCTCACTTTTTGGGAGGAAATGGTCTCTGTTTTAGCTGTCCTGCATGTGGCCCCCAAGCCTCGTCACCAAGGCCTATCTTGTCTGCAGGTGCTCGGCACCACTGAAGGCAGTAGCTACTGCAAGTCCCACTCCAGTCACGTGGCATGTGTGCATTTCAGGTAGAAATCTAAAATTAGAGGCACGTTCAGTTACTCTCTGATCCTTGGGTCTGCTCAAAACCCATCTAGACAGGGATGGAGGAATGTCTTAAAATCGCCAACACTAGCTCTCAAATTCATTACTAGTGTCCGTAAAGTTGTACTAGAAGGAGATTTAAAGATACAGGCATGCTCTGAGGCTGCTTTGAGAGAAAACAAGACTTTAATTCTCAGATGTTAAAAACAAAAACAAGCCCTTTCACTCCTCTGCTCTTGGCTGTTAACTTTCATTTGTTTAGATGCCAGCACACTGCACTTCATAAAAATTAACACTTTTTTTTCCTTAAACACTTACAAGCTTGTTTTCCTTTTGCCTGTACCAGCTGTTTATCTCCTGACTTGATGATTCTCTTTGGAAATGTGAGCTGACATCTGCGTATGAGCGGATGCTGTAAATTGCCAGCATTTCTGTCTACTTATGCAAGCAAAGATTAGTTCCTCCAACTACAGTAGCATCTCTCCAAAGAATGCCAACATTATGATACATAACAACCCTCTCTGACTGCTCGTACTCCTTTTCATTCAAGCACCTCTGCCTTTTGCCGAAGGCAAAGCAATACATTAAGGCACAATACAAAAATGTCATTAAAGGAGAAAGCTTCCCCAAAAGTTCATATTATCCCTCACAGTAGTTGCCAACAGTTGGCTGAGGATGAAGTACAAGTCCTGGAATAGGTCAAAAGACACAAATAGAGGTGAGTCTGTCTAACTTAGCTTGAGCATGACAACTGAGGGAACGCGATATCTGGTTCAACTCTTTCTGAGAAGGAAGAGGAAAGAGTAAGGGGGCTGCCCCAGGCACCAAGATATTTCACTATGACCTTGGCTTGCTCATTTGACCTGCCAAGAAGCAGATTCCACAGCTGTCTCTACTCTATTTCAGTAATTTCATTCACAGATTTTAAGCTTTTGCCTATCTCATCCTTGTATAACAACAGGTAACATTTACAAACAGAGTTTAATAACCACATTCCATGGACTGCCTTCCACAGAGCCATTTCCTCTTTATACCTCCCCACCCTGCTCAATGAATCTATGCTAAAAATACAGGAGAATCCATTATTCATCCAAAGGGTTGACAGATTCAGGAACTGGCCTGAATGTGCCTGACACATGGAAAGCATCACAGAACCAAAGGCCTCAGATTAAGTCGTTCCTCCTTAAACCAACTGGCTGTTAGTAGGATCTGAAATCAACAGATGCACCAGAGCTGTACTACAACCCACTGACCCTATTTCAAGCTTTAAAGGTTAAAGACAACATCTTAAATTACACAAGGAATGCACTGCACGCATGGGGCAGACATGTCACATACTCTCGAGAGAGAAATGAATTGCAGAGAAGGCAGGGCACAGCCAAAATCAGTTTCACACGTAATCCCTGCAGACAGAAAAACAGCACTGTGCTGGGCTTGCCCCATGACTCTGGGGGTTGGCAGACTTGTTGGGTAATACCGTGGTGCCTCAAATACTAAATATTAACTAAATATTAGCCAGACTTTTTTTGTATACTAAATAGAAATTATTAAAAAATTTTTTCCTTGCCCAGAGCAGGGAAAATACAGGATTTCTTTGTACTTGGAAAAGCTCTCTGTTCCCTAAATAAGAGCTCATAAGTAATTATTCAGATAACCTGTTAAGAAAAGAAAGCGACAAAGGTGGGGAGGTAGGGGTGAGGTGAGATAAGAAATGAAATTGGGGTCTGCCCAGAGAAAGATGGGATTTGGTCAGACAAGATCAGCTCCATAGAAATGCTTGCCCTCAAAAGATGGGGGGAAGAACACATTGTTAGCAAGGGGGGAAGGATCACATATAAGTTATAGGTATATTTATATATGAACAATCCCTCAATCTCATTTGAAGACAGTCTGCTGCTGTGGTGTTAGCTTTGAGGAAGCTACTTGTTGGAACTAGGCCTTCTCCCCACGCTGAGAATTCATGCCATTTTGACAGCTGTAGAGTGGCGGGAGCTCTCATTGATCCCTCCTCTACAGAGAGGACCACTTCAAACTCCCGCAGCCTACAGGCAGGGCTGACCCTGTCCACAGCCCCTCGCAGACTCGTTCTTTACTTGAGGAGATCAGCCGAGTCCTACGCAGCACATGTGGAGACATGGCAGCAAACAAAAAGCATGACATCCTATGATTAAATGGATGTGGATTACTTTACAATATACTACAAGAAAATAGGTTTGAGGAAAGGAAAAGCAAGAGGCACCCTCTACTATTAAATTACAGAAACACTGCTGCTGATTGTGCTGAGACTCCCACACCAACAGACTTGCTTGCTTGCTCACATATCCCCTCCTGCTTCACTCTGTTCCCCCTACTCACTCTTCTAAAACAGCCTCCCTCACTCAGTTAGCTATTTAACCATAAGGGAAAAAAATTCTGAAAATAAAATATTTCTGATATTATTCTGAGCTCTTAAGTTCTTGCTTTTGAGACCAACCCACTGCTCCACCTGAAGAAGAGAATATTTGTATATATTCAGAAGTGGAGGTATCCTTTTTTGTCACAATGTGTTGTTTGCAGGACTAATTCATTTGTAATTTCCAAAGCCCAGGAGACTTTTATCTAAAGAGGCATCAGATACGCAAGCTCTTCATGGAGACCCTTTCACATATTATGTTTAATCCTTGTAAGTTTCCTGATCGTGCTGAAATTGTTCCATTTTGTTTTTTAAGATGCTATGGGAGATGAGACAGGCTCCAAGTAGAGTATCAAGAAAAGAGATATCAGCAATGATTCCAGAAATGCACATGGAGCAAGAGGATCAATAATTTTAGTGCATTCTCCTGCTTATTTTGTGCTCCTTATACCCTGCTTCCAGCTACACTTTCTAAGAGCAATGGCTCCCAGCAAAAGTGTGACACAGAGCTTGATAAAGATAAACCTGTGATTTTCCAATGCACCAAACCACCTGTAGAAGTGAGGAGCAGAAATCCTATTTGAGCACAGGCAGCCTAAGTCATTTAGGCTCTCTCCCCACAGGAGATCTAGTAAAATAACAGATGCTTAAGGACACCAAGTGAAAAGTAAAAAAAGATTTCAGTGGAACAAACAGCAATGCCATGGAAAATAACCAGACCCATCTGACTCTTCCAAATGATGAAATATGGTAAAGGATGCCTGCTCTAACTATATCCTTCCAGTAACCTTTACAACCACAATAAAGTTATTAAAAAAAGAAAAGCAAGAGTCTGCATAAACTTGCAAGAAGCAATCCACCAGCTAATTGCCAAATAGTCAAGATATGCATCTGGCCAGAAGAAAACAAATACTTCCAAAAATAGGTATTATCCCTCCGCTATCATTTTCAGACATCTTTTAGACAGGCAGAATCAGACTGAATGTCTGAGTAAAATTAGATATGGCAACTGTTGTGTCATTGGTCATTCTAGGATTTGTTAAGCAACAATCTTTGACTGATCCAAGAGCTGTAGAATATTGTACCATAAAGCAGTCACTCACGCAAAAGATATACCACTTAGTAGGGATGGGTAGCTGAGTTTGCCTTCTCTTTACTTTTCAGACCTGCACAAAATGAGTTACACTGGCCCCAATGCACTGGTGAACCTTGGGATCCCTGGAACTCAGGGGCTGTGTTCTCCCTGCGGGATACAGCTTCTGCCTGGCAAGTAGAGAAGCTTCTGCAACCTCTCAAGTCTGCAGACAGGCTGTCTGCAGGTGGCTTCTGCCACTATGGCCCTCCAGCAAAGTTCCGTGGGAGCAGGCTTAGTACCCCTGCCAGTGAGGTGACTACCAAGTACCTGAAACAAGCACCCCTGCAGAAAGAGAGAGATGCTCCTTTCAAGAGTGGCAGGACTGCAAACCATTTGGCCTGTCAATGTGCTAAAATTAAAAAGTATCAGCGTCATTGCATCCTGTCTAGTGAGTATTTGGGTTTGGAGGCAACAAAGAAGTTCTCCATTACTAATAAGAAAAATAATTAAAACCCTTGACAAGGCCTTGACAGCTCACCAGCACAGGGCAAAGCACTGCAGGAACAACTGTCCCCATGGGAACTGCCAAGTACAGAGCACAAGAAAATAAGAACTGTTTGAATTAACAGAGAACATTTGCTCTAAATAAAAGCTATTTTGAGGAATTAAAGCAAACAAATGTCAGCTCCATGCAGCGTTGTGTTGGGATGTGATGTGCTGTAATGTGTTGTGACACTTCATAAATTAAAGCTTTTTCTTCTCCCCTCAGGGGAGAGGATTCAAATGCAGTTGAATGCATGAACTTGGAAGTTTTGCAGGTTTGACACTTACCAGTTTGTGCCTCTGCTGATCCCAGAAGCCCGGACACCTTCGTGCCTGCCCTGTGCACTGCTCTGCTCTCCCAAGAGGAGGCTGATGCACAAGGAGCTTGGAGCTCACACGCACACAGGTGCTGCAGACATCTCCTCTCAGCCATCAAGCCTCAAACACTCGTCAGTCCACAAGGTGAAACCAACTGATGTCATAGCTCAAAGTCTCAGTGTCAGGTGATGATTCTTTGGCAACCTATCTGTCTGACCACGTCGGTAGTATTAATGTTAGCTCCTTATTATGTATGAAGGCATCAGTCTTCCTACACTAAGTGTGGTATGAAAGGCCAGCAAACACCACTTGAAGCATCACCCCGTTTTAGCTGGCACAATTCAAAGATGAAATGACATGGTAGGCGCAAATAAGTGCGAGTGGTCAACTCCGTGGCACTGGAAGCTTAACTGTACAGTGGTAACCCACTTAGCTATTTCTAAGCTGAAATGGATCAAAAGAGAGCTAAAAGGCTCTGTGAGGAAAGCATGTAACTCTGCTTGTGCAATGCCTAACGTAGAAAGCCACCATTCTCACTATGCTTCTTTGTCACACACCACTTCCGCAAGAGCTTCAGAAGTAAAAGAGAATAGAAGCAAAAGAACAAGAGAAAAGGAGGTAAGGAGGAAAACAACCTAGATGACTTTGCTGGCTTAAAAAAAAACATATACACACAAACAGCGTCATTTTCTTCAGTATGTTTTACAACATCTTGGAAGGTGCCAACAATGAGCTCAGAGCTGCACGCGCTGCACAGGCACCAAGGAAGTTCATTACTTAGAAGACAAAGCAAGAACAGTGAGACACTATGATGCAAAGGAACAACTTGAGCTCTTCTGCCCCTTCCTACTTCCTGTATATGAAATCCTGAGAAAGAAGTCCTATAAAGCAATTTGATTTAGCTCAGAACTGAAACTAACTTCCTCAGAGAGGAGGTACAGACAGTAGCTAGATTTGGTAAAGACATGATTGCAAATTAGTTTTAAAGATCTTAGAGAGGTAAATACCATTTCACAGTTAGATAAACTGAAGTGCAGTTTCAGCTGTGGCATACAGATATTACAGTACACAACTAAATCTCATATTAATGTACTGAATATTTAAGGTTAAGTGTTAACGTCTCCCAGGCAGTTCCAAGCATGCAGTTATACACTCGCGGCGCAGCCACAGTGAACAGCACCTGCATGGGCAGCGCCGAGCCTCCACCTCGCGCAACACCCAGCACAGGGCCGCACGGCTGCCAGGAGCGCGGAGCAGCGGGAACACACCCTTGGGAGCCACCTGCCCAGCAGCAAGGCCACGGGGAGCAGGGCCCGTACTGGCACAGGCCACAGCACGGGCAGCCTGAGGCAGCCAAGTAGCCCTGCTCTCCTGCGTGCTGCTGCCAGCGCTCAGCCGCAGCATGGCACTGCACGCGTGGGGGGCCAAATGCCTCATGGACAGGGCAACAAACTTTTACACTTCCATCTTCACTCATAACTCACAGCCTGTTCAGTGCAAGGATGCATGTAAAAAAGAGCGTTAGTCCTGGAAGGGGCACAGTGATGCCGGCGGGGCTGAGCTCACCAGGTCAGACTTGCGTATCACAAACTCTGAGCTACTGCTTGCAGTGTTGGAGCAATTCTACCTGCAGCTACCTCAGAAGCAGACCGACTACAAGATGTGGACGGGCTCTTGGAAATATTAGCATATTGCTTCAAGTTTCATAGTTAAGTCATTAGGACAATTAGAAAAAGATTGCTTACAAAAGCCATCTGAGGTCTTGCTTATGTCAGTAAAGGATTTTTCTAGTTTAGGACCTGCTGTGCTGCTTCTGAGGGAGTCAACAGCAGAACTCTTGCAGCTGTAAGACTGTCCTTTCCAGTTCAAACTCTGCAATTCTCCACGTAGACAGGCTCCACCAAGAACGATGTTTCCTTAAGCCTCAAGGCTTTGATCTATTGTCTAAACTCTCCAGTATTAAGGGACACTTCACGCCCACTTGTAAACTCAGACCACTGCGAGCTCAGACAGATGCACTCTCGGAGTTCTCAAGGGAACATTTCAAAGTTTTAATAGAGGTGGCAGCTGCTCTTTATAAGCTGAAGGTAACAGCACTTCATTTTTTAAATGGAGGCAGATTCTGATTTATAAATATGAAAATCGAATGTATGCAAAAGCACAACCCCACTTCTCTCTGCGCATATGCAATTCAGGGAGCTGAACTGATCAGTCACCAAACGGAGTTGAAAGTCATTACGCCAAAGAAAAGACCTTGCTTGCCTAACCTCAATCCAGAATGAATCTAAACCTCTACTTTCCAGCCTCTGAATATGAATAGGGACAGAATGAATACGCTGACAGGTCTTTTATTACAGCTAGAGGGTGTAGCAATAATTAAAAACCAAATCTTGTATGTATGCAGCTATGACACTTTCCTGAAGAAATGCTCTGACTTTGTCTTTTTGTAAGATTAGGTTGTCAAAATGTTTTTTTTTTTTTTTCTTAAAGTCTGTGAGAAAAATCCCAACATATGGGATTTCAAAGTAAAGGAAGCTTTAAAAAGCTGCAAGAAGGATGACAACATCCTCCAACTTTCCCTGTACTAATCTGCGCAAATACCTATGTGCAAAACACAATAGCACAACGTTACAGTTGAGATGTAATACACAGAGATTGGGAAATGCAAATTCATTTTTTAAGCAAGAGCTCACTAATTCCACAGAACCAGAAACCATATTTCCTGAAGAAGTCAGCCAGCAATAACCTTAGCACAAGAATTCTGGCAAGGCTCTTTAGGAGCCCTAACACCCGTAGGTCTGGTACTAGAATTAGCAGGTGGAACATACCCTCCCACCTACTTGTTTTTAACTAATTTCTCAGTTGATCTTTTCAAGCTCAGTAAAGAGCACATTTCTCATGGAGCGCCACAGGTAGCACAAGCAGAAATGTGAAGTCAAAAGAAATATGAATTATTAAAAAGTCTGAACAATTGGGGTTGAGGGGGAAAAACAGTGGGGAGAAAAGCTCTTTGATAACTAAAGAATGACAACATGGATATTTTAAAACATTCAGAAAGGTCTTTTCTGGGCTGAAACAAATGGTGAAACAGAAAAGCCTACGCAGTAAGAGGTCTAGCAAACTTCAGAGCTGGAGTACATCCCAAAGGGACATTGAGAACACAAAGGATCTTCACACTGAGATAGAGCTCATCAACTCCCGCATCCACAGAAAGACATTTTTCTCACAAACTCTGCAAGTTTGGTGTTGTCTGGTCACAAACCTGGAGGGATCATAGAATCGTTAAGTTTGGAAGGGACCTCTAGGGATCATCTAGTCCAACCCCCCTGCACATGCAGGGCCACCTAGAGCACGTGGCACAGGACCGCATCCAAGCGGGTCTTGAAGATCTCCAGAGAAGGAGACTCCACAACCTCTCTGGGCAGCCTGTTCCAGGGCTCTGTCACCCTCACTGTCAAGAAATTTTTCCTTAAGTTCCTGTGGAACTCTTGGTATTTCAGTTTGTGGCCATTTCCTCTAGTTCTGTCGGTGGCCACCACTGCAAAGAGGTTGGCCTCATCCTGCTCACTGCCTCCCTTGAGGTACTTGTACACACTGATTAGATCCCCTCTCAGCCTTCTCTTCTCCAGGCTGAACAGGCCCATCTCTCTCAGCCTCTCCTCATAGGGCAGATGTTCCAGGTCCCTGATCATTCTCGTAGCCCTGCGCTGGACTCTCTCCAGTAGCTCCACATCCCTCTTGTACTGGTGGGCCCAGATGTACGGTACTCCAGATGTGGCCTCACCAGGGCTGAGTAGAGGGGCCTGCTGGGGACATTCTTCTTAATGCAACCCAGAAACCCATTGCCCTTCCTGGCCACAAGGGCACACTACTGCCTCATGGTCATGGATGAGTACAAAAATAAAGCTAAGTTATGTACTGCTATTTCAAGTCTGGCTGTTGATGCTGAGCATGATTTCTACAGGCTCTCATCTCCAATAACGCTTGAAAGTCAGCTGTTTCCAAGGTCCCTGTTCAGCAAACCTTACTAGAACAGGTACAGTTTTAAAATGAAGCCAGCAGAGTCTTACTTGAGCTTTCTTCACGTATGCCATTCCAGAAGACTTCACACTTTTGACTGTAAAACGGTTTCAACATATTTCTACCTGATGATGAATTTTTGTGTGCAATACCTTTATCATCAATTTAGAAACTAAAGATGCTCCCAGACATACAGTTTTCGGGATGCGGACGGCACTCATTGGGCCTTACCAGGCTGGCTGCCCATGTTCTAACATGCAGCTTTTCTTTCGGCCCCTCCCATTCCCTCCAAGAAAGGTGGGCTATTTTGCTCTGGACTAATAGATCACAAAACAAAAGATGTGCCACACTATCACAGATCGCATCTCCTACATCTCCCTTTCAAACTACAACATTATATCTGCCCCTGGATGCACTAACTCTTAAAATAATCACTGTTTGTCCCATGTTAACATCCATTTCCCCCTTTTTGTCAGACTCCTGAGGGTTTCCAGACACCTGCTTAATGCTGTCTTTCTCCAGGGTTTTATATTTTCCCATGTGCCACTGAGCTGCAAGTTGAACTATTGTGTGGTATCTCACATGACTGCCAGAAGAAAGAAACGTGATGGCAGCTTGTATTATTTGCTCTTTTGGATACTTAAGAGTATTTCCTCATTTTCAGAATACCTTTTTTTTTTTTTTTTTAAATATGTATATTTGTCGCACTTACTAGCCTTAGGTAGTTGGAGCAGCTACAGATGCCATTGCCCAATGCAGAAGAGAAGGGGAGGTAACCTGTATGAGGTCAAGAAAATTGCAGCAACGGGCAGCCCAGCTGGGCTCCTCATCACGGAAGAGTGGCCAGGCGCTGCCGACAGCTTTACCCGGGATTGCCGAGCGCCCCTGCTAGGCTCCTATCAAGGCATAGAGGACAAAAAAAGTGTCTGTAATAAGCTCCATTTTCCTGAATTGTTGAGGAGGAGGAGATAGAAAATCATTCCTGTAACACTTCTGGAAAACTTGAGGAGGTTATTGCTATGGAAACCGTTCCAGCCAAGCGGGTGGGAAAGACAGAGCAGCAAGGGAAGCACGGACGCAGGACGGGAAATTCCAGCACCTTGAATGAAATCTGCGCACCTCAGGCAAAGCAATCTGGCTGGAATAACAGCAACAATTTACCCTGGTTTTACATAAAGAAAACCACAGGTGAAGGACAAGGAAAGGAAAACCCAAGACTGCTCTACAGAGCCCTGGAAACAGAAGCATATTAAAATAGAGCAAAATACAGCAAATCAAACCTCAAACTTCAATGGCAAAAAATAAGGTGACAGACTTTGAAAGAGACCTTGTCCTACAAATGACCTGTGAATCCACATCAACTATTTTCTGCCAGTTTCAATAGTAGGTGTGAATTCTGTTCCTTTCACTGTGTTTGTGTGAGCACATCAACATTTTTCTCATTGCAGGGAGAGAGAGAGTGGTCCCAAGTGCAAAGCATTTTGGCAAATGTCCTATAGCACTGGTGGGGTTTTGTTACATGTTTAAGAATTCTGCTAAATTCTTACACATTCCCAGCAACCTGGAGGTTTTAGATGAAAAGATGGAGTCTACTTTGGTGCAACCACATCATTTTCGTGGGATAAGCTGCATGTTTTTCTAGTGGACAGATTACCAAGGTTGGCAGGGGGCACATGGGGGAAAGGAAACTACACCACTAAAAAAAGACTTTCAACATTCTTTTATCTTCGTAAAAATAAAAGCCAGGCCTCTGTTGACAGAATTGATCCATGCTGCTTTAAATGTAGCTTGTTTCTTTTTTTGGCCAAATGCACATCTGTAATCCTCCAATTCCCAACCCTATTTCCACCAGATGGTGAAAATAGAAGCGATCTGGTAGGGAAAGCCTGATCCTCACCAGCACTATTAAAATGTAACACAGTTGTGTATGACCCAGCTCCACCACAGTAACAAACAGCCTTTATAAAACAGTGCAGTGCGTTTCTAAATTTAATAAATCCAAGTCATTTCACAGGCGTAAGCATTAGGCACAGCTGAGATTATTTTTTTACTTTCTCTAGTCAAAGAAAACCTGCAAAGCCAACAGTAAAGGTCTCCTGAGGATGGTGTAGATGGTGAAAACTATGCTGGTCTGGTAAGGGTTAACCTCAGCTTTGGCAGCATATTTTCATTCAAGTGTCTAAGCTTCTGCTGGAGGGGAATTTTACAAATAAACTTGCAGGCTTTGCAGATCAATTTTCTACTTGGTTTTATCACTCTTTTCTTGCAAATAGCCCCATTGCCTCTCAGTCTCTTTTTCAGGCGCATTTTAAAGTTCTGGTGCCATTTTTGAGACAATACAGGCTCCTCACTCCCTGCTTTTTTCAGTACTTGAAACCACATTTGGAGCTTTGGTGGCATTTGTATTTCCATCAAGAGTATTTAGGAATAAGCAGCTATGAAAAACATTACCCCAGGGCTCCAGCACTGCAGAGCATGCAGTACAGACCTTCACTGTCTGAATACTCAGCAAGCATTTAAATGATAATATTACATTAGAGTGGCGGCTGTAGCCATGTAAATAATTGTGCATTGTCCCTGCTCATTGATTTATTTTCATATGTGCACACGTGCACAGCTGAAAAATTGCCTAAAAAAATCCAAAACCCAGACAGCAATAATCTAATAAACTCTAACGTGAATCAATAGACTACTTAACAGCAGAGAGATAAAAAAACTGCACTTAATAAGAGTTAGATGGGATGGAGAGAAGGCTCTGCAGGATTCAGCCGGCAATATCAGTAGCACAGACACTGCGGACAAGAGGCAGGAGCCCTAAGCAGACATAGAGACCAGGCTGCATATGGGGCATAGCACTTCAAAAAACACCCTCCTGCTTTCAAAATACTAGTTACAAAGCAACAGGATTCATATGATTTCTTCATAGACATAAGATGTGACAGAATCTGGTGGATACTCAGGTTATGATGACCTTCAAAGGAGTACTCGGGAGCTGTTAAATTTAGTTTCTGAATAATGCAAGGGCTCTAATACAGATGTGTGACACTTGCACAAAAATTGTCTCTTATGACTGTGACCCAGAAGTTCCCACAGGAGAAAACTGCAAGCATCTTTATTCTGTAGTTCTTTCTAAGGACATGAGTGACATTTAAAGATACAGAAATCGAGGCATAAAAAACAAGTGACGTGCCAACGATTGGAAAGAATCAGTGGCAGAGATGGAAATTTATACAGTTCTCTTGACCAGCAGCCCTGTGCCCCACTTACGAGCCATGCGTCCCACCTACACTGTCTGACAACCTCTAAGACAAGAGAGTTGACTTCAGGAGACTGCAAGGTTCTCGGGCCCAGTGCAGGCAGAATAATCAAAGAGAAAGTAATGTATGCCACAGCCGCCACCTCCTTACACATCAATGGGGTTTCACTCAATGCGGGGTGGGGTGGGGGGGCGGGTAGAGGAGGGTGGAAGAACACTCACTCCCTCTTTCTAGGTCAAGTCTGAAGTACCTTAAGAAAAATACAGAGAATCCTCAAAAGGTTATCACTTGGGCATATATGCAGCAATTTTTTTTTTCTTAAAAGTGGACATCTATGTCTATCAGACATAAAAAACAGCATCATAATAACTAGGGAATTCTGATACACTATATATATTTTTATTATTAACCAAACTCTAGCAAGCCTTCGCTAATTTTGCATTTTTGTTATGGCTAGCTCTCTCTGATGGATTTTCCTGACATTGAAAGCCTGAGAGCAACTGGAGAATGACTGAGTGAATCCATCTCTAAAATTATTTCCTTCAAAGTCAGCAGAAGAGACAGATGAGACACCACTTCAACCACTCTGTTTCTGTCATGTAACAAAATGCTCCAGAAGTACCACCTGGCACTCATGCTCTCATTTTCCTCTCTGCTTCACGGCCAGTCTATAAAAATAATTACTAGAGAAAAATAGTTCACAGATCTTATCAAGAACCTGCTCAGCTATTGGGGTCGGGCCCAGTGCTAGTCTCATGCCCACTCTACATCCTACACGTATTAAGTTTTTTCAGTCTAAACAAATCCAACTATACCCCTTTGACAGGACACATTTTCAGGGCTATCACCCTCATGCGAGGACTATTGTCTAACTAAATTACCAGGGTGCTCTTGACCAGCAGTGGAGATATAAGAATAGAATACACACTGGTATTTGTGGGAATTCTACACACATAAGATTTTTTCCTTGACACAGTATTAAAACCAAGACAGACATCATCATTTTGTTGTTGGGCAAGTCTATAGGTTCCTTTTCCCTAGACTCCATCCTGCTGTCCTTTCCTTTGAGGAGAGCACATAAATCAGGAAAAGAGAACAGTGATTTTTATTGGACTTACATTCCTGCTGCTTTTCAATACAGTAGAACTTTATAAATTAATGTCATGTAGAGTGAACTGAAACTGAAAATCAGGATTGCGCTTCAGTGCAATTAATTCTATTTGGCTATAGCCCCTTTGAAATGCAGAATGTAGCATCTGCTCTAAGGGAGTTAGTTGTACATGTTTCTGTTTTGAGCAAGGAAAGGACAAAGACACCCCTACCTGTTGTAACATGAAATCACAAAGAAAATTACAAAAAGGGAAAAAAAAAAAAGGAAAGGAAGAAAAAAAAGGAAGAAAAAAACGAAACCAAGTCCATATACACGGTGTTGGGGCATAACAATAAATTATATTTGAATTGAATGGTTCAGTTTAAAAAGCAGCTCAGTTTTATGTATCATAGAATCATAGAATGCCTCAGGTTGGAAGGGACCTCTAGAGGTCATCTAGTCCATCCCCCCTGCACATGCAGGGCCACCTAGAGCACGTGGCACAGGACCGCATCCAAGCGGGTCTTGAAGATCTCCAGAGAAGGAGACTCCACAACCTCTCTGGGCAGCCTGTTCCAGGGCTCTGTCACCCTCACTGTCAAGAAATTTTTCCTTAAGTTCCTGTGGAACTCTTGGTGTTTCAGTTTGTGGCCATTTCCTCTTGTTCTGTCAGTGGCCACTACTGAAAAGAGGCCAGCCCCATCCTCCTCACTGCCTCCCTTGAGGTACTTGCACACACTGATCAGGTCCCCTCTCAGCCTTCTCTTCTCCAGGCTGAACAAGCCCAGCTCCCTCAGCCTCTCCTCACAGGGCAGATGTTCCAGGCCCCTGATCATCCTAGTCCCCCTGCGCTGGACTCTCTCCAGTAGCTCCACATCCCTCTTGTACTGTGGGGCCCAGAACTGGACACAGTGCTCCAGATGTGGCCTCACCAGGGCTGAGTAGAGGGGCAGGATCCCCTCCCTCGATCTGCTGGAGACGCTCCTCTTAATGCACCCCAGGACCCCATTGGTCTTCTTGGCCACGAGGGCACACTGCTGCCTCATGGTCAACCTGTCGTCCACCATGACGCCCAGGTCCTTCTCGGCAGAGCTACTCTCCAGTAGATTGGTCCCCAGCCTGTACTGATGTCTAGGGTTGTTTCTCCCCAGGTGCAGGACCGTGCACTTGGCCTTGTTGAATTTCATGTATATAATTATAGCATCCAAGCGCTAACATAAGCCCCATTGTACTGTGATTCTTTCCTCTATCCCAACATACTCAGATAGGAGAAGAAACAAAAATCAGAGTCAGGAGTGACATTCTGTAACACATCAGTCAGCAAATCTACAGAAAGAAGATAAAACTACCCACCTAGCATAAATTCAGGTAAGGGACTACACTGACATGTTACAGAGAAGTTTCTTTCAGTCTTATAATGATGACTGCAGTAGCTGGACACAGAGTCCCTTTTAAAAATCATCACATAATCCTGCAAGGAGCAGTCACAGACTATGCAAGAAGCTGTTAGCTAAGTCTCTCTAAACCACAGAAAACTAAGCAACACGGCACACTTTATGACTCCAGCCAGCAAAAGCTAATATTAAGCATGCTTGAAAGAAAAACAAAGGAATCGGCAGGCAAAGAAGAGAAGGCAAACGATGCTCAGATGATGGAGGAAATGCATATGAGATATCACATAGAAAAGAATTAGGGAAGAGGATTGAAAATGACAGGCGAGTAATGATAACCTTCTAAAAGCACAGGGACAAGCTAATCACTTGCCACTGAAGCAACGTTCACCCTCCCAAATTCAGCTAAAGCAGAGAAAGCAAAAGGAAAGATAAGGCAATAATATATTTCTGTTTCACCAGCTGCTAAGAATTTTAAAGGTACAGCCTAGAAGACAGAGAATTAATTGTACTCAAATTATTTTTGTTCTGTACATTGAAATTAAAGATTACCTAAACTACAGATGCTTTAAATATTTCAGGTTCATTATGCCCAGGTATTTTTCTCCATGCAGCCGTCTTCACTTCAATTAAAGCCATTCAATAAAATTAATTACATTTGTAATTCAATTAATCAAAAGATTCATTTTGCTAAAGCAACCATATATGAAAAGCCTGGATCTGCAGACTCACCACTCTCTAGCTGGTGAGCTATTTCCCATGAGATCAGGGAAGATTTCCAAAACCATTCGCAATGAAGAAAAAGGGCAAATCGGAACAGCCCTGGAGTCGGTCAGATCAACCTCTCAACTAATCTTCCTCGAGTTCCCCCTGGCAGCATCAAAATTCCAGTTCAGTTTATTTCCCTACTTCAAATTAAGTTCACAGCATAAAAAGTTTATGTAAAGTGACCACTGGTCACCTCAACACTTCTACTATATTCTGTATTTCTGGTGTCCATTTTCTTGACTACACTGGCAGCTCACACTGAGCAAAGCTCAGTTGCCTTTCAAAGGCTTTGCTCAGTTCCAAAGCATTGAACCAGCAAAATGCTGTACTGGTGGATGGCTTCAAAACACATCTAAATTTGCGACAGAAAAATGACAATGAAACAAAACACTTATTTCCACCTAAAAATTGCATTTATAGGTCTTGGAGGTCCCTGCCAGTCTCTAAGAAGGAACTGCTCTCTAGCCATTGTAGATTAAGAAACATGGAACGGCAGGGAAGAGTCACTTCCATATAGTGGGCCCTTACATCAATTAGCTTATTTGATATGAAATACAAGAACCATTCAAAAAGACTTTTTGTTTAACAAACAAGCAAAGTACATTTTTGGAAGGATTTGGAGCGTCTTTTTGTTCACTAATCTGCCACTTACTAGCCTTTACAAATAAGAAAGATGCATGATGTCCCAGGAGGGCACAATACTTCAAACACAGCAAGATGGTCACTGCTTATTCCAGCTCTGCAGTGTTTCTTATCACTTGCTTCCATCTGCAATCCAAAACCTTTACAAGTAAAACAGAAAAAAATTCTTTCTCTGCCATTTATATATATTTTATCCTCTTGAATATAATAATTGCCCGTATAACAAGCACCTGCCAGGAAGCGGTTCTCCTATTCCTACCAGATGGTTTACCTGAGACACAACTGCTGAAGCTGGAGATTCAGACCTCTCACTAAGCAAACTGCTTGATACTCTTCACCCACATATTGAACAACAGTTTTGTCATGCCCATGGACAGCACAATTCAGACAGAAGAGCTAAAGAGCCTACACTGAGCTAACTTTGACAGCTCATTATGTTGAAGCCTCTAAGGCAAATGCATAAGAATTTAAAAGGTCAAAAACGCACCTAAATCCATCCGAGTATTGTCAAATGGAAACTACTCCTTAGATTCGGGTATTTGCTTATCCAACAATACACCAGAATCTATACTGCTCTACAAACTTGATTTCAGGGAGTGACATTTTCTTTTTTGAAAATTTGTTTTTGAAAATTCTCAGAGCCTCAAGCTGTGGCATCACTAACATTTAAAGCTGGCATAAGGTGACATTGCTGCTGAAAGCAATTCTGCAAGGCTCTACACCAATCTCTTCTTATTGCCCCTGGACTGACCTGGCCAGAAAACAAAAACAAAATCTACTTTGTTTCCCCAATTTGATCTACTCAAATGTACCTCAGTTCCCCAATCAGATTTACCACAAGGCTCCACAAACGTTTATGCTCCTAGAGGAGTTGAGCGAGAGAAGAAATGGCTGGGGGCAAACAGAACTTCTATCAGAAGCAAAGCTGACTGCAGACATTATCTTATTGAAGTCAAATCACAGCCAAAATATTAAATGAAATTTATGAATTACTTTATCACAGAAAACAGAAATTCTTTGAGTTACTTCTACAAGCAGTGGCATCAGCAGTGTTTTTCTTGTATGAGCACAGTTTGGGCTACATACAGCCAAAAATACACATAACTGCATGCATATAATACTTACATACATGGGTGAGCCTAACCAGGATGGTTCCAGTAGAGCCTACAGTTGAGCTTCATCTCCTGAAAGCAGAGACTGTTTCACATTTGTCAGTGTATTTAGCATAAGAGTTGAGAACAGACAACAGTATCGTTATCCTTGACAAAAATACACCACAGACTGAGTCTGCAATCTGTGCTTGCTTAAAGCAAACAAAGCCATGAACAAAACCACAAAAAACCCACAAAAGAACAAAACTCAGTAACAACAAAGAAAACCTACTCCATTTCACATAAAGAAAATTATCTCCTGAGATTTTGACAAGATACCACAACATCTACTGACTGAGCAGTGACCTTGTTTATATCAAGACAAAATTACATCCATTAGTATGTATTTACTTTCAAACAGAAGCATTATTAAGAACCGTCATCTTTCCACGTTCTAATATGAGCTTTTGCAAGCAATTACATTTCATCATAACAAGGAAGCCTAAGCCTGAGAACTTCAGAGATTTTTCTTTAAAAAAAAAAAAAGAAAAGAAAAAAATCAAAAATTCTTAAAATTGACACAAGCACAAACCTAGCACTGGCCTGAAGAACTGTCAGAACTTCCAAGACCAGAAACAAAATCGTAAAACATATGATGTCTCAAGCAAGACAAACAGACATCACTGGAAATGGCCACTGCTCTGAAAACAGAATTCATGTACCTACCTCGTAACTTATTTCGTAGTTACCTACCTCGTAACTTATTTCATACACACAGCATTTCTAAAGAACCCTAGCACAAGCAACCTAATGCTGCAAAGTTGCAAGCTGCAAAGAGGGGGCAAGCCTGCAGTAAAACTAGTAGCCTACAACATCACAGAATTGTTCAGGTTAGAAGGGACCTGGGGACATTAACTGCTCAACCTCCTGCTCTAAGTACAATTAATCAAAGTAAAAGCCAGCTATACAGAAAAATGAGAGAATAAACTAGATTTCATGCCACCATGCATACAGTGACCACTAGACAAACAGAAGGGAATTTTTGTTTTTTCTCTTCTATCACAGCAATCTATAAAATATAACTACCACAAGCAAGGAATTTACCTTGTACAATATACTCTTCTCTAGAATTTCAGGATTAGGGGTGGGGTGGGGAGATATATATATTTATATATATACACACACACACACATACATACACAGACCTCTTTATTATAAGGACAGCCTAAAAGCAGCAGGCAAGTCTAACTTTCCCCCCCTCCAACCTTCTGTAAAGTTCAATTCTTATTCCTGAGAATTCAGCACTACTTCATTCTCTTGAAGAAGAGGCTCTTGAAGAGAATGCAGTAGTAGACTCTGCAACTATCAACAACTTAAAAGAATACCACCTAATGTAGCAATTCTTTTGAAGAAAGTTCTAGCTTGCTCCAGTCAAATGTAGAGAGGTTTCTTTTCTGATTTCTTGCTGAAAGCTGTTTGCTTGCCATCTTCCCCACTGGACCACATTGCAGTCATCCTACATCATCCCATCCAGTCTGGCAACATAGAATGAGTTAGGAAGCTGGGGCTGAACCACTGAGATGGCAAAAAGTTAAAGACCCCAAATAGCTCTTCCATTCTTGAGGACTCCTGAAAGTATGACAACTCCCAGAAATAATCAGACTTGGGGGATTTAAACTCAAAAGCACTCACGAACTCCGAACAGTCTCAAATCCTTTATATAACCACCTTGCCAATTTAGTCTACCAAGAGACTTGCTGTATTGTTATCATGAAATGCATACAGGAGGGGAATTACACCAAGAAGACCGAATGCAGCAGCCTCTCGCAAAATGTTCCCCATTCGATCTAGCTGAGTGAGAACACCATGAGCGTTTGCAAAATGAAGACAAAATCCTTGTTGATAAAACTCTCTAATAAAATGAAGAGACTTTCCCCTTTGTGGGTTTCTTTCTTCTCAATGTACTGGTCAGTGTTCACGAGTGCAGGGTATTTGTTTTCTATATTTTCATCTATTCAGATCTGACAGCCAGGCACCTACCAGATAGATGTTGAGACTCCACATTGCAAATAGACCCCTTTGTTAAGCTGCATTTTATAGGCCTTGTTTCCAGAGACAGACAATGCTCTGACCTCTTGAAACACAGTTCCTTTAGTAAGATAGATTTTCTCACCTCTCAAGGACAAACCGATGATGCTGGCGAGAACCCTGGAATGGTGCACTGAAACCCATAATGTCATTTGTGAGTGAGCAAAATAAGAGAAAGATTGAAGAACATTTTGAACTTTGAAATTAATAGTGAGCTTGCCATTTAGGGCTGACAGAGCTCAGGGTTGAGCTAAATGATAAACACAACAGAAATGAAAAACTCCCTTCTGTCTCAGTCTAGATGCTGTCTGCTCTCAGTTCATTTTCATGTACCTCCTTCAAAAAAAACCTCCCAAAACAACAAAAAAAAAGCAAGCAAACAGAAAAAAATACTACCGTCTCCCCGCCAAAAATGAAAGATTTACTTGAAAGCCACACAGGTCTTGTCAATTGATTATGTTTATAATCTGAAGCAATTTGATCTTTTACTCATCATAGCATCGCCCATACTTTGGGTTTTGTTACAGAGCTTGCAATGTTTAGCATTATTTTTAAAGCTTAAGCTGCCAGATTTATGTGATGAGATAAGGATCTCATCTTGTGCGTAAATAAAAATCAGTTTCAGTGGGTGATCATTAAGAATAAAAATATAAGTGATTTGCATTTTTAACATATGTAAGTTACTCTATTGTAGTATCTCATGATTACAACAGTCTCAAAATTTGCAGCACAGGCTACAAAAAGATTTCGTTACTACAGCTGACAATCTGTAATCTGATTATCACAAATCTCACTTTTTTTCAGGGTGTGACTGTCCACAAACCACAAGCAAAGGCCTCAAATGCACTAAACTTCTTCCAGGTATATTTTCTTTTCAACTGTCATTAAAAAAATGACATCTCTTGCCTCAAGCTTTCATTCATATTTCAGAATCAAGAGGACTGCATCATCAGCCAACTAAAGCAGAAAATTATTTTTCCAGTCATAAGTCTATCTTAAAAAGTGTAATATCAACACAGGGTATTATGACGGGGATAAGATTACAGATATATCATTTAATTTCTCCATGGCTGTATTTTGATATTATGAGTTTTTATTAAATCTCTGTTTGACAAGCAGCAGACTGCATGTCATGGCACAAGTAAAACTAGAAGTTCCAGCTTAAGCCATGTCATGACTTGGGAAATCTGTCAATGCACAGATAAAGAATTAGCCACACTACTGAAGATCATTTCTGCATGTGTGTCAGGCTAAACCTCCATTTTGAACAGATAGCCTGTTTGTGCATGTAAAATGGAATTTCAGGGAAGCATAAAGAGACAAGGGCTAAAAATACAGGGTCACCAGGAAACCGTACCCCCTGTTTGCTCAGACACACACTATTGAGAGAGCTGAATAATCATCCAGAACAACTGGTCTGCATGGCTAACCAGCTCACCTGTAAATAAGGGGTGATCATATAAGGGATCTGAGTGGGAGAAGAGCCACCTGAAACAGAGCAGGGGATTATGTGCACTGGTCACTAGCAGATAAGGACACCGTCTCCAGGATGAGGGCCAGGCTACCTTCCTGATTTAGAAGAATTAAAAAAAAAACCATAGGTAGAAAATGAACCTTGGCATCTGCAGTGAAACTCTCTAAAGAGGAGCCTGTACCTGGACAACTTTGACTTAGGCTATTTAACATCATACGATTAAAACACAAAGGCTCCTCTGAAGAACAAGAACTTATTTTTGTATTTTAAAAGAATAATTTTTCCCATTACTTAAAGTTTTGAAATTCTGAAAGTAAAATAAATAAAGATAAAAATAACTATTCCATGGATCTGAAGGTGTCAAGGAAAAGCCAAGGACAATTGATAAATTTTTACTAAACACAGAATTGAACGTGAGGTCTGATACAAACCAGGCTGTAAGATTTTTGGCTTTTTTTAATTGTTGTCAGTTTCTCAATGAGGAGAAAAAAAATATCAGAGGCAACTACCAATTACATCACTGTTATTTTTGCATCATTAGAACACATCAGAAAGTACATAAAATAAAGAAACAAAAAGGCCAGAGCCCTTTTAATGATTATTTTACAAGTGGACAGGAGCAGGGTGGAGTCTATGACACAGGTTAATCTCTAAGGCCACAAACAAGGGTACTGCTTTGAAAGATGGATGATGCCTACAAAGCCACCAAAGCCAGACCACAAAGGGAGACAGACATCTTATTTTTGCCATCCTTTTCTTCTAATGGTAAAAATGCTGTCTTTCCAATGTTTAATCTCCAGAGCCAAGTAAGACAGTAAAATAACTTATGAGACAATCCCTTTAGGCCTCTCTCAGACACCAGCAAACATGAATGGCCCAAGGGAATACAAACAATTTTAGTTTTCTGCCTCATTCCTAAACCCGAGCTCCTTTAGAGATCAAAGCATTCTCTAATGGGTGCAGAGTGGCAATGACCAGCACCTTCTAAATATGAAACAGCCTTATCTAGGGGAAATATGGCAACCTTTACCACTCATAAGGCAGTGAATATATATTGGTATTTATTTAGGATCCTTCCGAGTAATATGGAGATTAGATTGCACTACGAGCCAACCACAAGCCTTCCACAACAAAATATATGGAAGATTCAAGTGTCTCAAACACTTTTAAGGATCCAAATAATAATTGCACATTTTATTTTCACAAGACATCTGAAGATTTGGTCACTGAATTGCTCTCTACTCATCTGGCAACAGTCTCCTCCACTGTGGAGATGCATCTTCCCTCTGTAGCTCTTGCCATGTGCAACATCTTTTCTGCGTTGTTCATTAGGCTATCTCGAAAATATTCTTCCTGCTGCTTACTTTTGCCTTCTTCATCCCTCCACCTTCAGCACTTCCTTGTTCTGATCAGATAAAGCAGAACTGTGTTTTTAAATGTGTTTGTAAAGTGAAGAAAAAGGACCTGTGCGCTCTTTCGGTTCAGCTGAAAGTGCTTTGGTCTCCTGGGTCACCCACTAGCAGAGATTCATCCACATCGGTTAAAGCAGACACTTAAAATCCTCTCTGTTGAAACAGCAGAATGAAGCACAAAGCCTTTATGTCACCCGCTTTGTGGAGTTAACACATGAACTCTCCTTTGTCTCTTCTTTTTTTTTTTCGAAATTCTAGGTCAAGCCAACAGGTTTCATTCTGCTAACCAGAAAAGGGGAGGGGGCTACGAAAGCTTCCAAGCAATCGTGTGATACGAATCAACCACAATTTGTACAAAACTTACCTTAAAGAACAGCATGTTCACAAGATGTCTGCAAGGGAGAGAACTGGAAGGCTTCAAATGAAGCCCTACCAGTGGCAAACTAGGTCAGCCAGGAGCTTCAAGGCTGCAGCAGTAAACCGGGCAGGTCTCAGAGGCAGAAGGCTCCTCTCCTCGCTGCCCACAGAATTTCACCAAGAACAGAGCCCAAGAGTCTAGTCCCAGGAGCGGCCACAAGCATCCCAGAACACATGACAGTCCTGCCCGATCCACTGCAACAGTGCAGGGAAATGTATTGTGGGAGTTTCATGCAAGGCTTTTCTGCTTTTTTTTCCTAGGCTACTGCCAAAATGGCACACCTTTTTATTTTAAATTTTTATTTAGGCTATATATTCATTTGGGGCTGACTATCAGCCAGGCTGCAGATGATAACGACACATGCTGTTTTTATTTATTATTTTCATAAATACAAGGCAAGACACATGATGAGTGCATTTCCAGCATCTGCTGGAAGCTCTTTCTAGCAGGATTTTATGATCTGTCTGACCCTGTTTTTTTGGCCACCATTGACACTTCTCTTCCGTCTGTACTTCTCCCCCTGTTTACTTCAAAGTCTATCAGGAGCATAAAAGCTGGGAGCATCCTCATTACCATTCTAGACACAAAGTCGTCTTTTATGTCAACACCTAGATAACATTATCTTTATTTCAGCACCTCTGAATACTCTCATTAGGCTGTTTCCTCTCTGGTCTGTGATCTGTTTTCTGCTGTAGCTGAATTTCATAAAAAACAGCATTTCCAGATAGACAGTCTTTCCCAGGCCCCTCTCCAATCTTCTTTGATGTAGCACACAGCGTTTTCTAAAGATGCCTTATAGAAACTGTAGACACACATCCTTCTCGTATATTCCTTTAAAAACTCCCTAACCAGCCTTTCTCTCATTATTCACATTCCCATTCGGAATGGCAATTTAACCATTTTTAAGTTAACCAAATGGCAATTTAGCCATCTTTAACCACTGAGCCTACTAGATGATACCAACCTTAGACAAAGCTGCCATCTCCTGCCTCCTCTGCATCTTCTGTTAAAACTAAAAAAGAGGAGTGAAGAAATCATATAGGGAAATGACAGCTTTATTTTGAAAATGGGTTGAATTTTAGGTTGCATTTGGCCCAGGCATCATTTTAAGCATGACTAAGGGTTTTCAGATGTTCCCTTCCCTGCAAACAAAACACGTGAACTTATCATCATGGCATTCTTTGCTGAAGGAACTGAGATTTACCTATTCTGGTACAAGTCTTCCAGATATGCTTATAAAATAGATGGGTTTTCTCTTGTCACATCGCACTATTCCAAAAGGGCAGCATGTCACCACTGTTCACATTATTCCAACTAAGCATTACTTCTGTGCAGCTAAACTAAATAATCCATGACACAATCCGTAATGCTAAATAACTAACGAGGAAACTGTGTCTCCGAAAGTCTTTTCTCTCAAAGCACACAGCTCCCAAGATGAACACTCTTAACTGCTCAGCCTCTAAGCCTCTACCCTGAGTGAGCTCAGAAGCCATTTAACTACTTGCATGGTAGAGCCCATAGTATTGTATGGTAAACCCTGCTCACACTTAAGGCAGGGATTCCTAAATCTCTTTAACCAAACAAATACAAACTGGTATGGTGTGGAGAAGAGGCTTAAATGATGGCCAGCAAATCATACTGTTCTCCCATATAAATCAGAAATACTTTTTTAGTACTGTACACCATGCTTCTCTATATACAGCACACCTTTTAAAGCTATTTTTAAAAGTTTTGAGGTATTTTATTGGCACTGTTTTCCACAGGGCTTAAAAGCAGGTCACCTTAATATTACAAGTGCAATTGTGCATGCCTCAGGAACAAAGGAAAATTCTACTTGCTATGTTTTAAAACCTGTAATATCCCCAAAATAGTTCTTAAGCACATAAAAATGGCATTTTTATTAAAATCACAGATATCTTGGTACTTTTCAGAGCTAGAAGTAAGTGTGTGCATTTTGGCAATACTTTTTTTTTCCCCCCCAAGAAAAGTGCCTTTTTTGTGGCTCTTATCCTTCTGGAAACTACCTAAAGCAGGTAAGACTGTAAGCAAAGCGTGCAGCTCATGCTCGAGGTCTGCAGCCCTGCTTAGGCAAACACTTGTGCCTCTGCAGGACCAAGGCCGCTTCACTACTGCTCTGAGCGTGAACATTTCTGCATATAATGAATTCAGTTACAAGTCAGCATCACAGCCAAAAAAAAAAAAAAAAATCTATAGAGATTCTAAACCATAGCAATAGTGAAATGAGCGGATATATGCAAGATTAAAGGAGTGTAAAAGACACTATCCAAGGGATCTAAAGCTGGTACAAAAAAGCACATGTTGATGGAGAAGCTCGATGTGGCAAGGTAATTAGACTATAGTATGCACAGGCACATTCACATAAAGAAACAAGATTGTATATGCAACTCAAACGCTGCTATTGCCCAACTTTTGAGCACGAAAATATAGAACAGCTTTCTGAGGCTTTTCTTCACATGCCATTCTAGGACTGCAGGAAAAAGCGATGGAACAAAAGCTTCACATATGGCACCTGAGGTCTGTTAAAGATCCTTTTTGTAGCGAATTACAAAGTTTACTCATCAAAAGGATTTGTCCTACATGGTTTTCGAGTCAGACACCTTTTCTTTAGGGATCATGCAATGTACACATAACACATTTTCATGGGTCATAAGCAGCAAGCAGCCTTGTAAGCAGCAAGGCAGCCTTCACTGGAAGATGCAAAATCAGTTCTTAACAAGGATTATTTCCATGATGAATTTCAGCTTCTTATTCAGGCATTCTGTTGATGCTACACAGCTCTAAAAGCAAAATAAAACTCTCCCAAATCCTTCTTCAGTTTCCAAGGATTTTTACTAATCTGTTTTGTACTCAAAGATCTCCCCTTGTGATTTCTCAGAAATATTTTCCTCTTGGGTGGACAGGTAGCCCAATAATTTAAAGCCCTAGGTGGACAACTTAAGCAAATTTGAGTGCCTGAAGGCAGGATATTAAACTGAGAACATTTACATAACTGTAGATCCTGAAGGGACTGCATCACACATGTATGTGAAATACATACATAAAATATGTGTAACAAGTAGGTAAAAAGTCATGCCATTCCTCCTTTTCAAAAGTAGGATTTTACTTCCAATTCCAGCTAGCTGAAATTCATCTCTGTGCAATATAATGAAGAACTTTACTCTGGTAAAAGGATTCAGACATTGCTGGCAATTGAAAGGAGTTTGTTCCATATAGTATAAATGTTGAACTTATATGGACAAACATTAAAATAGCATATGCAGCTCCAGATTTAAAGGTTCATTTTAGAATGAATCTATTCTTGATTCACAATGTGCTTCCCTTCTGTTCTTAAGACCCGAACTTCAGTTTCCCAGAGAAGGCTGGAAATCTGAAATGGGAGTGTGGGCTGGAAGCCAGAGGAGGGCTTTGGCATGAGGAAAAACTCCTTGCTCTATTCTCTCATGAAGTGTTATCTGAGATGGGCTAATTTGTGTGTGTGGCAGGGGGTGCATCCTATATCCCCAAAACAAGGAGAATTAAAGGGTTTATCAAAAGGAACATGAGAGAAATAGATTTTCCAAGAGTTACACTTAAGTTACCTATATCAAAACCCATGCTTCAATCTAAACCAAAATCAAAAGGCCAGTATCTGTCCCAAAGTTAATTTTCCATTGACAAATGACTTGAAGAGCCCATAAACACGAGTAGATACCACAAAACAGTCTCTTCCTGCTCAGCCAAGTTTACAGATGAGCCAAAATAATGTGGTCACTTCAGAGAGAAAAACAAAGGGAAACATGACACAAAATTCTTACTTCAGTGGGTCTCAACCACAATTGCCAAAAGTAGGCGCCGAATGCTGAATCACAAACCTTAAATTTGGGCACCTAAATTAAAGTGACCCATCCTTGACAGGCACTGAATATCCACAACCCACTAAAATCAACATGAGAAACATATGCCTTGTACTTCTAAAAGCGTGAGGTTAGGTATTAGTGGAGCAACAGTACCTTAAAACCAGTCAAGAGAGGAAGAATTAGCCTACTGTTTTCTGTAGAAAATAATCAAAAGAGTACAATGAAATCAGAACATTCTTATGCAAAAATATGCTATTTTAAAATAGCATTATCGCTTCACAAAATGACTACTGCCAATAAAAGCTCCATTTTTCTGCACAGCAGCACATTAGTCATCGTCCAATGGCTAACAAAGGCGACCAGACGAGCTGCAAGAATGACCAGCTCTGAAGGATATTGAAGGGAGTTAACAGAACTGTTCCAGCCTCTATTCTTACTATGTCAGTGCTTTAATATTACCTCTTTAAAAAGGCTTTTCTGATGTTTGCCTTGCATATAGTTATTCTGTCTCAGAAGGTGGTCCCGCATCTTCTGCGCTGCCCTCTGGCTATGGATTCAGAGCCACAGACCTGTGTCTGTTGATGGCCAAACAAAAGGAGTCACTAATAAATTGCAGCTGTACTCAGGGTGACAAGAGAAGTGAGAAATTCAGGTTTCAGTCATATAAGGTTTCTCTCTATTTCTAAAGCAGGATTACACAAATCATCAAAGAAGAGATTTTTAAACTGTAGTTGAGATGTTTTTCAAATACTACTACAAGCCATCGCAAGTGTAAAACTAGCATCCTAGGCTCACTTGAAAATGTAAGCCTAGACAGAACAGCAAATTATGTTTCCTGCCACTGAACTGGATATCACTAAGAAAGCTGATTCACTGCATGAGACAGACCTATCATCAGCTTCACACAATGCACCACAAGTTATTTTGCAGGGCAAAAAGATCATTGAGAACAGGCATTGTTGTCAGCTAATATCAGCAAGTGCCTGCAGGAATGGCAGGCCTTGTGTCTAATAATGGAGGTGAAGACCTTCTTTAAACAGTTTGGTATTTACATACCTTTATTAATAGTAAAATGCATTAATGAGAAAGAGTTGGTGCAAGGAGAACAACTAAGAGGCTCTCAGGGGATCAATTAAGAGAGACTTACTCGAAATAAAGCTGTTTAAAAGGACACATACAGTATAATGCAGGGCAAGAGAAATTCCCAATTTCAAGAAACAAGTGTTTCTCAAACCAAGTTCTGATGAGCTTTCCTCATTTGTTTTAAAAATAAGTTTAGTCATAATTTTATGAAAAAAAATGGAAAGTTTGAATCGCAGTTTTTCCACTTGTTGCTTTGGACATATATAACAACTAAGAAATACATCAACCTGAGAAGGTGACCTTGCATCAGTCAGCAAAATAAGAAGTTGCACACAGGAGTTGTGAATTTGTCATCCAGTGAAGGTTTGCCCCAAGTCCTGCTCCCATATGATCCTTTTTAACTCAAAATAAAGGCAGTCTTTGCTGAGCTAGTGGACTAGAGGTAAAATCTGGAAACCAGGATGAATCAGAACTCCACAAAAATGTAGTGGCGTAGTCTAGAGGTTAATTTTGGAAAGGTTTACTCAAGGAGCATCCTAAAGGCCCCTCTAAGTAAGAAACGCTCTGCTGCCAAAAAGTGTTCTGCAAACAGCCAAATTCGGATATGTTCTCTGCCACCAGAGGCTGTCTGCTCCACAGCCTGTTACTTCTGCCACGCCACTGGAAAGGAGGGTGGCCCACGCTTTGCTGAGAAGCCCACTGGAGTTTCTCTTGCTGAAATGCTCAACATTCTTCTCCAGCAGTTTCTCTACGTAGTATTTATGCCTTGCTTCTAAATAATCCACTTGGTAACATCATTAATCAAAGGTGAACTCAACTCTACCTTATACAATACCCTTTCACACCTCTTCCCTCACTACTGTTAATCAGCTGTTTATTTGGTTGAAATACTCTTCTCTATCATCCTATGAACATCAATGTTACTTCTGCTGTAATCATCCATAACAATGATGCTTGAAGCAACTAGGACAGACGCACTTACACTGATGTAGCTTGAGAAGTGAGAGCTCTCAAGTTAGTCAGTGGGGAAACCAATCTGGAAGACGACCAAAAACAGAGATGCAATTTGGTTGCACGTATTTGTCTTGCTTGAAATTTACAGATAGTTTCCCATAACATCTCTTTTTAGAGCACCATTATTACAGAATATTTTATGATCAGCCCCACTTGTTGCAAAGTCTCTTGCAAGTTCATAAAAATAACATTGTGGCAAGAAATGTCAATTAAAAACACATTAAAAAAGATGTAGTGAGACAGCACTGCCATAGCAGACAGCCAGGTTCCAGTACCAACTTGCTGGAGAAATGGTGGTAGCATATGGCCTCCACAACCTTTTCAGTACTCTTCATGGCTGAGCAAAGAGAAATCCCAGAAAGAACTTATTTCTCAGTTTAAGGATGATCTGCAGGATGCAAGAACCGCAGAGAAGGATCATTAAAAAAGGACATTACATTATCTTGAGGACACAAAAAAGCAGGAGACCACTAAGCTACTGGACACAGTAAGTCATGTGAATGGCTTTGGTTACGCATAATTACTACTACACTCATTCTCCGGATTCTTGTAAATGCCAATAAAACATAATTTAAAAAAAGACAAAAATAAACAGGCAAATAACAGTGTGCTAATTAAAGTGGGTAAATGATACCAAGCCATGATTTGGATTTGGACTGTGGGCTGAAGAGTCCAGGTTCACCTCTTTTCAGATGGCTGAATAAAGTGGGGATCTCAAGAAAATAGGATGGGGACTATCCAGTCATTTGTGGTAACATTTAACCTAACACGGATTTTATCCTCAGAACAGGAAGGCAAAAGGGGAGTGGAGAGTGGCTTATACTGACAGTGCGGATGGTCCATTAACTACAGCACTTCTGCTGAGCAAATTCAGGTCAAAATATAGTAGTATTGTCTTTTCCCTTTACAAGGAAGGAGCAGAAGGGGCTCCATACAGCTTATAAACTTCGAGCATTTGGTGTAACCGACAAGCAGCAACTTATTAATGGAGACCCAAGATATGAAGGAATCAGTAGTATTCCTGACTTATTATATCACCCAAACATAACCTGCAGCTTCCCTAATTGCTCTTCTGTTTCTCTTCACACTACTCCTGCAAGAGAATCAGGGGTATATTAAGACCACTTTCACACAGCTGATGAAAAGAATACAAACTACAAAAGCTGAAAGCCTTTAAAAGCCCAGAAGGCTTATGAAAAAAAGTGAGGTCATTATGCTCCAGCATTTTTCTCCGCTGGCCTCGGTGGGTATCAGTCATCATTACAGCACTCTGAATCATAATGGACTCCAACAGTTTAATAATGATTGCAACACCCTTCCTAATGAGGTTGGTGCTGCCCTCTGATGAGAATATTCATAAAACAGGGCTGGTAATGGCTTCTGTCTTGATTAGCAGGCTGTGGTTCTGTATCAAGTTTGAGAGAGATCTTTTGATGCCAAAAAAATCAAATTAAATCCTTGTTTCAAGCAGAGTAAATGAATTTGACTTTAGGTGATCAAGAGGGGAAAAACTTCTAATTAGACACGCAAGCAATCATCTTGTTCAGTGTTCTTTCAAAGAAGGGCTATGGGGACACAGAATCCTAATAAACCTCCCCTCAATCACCTTTTAGATAAATGTTAAGGATTAAAATTAAATGTAATTAAAGTTTACTAATCTGATGTGGTTTCCGCTGATAGCCCTTGATTTTTTTTTCTTTGCCCCATTATTCTTTGCTTATTCTCAAACCCCTCTCCTCCCTTCCCACTAGCCTCACCTCTTCCTGCAGGCAAGACAGAAAAGCAAGTAGCTCCTTGGAATATTAGACCTCAATCGTAATTAAATCAATGGACTGGCACTTGCTCACTCCACCTGCCCCCATACTGAACACAGCAGCTACTGTAGCATCTGGTTTTTCAATATAGTTGTTTTTGGAGTTCTCATCACTGCAAAATCTCAAGTACCTCCCAAGTAACTAAAATAATACTAATACTCAGGCTTCCTTTTTTGGTGAGACATTCTTTGCAATAGTTGCTGATTTCACTAGTACATAAAGAGCATCCTAGGAAAGTAAATGGAATTAACCTTTAAAAATTAGCTCTTTAGCTTCTATCCAGCAAGTCAACTGAAAGACTTCAGCTTCTTCAAGTCCAGAATGTGGCCATCACACCATTCAGTACATCCCTGAAGCAAGCCCAGCCCAAGGAGCTATAAATCATGGGGTTATCTTTACAAGTAAAAAGATTCCTGCCTAAAAATAGCAAAAAAATGCTGCTATCTTGCTGCTAATCTAGCCAGGAGGAGAGAGATTAATTTGAGCTAAACTTCACTTGCTTTCATAAAGAAAAGACACCAAACATTTATTTCTCATTTCGCTGCTCAGGTGAGATGCTTCATGCACAAAGAAAAAAGAAAAAAACAAACAAACAAAAAACAAAACAGAAACAGAAACAAAAACAAAACACACTCACACCCACAGACTAAGCAGATTTTTTGTTCACCCACAGGAACTAGGCTAGTTAGGAGAACACTAATAAGTGAAGTTATTGCATTGCAATGTCAGATTCACGCAAAAAGGAATCCTCAGTAACGAAGGGATTTCTGGCCAAACGGGGATGGAAGGTGAGACACAGGCAGGAACTGAATCAGGAGAGATGCTGTGGGCAGCAGGTCTCCCAACCCCAGTGTTGAGCCTAGTACAGAAGCACGGTACTTTTCAAGGCCTCTCTTACATCTTCATTTGAGGTATCTTACTGCAAATGTAGCTCCAAGTGCTGCTGATCTGCATGATGTGGACGAGAGTGCCAAAATCACAGAACAAGTAAATCTGAGGCAAGTTTTTCCTGCTCCCCCTCAATTTATAGCCAGCCACAATTCACTTGGGCAAAAGAACCCTTCTTGCATGGTTGCTTGAAAGCGTGATGAAATCCTAATTCATTAATGAATTCAGCTCTCTCCTCCTGCTCCTTCACATGTGCAGACTGTTCCCTTCCCTTTATTCTCCAGTGCTTCAGAGAAAGCATAAATGCTGTTTATGGAAGTACTGTTTTCTCCTCCTGGCCAGAGGAGAAAATTTTAAAACCCTGGCACGTAGGTGCTCAACTGCAAGAGCACTCGGTATCTCCATGACAGCTGCTGTGTCACTGACAGGCTCCTCCTGCTGCAGACCCGGGCCCAGCCTCCGCGTGTCTCTTCCAGCCAGGAACCACCAGGGGCCACATGCAGATGGTTTATCTCAAAAGTCCAATTACCAGGGCTGACCGCAGTACTCACAGCCCCGACCAGCACCAAACGGGACTCTGTTGGGTTACTGTGCACGGGTAATCGTGGCAGAGGAGGATGGGTTAAGCATGGAGGAATGAGACTTTTCTGTCAGGATCCAACTGCACCACAAGGTGTTGGAGAAAGAAGCACTGAATTCTGGTCTCTGAGTCTAGTAGCATCTAACTCACTAGGAACAATACCCTGGAAAACATGAAACAAAGTCAAAACCTTCCTAGCACTCTTTTGAGATTCCAGAGAGAATAGTGCAGCAAGAATTGGCAATACTCCCTTCTTTGTTGCTTCCCGTAATCACCACGCAAAGACAGCACTGAGCTGCACAGACCAGGTCACTCAATCTGAGCTGACAGCTCAAAACAGTTTTCAACCCCATCTCTTTTTGTGGGCTTGCGATGATAAGAAAAGTCTCAAATAAGTGAGCTAGCAACTCATTTTTAACTGCAGTGAATTGTTTTGTTCACTTTCAGAAAAGAATGGCAACAAAGATAACCATACTAAAAGTGAAAAATCATCATAGCAATCAAGAGTTTTGTTTTTAAATGTGGGCAAACCTGGAGCTAAATCTGAGCACAAACTGAGGAACTACTAAGTCTGACCCAAGCCAAATATTGCCCAATATCAACACCTGCTCCATCCTTGCTGAATAACCATTTTAATGTCTTTGGCTCTGGGCCATCCATGCTGCTCTGCTATGAGTTAGTCCTCATTTGCAACACTCTCTGATTTTCAGCAGTAGTTAACTCGTAGGTACCACTGATCTCATAGCTCTTCCTCTGCTTGCTGGGATTCCTGGTTTCATCATATAGAGTAATAGCCAGCCTAGATGAGGCTGAGACTCAGCTAATACATTCCATTTAAAAACAAAACAAAGCAAAACAAACAAAAAACAGGAACAAAAAACTTTCTCCCACCCTTCCTAAACATAACACAAATGAAACACCATCTTATCCAAGTGTGTTATCCCTTTCAAATGCATCAGTTGCGTTTCTGCCTCTGAAAATCCTAATTGCAGTATTTTTATGTAAGGTATTGTGGCAATCAGAAAGTGTCCATTGACAGTACAAAAGTCACATTGTGATCATTTCTACGAAGGGAAAGTCACAAAAGCCAGGAGAATTAGGTTATCTGGAATGGCCTTAATGAGAGAGAGAAGCTATTTAAATGGAATAGTGCTGAAAGGAAGAGGACACGTCAAACTAAAGCAAAGTATTTTCCAGTACTTCAAATTAACTCCCATACTGACCAGTAGAACATCACGTTGAATAGGTTAGCATAGGTGAGCACCAGGAGAACAGGTCACATGTTGTTAAAGGACATCCATGTGGCTAAGGACATCCCAAGGCTTCCCAGTATCATGAATGACTATGCGCACATGTTCCCTTTCACAGTTTTGAGGTGCTCAACCTCTACTCTGTACTGAGCATAGTGTCAACTCTGGGCACATCCCACTAATCTGCTCTTCCTTTTGGGGGCCTGGGTGTGTGAAACTGTCAAACAGGCTGTTATGAAACAGTCAAACAGGCTGTTACAGGCGTGCTGATACTCCATTCCACACAGCTAGGAGGTAGGGACTAGAGATCTGCAGCAGGACATCTCTTGCCCTATTTTCTTGGTTAGGATGATGCACATAGCTGAAGGGGAAGAGGCAGTAGAGTCTCCTCTAACTAGACACATGTTTATCTACACCTCTCTGTAATGCTTTATATTGAATAACAAGAGACCATAAAATTTGCATGTGACTTGACAAATAGGCTACTTGTTCTATGATACGCAGTTTTATATTATCTCCAGATATATATCTTAAGTATACTAAGCTTGTCCCACAGTAACTTGAAGCAACCTGGAGATAATACAAATCAAGCCAGCAATGCTCCCCAACACACTCCCCACCAACCAGCACCGACAGAAGTGTTACACAGATCCAGGTCTGCAAGAAGAGGAGTACATTTGTTGAGGACATCTTACAGTTTAGGCCAACTGGCTAGCTTGAGTGCTAGCCCAGAGTGTACGCCCAGAGCAGCTGGAATTCAAGATGACCTCATACACACTGCTAAGTGACATATATAAAACATACTGCTACCACTTTTAAGACCACAACATAAACATGCCCATACAGACCCTTGGGGATGTTCGCATGCTTTGCAACATTTTCTGCTTCGGTAGGAATAGTACAAAGAAAGAAAACCTGAGGTCAAGATCTGAACTCCCATAGTAACACTGAAGTTAAGTAGCATTACGTAACACCTGTATTTCCAGATTTCAGTTTTATATTAAGAGTGCAATCACTAAAGAAAAAGGAATTTATATACTGTCAATAAGTAATTCTAATCAGTGTATCACCGTAGTCTCTAAGTACCTGTTTGATTGCAAAGTTCACAGTATCCTTTTTAGTAATTCCATCATCTCCCACAATTTGAAAATTAAACTGTTGTAGCTACAGAAATATCCTGTATTTAAAAAGGAAGTTCTGTCTTGCATTCCAATATAATATATTGACTGAAATGGAAATTGGTATGATTCAGTGTGACTGCTCCCAACAAAAATCATTAACAGATGTTCTAAAAGAAGATTTAGAAAAGTGTATACAGGAATTAACTAGCCTAAAGGAAACATCAATTATGTCCTAAAGTACAAACCTTAAAAAAAAGAATTTTTTTTTTTTTAAATGAGAATCACTGTGAAGTGTGTGAACCAAAAAATCACCAGTATCTGCCTCTCTCCGTCAAAACACCAAGGCACAAATGAAGGGAATGGGACAATTTTATAATGACAGATACTTTCTCTCTATACTCTCCAAATTTCTTGCTATTTACAGCTAAGACGCATGGTCTCATCTATAGCTGGTAACCTTGTGTTTAATAGGTCTTGATGGATTCTTCTTCCACAAAATTGTCTACTCATTTTTTAAACTCTTGTACACTTTGGCATGCACAATAAGCTGTGGCACTAGGATCCCAGATCACATGTTCTATGAAAAAAACAAAAACTGCCTTTCATCTTTTTGAGTCTACCAGCTAATATTTATTAACTATCTCCAGTTGTTGCACTTGGAGACACTGTGAACAACTATTACCTGTTCATGAAACTCATGATTTAAAAAGCATGTATCCCATATTTCCTCTGAGTGGTTTCTTTTCCACGCTGCAGTCATTCCTCAAAATGGAAATTGTCATAGTCCTTGAATTATTCTTGTCATCCCTCTCTGAACCTTTTCCAGTCTGTCTTTTCTTTCTGTGGGAGTGGAGTGATTATAGGAGGGACAGAAGAACTCAAACCACACAAAATATTCAAGATGTAGATACACTGTGAATTTATGTAGTGGCATAACGATGTTTTCTGTTTTATTCACTGTTCTTCTTCCAGAGACAGTAATACTCCCAACACAAAATTTGTCTTTTCAATCCTATTTACTGGTAATTTTGAATACTATTTACATTCATTAAAAAACAAACAAACATAAAAGTTGTGTCTCAAGCCTTATTAGAAGGCTTGAAGACTCAGCAACCTTTTTTCTGCCCAAGTCTTCCTGACGTGAACTTTGACGACCATCAGTTCAGCCAGGATTTTCAGCACTAATAGAGAGTCTAACTTACTACATCTTCAAAGAAATACTTTACTCTTCCCTTCCCCATAACTTGTCCTAAAGTTTGTTGAACCACAAAACAAACAAACAAACAAAACAACCTTGATTGATCTGTCTGCCTGCATTCTTTCCAAAGTCTGACAGGCCTTCTAGAAAGGTATGATTACACATCCTGCACGCCAAATTAGATTAATTAATAACTAGATAGAAGGAAGCCCTTCCAGAAGTCTCACAGACTATTTGTGGCCTTTAGAAACATATCCAAAAGGAAGGGACATGTCAGCTCCAAAGCTGTCTACATTGATTAGGCTGTGTATCAAGCCCAGTTCATGAACTAGCTAATGCTGATCAGACAGGACACCTTAGGTTCAGCCTGGTAAAACAATGGCAGTTTCTACTGCACATCTCTGTAATAAGTCCTTATTAAGTAGCAGGAGAGCTACTACAGAGAGCTTAGCTCTTATGCTTGGTAATTGCTATTCTCAACACTGTCAACAGCTGACACTGGTTTACAGCTCATCTGACTCTTCACAGCAAAACTCAGGCCTCCGTGGAGCTCCACTGGAAGCAGTATTATGAAGTGTCTAATCTCATCTAATTTTTCCACCCCAATACTTTGAGCCTGCAACATAACACCTCCCCACAAAGCATCCCTTCCTATTTCCTGTCTTTCACCTACTTTCACCGCTGGAAGGAATAAGCACTTCACATACTGCTATGACTCACAATACAGTGAGCAGTAAAGAATCATGTTCTGCACTCTCACCTTATCGATCTTCAATTTCTACCTGTGAAAGACTCAAATATTCAGGGGTTTGGCTCGTGTAAGCCTCCAGCTTTATTCTGCTCACATGCACAGGTCTCTAAGCTTGCAAAGGCAGACCTGGATTCCTGCGAAGGCAAACTCGCCTCGTAAGATTAGCAGCAACACTGCTCCAAAGCTGGCTTACTAAAATACAGTAAACCAAAGCTGCTTTATGGATACATATGTGCAGAATTCTAGAATCTACTAACACACAAACACATCTAAAATACCAACAGAGAAACTCAGAGAAAAGATATAAATATTCATCTGTGCTCCCCCTCCACTCTACTTTTCTCTGCAGACTTCAAGCAGACACATCTTCATGCACGCACACAAACCACCCCACTCTGAAGGGTATGACATATTATGGATCTTTGCACCAGGGATGAAAATTGCCTAATAAGAGTATTTCATGGTGGATTCTTGATTCTCTCATGCTTGGCTGCCCGTGTAACAAGGCAGATGGATCAAAATAATACTGTACTATGTAGCTCTGAGTCTGTAAAGCAGAACATCCAATTCTGCCTGCTTACATAACTATTAAATATTTTTAAAAAACACATCTTATTTTTGCAGTAGCATCAAACATGGATGCTACTGCCTGTCCTTTGTAACCTTCTCTTTGATTCCTCTATATGTTTAGTTTCACAAAGAGAAATTACATTAAGAAAAGTCCATTAATAAAGTGAGAATATTATATTCACACTTTTACTGTTAATAGAGAAATTTCTCCTAGCTTTGTCCTTCACTTCATCTCACTTTTTACCTCTCCTGTCATAGCCAGTACGGTCAGAGAAATCTGCGACTTAAAGACTGGATGGGATGTTAGTCAGACAGCCAATATGGAGCTGTCACTCTTTTTCCACTGACAAAAAATGGTTTTACTCTAGGAGACACTGATCTGCACAGAAGTGTGAAATACTCTACTAGGAAAACAATCCTTGCACATTATAAATAGATAATTACAGGGTAAAATACCCTCATCTATAAGAAAGGAAGAAAGCACAAGCACTCCAAAGTGTCTGAGAAAAAGCTTGTTTGAGCAGGAAAGAGCATGAGTGTGTGCAAGAGCACACAAAAGGGCACAAGAGGAAGGAGATTCAAGAGTCGCATTGATTTGGTCCAAGTGGGCTGCTGCTTTGAATTTTGGCTAGAACACACAAACCCCCAAGAAACTCAGCTATCGTGAAAACCAGTAGGTTTGTGGATATTTTTAGGTCAAGTGGCAAACTGAAGTCTAGTTTTTACTGGCAAGTGCAGTAGCAGCTGGGACAAGGGCAGGAGCATCAGTTCCTTCACTGAAGTTTAACCACTAAGACAAATACCCAAACACAGAGTATGTCAGGAAGGGCTAGTGCTTACATTCTGATGAACACGCTTCTCTGAAGAATAAACAAAGGCTGCTGTGCTGCCGTCTTGCCAACACACTGGAATTTTGTACCGCAGCTTTGGACAGCAGAGGCCCTCGGAGAAAGTCTGCCAAAATCTCCCAGGCAGGGCTAAGACATTCAAAAATAAATTCCTTTTACACGAGGGATCCGTTCTGTGGAACCAGATTTAGATGAAAATGTATGTGTTGAAATTAAATGGAATCATGCCTAAATTTTGGAATTAAATGCTCTTAGAGACAATGCGCACAATGCCAGCACACGCAATACACACCCGCTAGGGGAACCCAATCACAATTGCAGCTAAGTTAATTAATTGCTTGGTGTTAACAGATGTTTCATATCTGGGCTGCAGTTTTCCAAATTCCTGTACTTGGGCTGTTGAACCATTTGGACAAAGCAAGTGTTAAGAGTCATGTTGACACTGCTGATTATCATGTTGTATCTGTTCTTTTTACTTTAAAACACTGAGATTTCGAGTATGAAACTTCCAGAGTTTGAGACAAAGGTGGTAAGACTTAACTCTAAAAATATACATTAAAAAAATACACCAGTGACCAGCCTGTGGTCACTTTTATACAATTATAATATGCTGTGGGACTGCTATATATGCAGAAACTAAGTGATGAATCAAAAATTTAGTTCTTCTAACCAATCTATTTTTTTCTAACTATTTTTATCCTACATATATCCTTAGGCAAGTGTCTTCTTCATTTCTTTTAGGCATAGACTGAAAAATGTCAGCACAAAGAACTATAAACCTGCCTTTTTTTGATCCTGCCTCCAGTCTCTGAATAAACCTATAGATCCTCTTCTTCACTGCAGAGTATCAAAGTTGTTGCAGGGTTTGTGTTGTTTAAAATGATGCTGCCCAAATGTGAAGTGAATAAAAGAGAAAAATCAAATCACAGCTATAGGAAGGTAGCATACATAAGCCATAACAACACAGTGAGTATGTTGTGGGGTGCTCCCCCTCACCTCAGCTGCTTTATTAGACTCCAGAGACAATAGATTTTACTTAGCCCAGGACATATAAGTTTGTGAGGGGAGAAGCCTGAAGTGAAAAGCAGTTTAGATTTTGCTTTCGCTATGACAGGTCGTTGGCGGAGGGTAAATTTGGCGGCTACGCAGATGCAGGATGATTCACAAGCTCATTGTCCCAATTCCCCAGGGATAAACAAGCTTCTGTATGATGAAATCAGGATGTGCAGCAATGACTAAGTAACACAACAATAGCATTGTGTTACTCCTGAAGAGGAGACTACAGTCCAAAAACCAATAAAATTTATTCTAAGTATCCCTTCCATTAAAAACAAATTTGAAGATTTCCATTTCTTTCAATATGCAATGTGAAGTATGATTATTAAAAGCATATTTCAGTCAATGAGTTCTTCAGAAATTACTTTAATATTCAGTTCTGCTTAACTTCACTTTAACTTGATTCATCACCTTAATTACAAAGACTTTTTCTGCACCCTGACTGGCAGTTTTCAAGCCATTCCACTGAGGACACATGCACGTCCTACAAATACAGCTCAGCAAACAAGAAAGATGCCTCTATTATCTCACCAGAGTGAAAGAAATGGCTATACCTAGGACAGACTCTCCAAAACACAAACGTTTTCCTTACCAACTGCTTGGGATCATAATATAAGAAAAAAAAAAAAAAAAATCCTAGAAGTAGCTTCTGACATTAAAATTTACCCAAGCTGACTTGTTGTCTTGGCTTCTGCCTCTACTTTCTGATGGTGATAGACTGGCGAACAGAAGATGACAAGGACAATAAAAAAATAAATTTATAAAAGGCAAATCTGACCATGTTACAAAAGCAAAGTCAGTTGACCAATGAAGTATGAGACAGAGTTAAAGATATGTGGACGATTCAACAGGGCCACTGGAACAATCTCCAGCTGACATGAACGAAAGTGACAGGGATCATCTCATCTCTTTGCTTCACAAGACCGTTGGTTGGGCTCAAGAAAAGCTTCTTCCTGTGGAGCAGAACTGCACAAGTGTCCTTTGGTACACATACACCTTATAAGACAGACTCCTCCAAAAATGAAACCAAATTCTCCCTCTCAAGACAGGCTTGAGGAAAAACAGTCCATCTATTACAAGCAATTTTTAATGGAAAGTAAATGCAAAATCTTGAGGAAGGAACTGAAGATATAAGGTTCTCTATAGCATGAAAAGAAGTTTGTGTAAGAGGCAGTGCAATTCCACTGAGGAAGTAAAATGGAAAGAGCATATCAAGGGAATAAAGATGAGAAGCGTGCATGAAGGGGGAGAGAGTGCAGAACAACAACTACACTGAGGTGAGCACAGGACTGTATAGCTTATGACTTCTTACATGGAAGGACACAAGATACCAGCTAGGTAGTTGGTGTTTGTCTAACAGTGTCTTCAGTTTCTAACATCAGTTGTTGCTTTTCCCTTAATGTGGCCTTTCCCTTATTGATTTGGTTCACTGCAGCCAAGTAATTTCGTGTCTGCAAAGTCCCTGCTCCTGCCTCGAGTGTTGGCAAGTTTAGAGACCTGTTCACAGTGCGTTCCATAATTCTTCCACTGACTTAACCGTCCAGTGGCCTCCTACTGCTCATTACATCTATTTTTAAACAGCTATCACATCCTTTAGAATAGAGCAGCTCTCTGGATGCAAGGCTCTTTTCTATACAAAAATAAGGTGGCAAACTTTTAGTGCAGTGAATAGGCATTTAGCTTCACGACCACTGTTAATGGTTTCTTAGCAAAAGTCTGTTACTCAATATGCTTTCCTATTTGTTCTACATGTTGTACTGCAGTAAAACATTTTCAGAAATGTACAGGAGTAAATAACAAACTGTTTCTCCATAACAACTTTTTTTTTTTTTTTCTCTCAGGCAGGCCTACAGGTAATGACAGGGAGCATTTCAATTATAAACAGCTGTATAAGATGAGCTTTAGGGAAAAAAAAAAGATGTTTCAGACATGTTTTAGCCTGTACACAACAATATTTATTTGATAAGATGATCAGTCATCAACCCTATATGTTGTATGACATACTATGCAAGCTGACAAATACCAACAGCTTTCATCATTTGAAAAACATTTTCAAGAAAAATGATATTGCTGTTACCCTACTGTGGCCTACAAAAATCTTCTTTAGTTTGCTAGAGACTAGTTAATCTTTCCTGGCTGCCATTTTGAGTTATGTAGTCATCCAATTCTCTTAGAGGTTCATTTCCATTTTTAAGTAAGCTTTAAACATGCACAAAAAAAGTCCCCAAAAGCCAATCTAAAGGAGGTGTTTTTGCTTTCTTTCTTTTTAAGTGGTGTCAGCATACGGCCACAAGATTTAGATATTATATGGCATGCACTACAGGAAGGTTGAAAGCCTATTCCAGTAAAAGCACAAAAAGTGCACATGGCTTTCATGTTTCTTTCCAAACTCTGATCTAGTATACATTATAGGAACAAAAAAGAAAGGAATACTGAAAAACAAAACTGAACAGAGTGGCTGGCAAGTAAGTCTGAACAGTAAAGAAATTCAAAATCTAGCCCCTACCATATTTCTTTTCAGATATATTTGAAATTTGTGCACGGATATTTTTCACATATGCTATACCATCACAAAACAAGAATGGAGGATTTTCAAGTAAATTTTTAAATTAGAAAATCTCTTGGAGAAAAGGGACTGTTAGATGAATACATTTACAGTTGCTTTCACAGCTTAAAAAAAATTGCCTACAGAAATTTACTGCATATGAACTTCCTTGAAGTAAAACAGTGAATGCAGACACTTTTACTGCAAGATACATGGGGCAGGATCAAGGCCAGAAAGTGGGAAGCATTGACTTCACCTAACTCCCTTGTGGCAAAATGGAAGATTTTTTTCTTCCTAGTTACATCGAGGTAAGCGAAATTCATTAGTTACCATAAATTAAATTGGACTTTTCATGTTCCTGTATAAATCGGACATCCACACCAATATCACAGTATTTTGTGATATCCGGCAACATGAAGTCTCCCACTCCCAGACCAAATTACTTCTTTTCCGGACTAAAGCCTCCTGTGTAGCTCTGCTTCCCCACCCGAGCACTGCCTCGGGCCCCTCCAGCATTCCCTTCGCCCTTGCCTCTCATCACGATGCAGCAACCTAAGAAGCTCTGACACTCACTCACGCTTTCCTCCTCCTCCCGTCCCTGTTCTTAATTGCTCTTCTAATCACTCGCTCTCAGATTTTTCCGCTTTTCTCTTCCAAACCAATCCAGCATAATGAGCTTCAAACTACCCCTCCTCTCATTTCTCCTCTTGTCTACAGAGCCTCGGGCTTCGCCGCCCCCATTGCTCCCCTCAGAGATGCCTCACCTCTCCTTGCTAGGCCCCGTGCTTTCAAGTCTACTGCTTGTCAGCGTATGCTTTTAACTTTTATTTCTTCAGCTGCACCTTTGACTAGAAAAAAAAAAAAAAAAAAAAAAAGAATGATATCTATTCCACTGAAAACATATTGAAGTTTCTCCTAATGCTGTATCCACAGCAACTGGTTCCCTCAGTCAAAAGGCACTGGAAAAGACCCTCATGAATGAGATAACTGAAAAGATTGGCAGTTTCCTTTAATTATGTTAAAAGTTATGTGAACATTTGCAGGAGAACAAGACAGAGAAGCAACCTCCGATCAGCATTGGCTGGAGAAGACCAGTTTGATACCAAGCCCCAAGAAATTTGCAAACTGAGAGAACAGAGTCTTAGAGACAGAGATCCTGTCCTCTGCACTGACCAGCAACACACCTTATTTATGAGGTCCCTGTGCAGGAAATTCTACTTTTGTGGATACTCCCCTCTGGGTCAAAAGGGTCTGCCCAAACCAATAGCACCAAAAGAACTAGGTAAATGCGTATTCAAAAAAAATCATGGAATGAGATGCTAAAACTATTTTTTTTTGGTCTTATAAGCAAATATTTAAAAAGCTTCACCAATTTGTGAATGGGCATTTTCTGCCCTTGTAGGAAAAAATAGCTAACTGATTTTAATTTTACTCAGACTGTAAGTTTATAGCTTCTTTTAGTCTCACTGTAATGACAATTTTCTCTTAAGCAGCATACAAAAAAGACTCCTTATTTAGTGAAAATAATTCTTGAGAAGAAACACATTATGAAACACACTTTTTATAGGTCTCAGACTCGTAGAGCTTGCTTCTGTATTAAGGACATTATTTAAGACTGAAGTTTTTAAAGAATGGTTATTCCTACAAGGCAAAGGCAACTCTGGATAGATTGTACCTGATCTCTTAATGATTGCTTCTCTTTCATTAGCTGTGGGGAGGAAGAGTAAGTAAAGGACTGCAAACGTGTATTCATGATTCTCATTAGCAAAAATGGCACTGTGCAAATCAATTTCCATGGATCCTACTAGGCTGGGCTTTCTAATTAGTCCATCATTAGACAGCTAACTTCTCACTACTTCTCAGACATCAAATAGTCCATCACCCTAACACATCACCCGAGCTAACAAGGAGAATTTTAATGAAAGTAACTTAAATTGGCTGTACCACAGAAAGCAGACAATAGGCTTTGCTATTAATCTTTCTCTATCCCATTTCCATTCTGTATTTAGTTTCTATTCTGTTCTTACAAACCTTTTGGTCTCAACCAATAATTCTTCTCTAATTTCCTATTACTAAAGAATACACCAGCTGCAACAAGGCAAAACTCGGATAAAACCAAAAAAAAGGTACAAACTGAGATTGCTACTGGGCATTTCAGAGCTTTCCATTTTATGATGCTGAAGAGAAATGTCAGCTTGCTACTTGTGGTTTTAAATGGAAGCAGCCTGTGAGAAGCATTTGACTGATTGACTCAGCGGCGTGGATTAGATGAGCTTCCAACATGGTCATCCCACCTCATGCAGTGCAGATGCTCCACTCCAAATCGTGGCGTTGAGGCTGCATAAACCTATCAGCCAGTACAAAAGCAGAAACTCGCACGATTAAAAGCTGTTTGACAAACGAATTTGCATGGGAATAAAAGAACGCTTGACAAAGATGAAAAATCCCTTCCCCAAATGAGTACTTATTTCTGTATTTGAGAAGCAATGCTGGGATGTTTTGGGTTTATTTTATTTTATTTATTTATTTATGGGGGGGAAGGGCTAAGAGAGCATAAAGGGATGTGTTTTGTTTAAATCAAGGAGAAAAAAATATATATATTTAAAAGAATAAGTAGGGACATGCCCCTACTTTAAAATAGCTGCTCCTGCCTCAAGGAAAATCTGCTGCCTTACTGCTCAGACACAAGTCTGTTCATAGCAATTTTCTGTTTCTCTCTCATATTTTCCCTCCCTTTGTTCTTTATTACTGGGGACATTTACATGAAACAGCATTTTTGCTTTTAAGAGTTCATCTGTTCCTGCTGCTTATGCCCCCACCTGAAGTCATAATCCTCCGTTTGTGACGCCACCCTAATTTCCTCTGCAACCAATTGTGATGCCACTAACGGAGGATTATGACTTTAGGTGGGAAATAAACAGCAGGAACAGATGAACAGTTAGGAAACAAAGATCCTGTTTTCATGCAAATGCCTTTTGTCATCAAGAACAAGGTTAGGGAAATGCAGAAAATATACGATAAGAGCAAGCAAGCAGGCTGGATGCTAAACAGAATCTCTTCTGCATTTTCCAGGAGGCATTCAGCTGCTCTTTTAAATTAACTTCCTACATAACTGAGATTTTTAAATGTTTCGGAAACATAGGTAACTTGGTACTTGATTGAAATACCAGCAAAATGTGATCTGAATTATTGAAGTCTTTTTCCCCCAGCAGGACTGGTACACTTCACTATGGGGTTCATGAGTGGATTAAAAAATAAAAATCACTGAAATCAGCTCAAGAAAGGTTCCTGATGTCAAAGCTCAGCTGGGCTAAACATTTGCCTCCCCTCTTTCTTCAAAGCAACAAATTCTCTCATTTCAGAAGTATCATTAGCTGAATTAATATGCAAGTACGCCAAACAGTGCAAGCAGTAGCAGCAATTTGGTTTTTAATTTATTTTGGATCAATTTCATCAAGGCTGCAGTTATAATTAGAGAGTTGGAACAAATATATCTTCCGGGTGATGTTTCCCCCAAATTTAGTCAGAACAGAGCCTGTAAAATCTAGCCCAAAAAGACACTTCTAAAAGCATGGCAAATATTATTTTTACTATGGCTAGTGAATGAATAGAAAAAAATATATATATAACCCTTCCTCCTGGAATAATAAAAGCACCTCCTAAGCAAAACAATCTCAAAAATTAATCAAAGTTTTTAGCGTAGATTTTTTGCTTCAGAATATAGCTTCTAAAAATAAACATTCAAAACAGAAGCTCAAACACATTTCTGGGGTCAAATGTAGAGGTTTAGGTTAATTCAATTGGTTTGCAGCTCACTCAGTGAACTTCGGAATACGTCAACAGTCCTACTGCTTCCATTAAGGGGTTCAATTAAGTTAATGAAGGCCACATGACAGCAGCATTTAGGGACAAATACTTCACTCTGGCCAAATTGACTCTGCAAATCTGAGGTGCTCCTAACCCCAGGCAGCACCCACCAGAACCCTTTCAGAATTACTGGAAACAACAAGGGGCTTTGGAGCTTTTGTTTGTTTGTTTTTCTTTCTTTTTTTTTTTTTTTGGTTTGTTTTTTTGGTAAGGCTTATGGTGACTTATTTCCCAGCAGGGACATGGACCACGCGAGCCTGTTTAAAAAGCCGCACACGAGGCAGGATGCCCTGGTGAGGGCCCCCACGCAGCCATTGCGGGGGGCAAACTGCTTGGGCCAGGGGCCTGGGCACACTGCGGCCTCCACGAATTCGGCCACCTCGCACCCTGGTATACTGCACTCGAGCAGCTAGTGCTTGAACGACTTCCCACTTGGTCTTGAATCTTTACTTCTCAGAGATCAGGAGGTCCTGGCTCAAACCAGCAGACCAAATCCTGGGATTAAAGGCCCAGTCCTGCCAATCGTCCTTCCCGAGCAAGAGCTCCAGGAGATGACTTCTTTCAAAGTTCTGAACTACCCCATGGAAACGTTTGGCTGTGGAGGAAGCGCAGAGCTGCATCTACCTGTATCTGTCACACAGCTCTCAAGATCACTCTCTATTATTAAGCTCTCAAATTCCATTCCACACAACTTACTGCACATTAAGCCATGCAACAGGTAAACTTAGCAGATATACAGATATTTATAAATATCTCACTACATTACAAAATGACTCACTGTTTATTATCCGAGCTACACAGAGCTGCACACAGAAATACAAGATCAGAAACAGATAACCTTTTCACTCAAAGCTGAAGCCAAAACTAAAGACAGATGAGAAACACCAAGTTATCAGCAGAACTAGATTAGCAGCTAGAAAAAGAGGCAAGTTAAAAAGCATAAAAACTGAAAAAGCTTTGCAAGTACAGCTAAACAATAATTTGGGTCATTTTATAGATATTGAGGAAAGTAAATATGTGTAATTTGCACATAAGAGGAAGAACAGGTGGCTACAAGTTTGTTTGTTTAAGTTATTTAGATTTCGAGACTAGCTTCTGCATTACCATACGTTCAGGAAATACCCATTTAGGGTTTGAATGCTGGATGCATTTTATGATCAGGTGGCATGGTTTGAAGTGCCAAACTGAAGTTTTGAACACTGACCCACATATTGCCAGAAAGTTGAAGTTCAGACTCATTGAATCCAGTTCTGGGTCATTTAGGGGTTTTCACACTTGGACCTATCCACGTAAGGTAATACTCAGACCAGCTATACTCCTAATTTAAGGACTTCATTGAATATTTGAAGTTGAGAGAATGAATCCAAGGCTTTGCATAGCTGTACAGATAAGTCACAACTCCTAGAATACACTGTAGTCATAGTACAGAGTGGTTATGGTTATTAAACAGTATTTTACTGACCCAGATGAGCATCAGCAAGAAAAGGAACCAGAAAGAATGGGCAAGGCTGGAATGGGAAAAATAAATGAATAATTTTTAAAATACTTTTTTTTTGAAAATATGCTTTTCCATACAGCTGTTCCTTTAAACCAAAAACAGAGCTAAATGAGCTACGGAAATCAACTCTCTGAAAACTGGTCTTTAATAACTAAGTTACACAAATTGAACATAATTAAGTTACATCAACTGAGCATGTGCTATGCGTATTTGAATGATGAGCTCCGCAGTAAAAAGCAACGGAGAATAGATTTTAAGGTAATTTCCATACAGTTTTCCATTTGTATTACATGTAGCAAGATATTCAGATTGTAAAAGGGTCTTCAGTAACTGCAAAATACCAATTTATATATAAAATTCATTTAATAGATTAAATTAAAAAGTGAAATATGAAAAATTAAGACATCTCTCCTCTATTGTCTGCTTGATAAAATGGAAAGAAAGAGGGACAATGAAACAATTTCATTATCAAATTTGCTTGCAGTTTTTGGTGTGACCCCAAAGCCATAATTCTCAAATCATTCTTCTACAGAGGAAAATTATCCATTCTTGATAGTTTCTGAAATTGTTATTCTTTATCGTATTTTTACCATTACATCTTGTGCAGGATTCTAGTGGGAAATTTAGAACCATAGGATAGTTTATAACAGTTCATATACTTTAAAGGGCACATGCTGTTTACAAAATATCTCACCCTTAAGAACAATTGAAACAAATCTGCAGTCCAATACAAATTACAGGGAAGGGAAAAAAATACAGCTACAGGGAATCTCAAGAAGTCATCCTGAGGATGATTTCAGGTGGTCCTCAGCTTGAGGACCATCAACAGACATGGTGGTCCTGAGAAAAATCTACCAACAGTTGAAACAAAGATATCCAGTGCTCAATAGTGATCCAATCCAATGCCTGACAATCTTTTCTCTTAGAAATATTTTCCTGCTGAGGATTTACCTTACTGCAGTTAAAGCTCTTTACTGCTTCTCTATCCACCACAAAGTTCGTGTTCCCTTTCTTTTTTCAACAGCCTTTTAAGTGTTTGAAGATTATCCTTATGCACCTCCCTCCCACCTTCTCTTGACTAACTAGCTCCTGTTCTCACAGTCTTTCTTCATGCAGCAAGTTTTCTAAGGTGATAACCCTTGCTGGTCTCCTCTGCACTCTCTTCAACTGCCTATGTGCTTTCCAGGTTGAACAGCAACATCAGAACTTTTTCTACTAAACTACTGCCTAGTTCCCTCCTCTGTGTTTGCACATTTCAGTGTTCTGAAGGCGAAAGAGTGCTCTTTTCCTTACAAAGTATCATTCAATCTTCCCAAAACATTGCTCCAGATTGCCAAAATCATACTGATTTCTTACTATGTGTCCTTCAACATACTTGCAGTCCCGCCCAACTTCAGATTAAATGCAAGCTTAGTAATTACAAGGCAGATAAAAGAATGAAGAGCACCCATATCATATTTGTGTATTAACGGTGTATTAACTAATGACCATGCTTTACTCTGCACTGTGCTGACTGCTTGGCAAAGTCAGCTGAAGGAAATGCTTAGCAACTCTGCCTATGGCAGAACCAAACATAGAATTTGGAATACCAAACCCTGTTAAAGTTCTTAGAACATACTACTTTGAAAGAAAAGGACATTTCTTCATGGCCTAGAATTCTAAATGATACCACGGATTTTTAAATTATCATTTTAACCTCAGGAAGGCAACTAGCTCATTAGAATAGCTACGCCCATATATTTTTCCAGGGAAAGACAGAACGCCTGCTAGAATAGAACAGCAACAGGAATGGCAGCTGGACACCAGTCTCCCTTAGAAATCTAAGGCAGTGAGCTGTAACTTGCTTGCACCAACTGACCATCAATTAATCATTCTAAGAAAGGTTTAGGACTATAAACTTGTATTGATTTTAAAATTAAGAATAAATGTGGAAAAGAGTTACATATGAAACACCTTACAGAAACGTTTTACAAGAAAGACCTTTTGCTTCACACCTCAATCTCTGCAAATTTGTGCACAGAGAAAAGTCAACAGAAAATCTTCACTAAAATCGCAACAGGGTAAATGGAACTGCTGCAGCAAAAATCGGCCCTACTGATCCACTGGGGGTCCTCACCTTAAAGATGATTTCACACATTCTAAAAGAGAAAGCAAATTTGGTTGTTCTGGGTTTAGCCAGAACAGCAAATGAAATTAGTTCCCATCCTACCTCTAAATCATCACTTATTTTCTATCCTTGAAAGAGCTTTACATCTCAGAAAGTTTGAATATTTTGGGTGAGGTCTCCAAATAATCTTTAATCCTCCACTTCAAAGTCTTCTGTCTATCTCCACATTTCTTTGAATGATAATTTTTATAAGTGAGGAGCGTATATCAGAAAGTTTTGTTTCTAATCAACTAAGAAGTCCAGAACCATTAAGGGGCTTTCAAGAGCCAATAGACTGGAAATATGACTTCCTCCTGTAGCACTCAAGAAATTGCTTACTCCATCATTTATAATGAAAATATTTAATCAGTTAAAAGTCATGAGATTCACCCCACGTCAATGATAGTTAATGGAAAATTCGGCAGAGATGTTGTATAAGTCATTACAGATAGTGAAGACAGAGGCTTACACAGATTTTCATAAAACTGACATTGCTTAATCCATTTGTATTTAGGTCTCTACCCCTGTTATGTTGATGTTGATGATGATTTAGGAAAATATACGTAGCACAGATTAGCGGAGCAGGCAGGCTGAATTTAGATATACCTGACATAGGAGATCGCAGAGCAGGCATGCTGAATTTAGATATACCTTGCTGAATTTAGATATACCTGACACAGGAGATCACAGACCTATATTGACCGTTTGGCTAGAAGCGAGGGTCAGGAGAAGGTAGGGATTATTCTTTTCCATTTAAACTGTATTATTTTATTATATACATAAACAGATTTCCCACTACTCAAACTCAAAGAGAGTTTTCCCACTACTCAAATACTACAATCATGACACTTTTCTTCAGTACCACTGCTCAGCGTTTCCAGGCTGGCCAAGTAGACATTAGGTTCTCATATGCTGTAGGAGACCCTGGAAGGTTTCTCTCGACTGCCAAAACACACCATACTTGCAAAACACACAGAGGATGAAGTCTAGGACTGTTTACATTGGAAGTTGGGGAGGCTGCAAGGGGGTAGAAATCACAATTTGTCACAAGCAGAACATTTTCCAGAAATCTCCTGATTTTAAGACATCACCTGTCAAACCATGGGCAAACCTCCACAGTAAGCTGGCAAGACCAGGCAGAACGCAAAACTTGCCTGAGACCCCAACAGCCCCTTAATGCATCAGGCTGCAGAGCCCACGACCCAGGGCTGCGGCTTAGCCAAGAGCTCAGAATTTCAGTTTCTCAAGTGCAAGTGGGAGATTCATTCTTGAAACTGATATTTTACTTTGAAAGTCTCCTCAGCACAATGTCTTCCAATTTTTAACCCACGACTAATAATTCTAACAGGAATTCCAGTTTGACTATCCTTAACCTCTTACCTCTGGAATGAGGAGCTCAGGACACTGAAAGAAAAAGTACTCAAAATTCTCATACTCTTCAGATGCACTTTAGGGGACTAGAGCACAGCTCCCATGAAAACCACTGATGTACAATTCAGCACTATCAGATTTATTTAAAAAATATGGATTTATGTTTTAATTTCCAAATCATCTTTGGAGGGAACAAAATAGGATCACAGCACAATTGGGGAATTCCACATTATTAAAACTATAAATCCCACTAAAATGAAAATAAGTCGTTTTATTTTTTCCTTCCAGTGTTGAAAAAGGTAAAAATGGTATTACAGTTTTGGAAAAGTTCAGCAGACAATTTAATACTTTATCCAACTAAAATAAGTGCTTTTGTTGCTGCTGCCTTTCGGAGGAGTAACGGGTGCTCTGCAGGTATGTCGGTATGGAAAGCACGCACTCAACTCTGCCCATATTCAGGAAGGCATCAAGAACATATCAAACATCCATCACGTACCCACAGTACACCAACTTCAACAAGGTTTAAGTGCAGTCCAAAAACATGCACGTAGGAAGGTTTGCTTTCCTAAGCCACCACTAGCATGGCCCAATAGTTGAAAGGTGCTCATAAACCACACTGGTAGAGGAGATGAGAATTTAAATAAAATTATTAGATTTAAAATTGGAACTATTCACAAATGGATATGGGTAAAGGAGTTGTTCTGGTTTGAATTTGTTTGTTTTGCTAAATGAACTAAGAAATCTTTCTACTGCTGACTTCCTTTAGGGTACAACCTTCCTTCTAGCACTCCTCAATGTTTATATTCCCACTGCAACAGCTGTTGCTCAAGCCTCTCTGTATCTAAACCTCTGCTATCCACCTTCTCCTCTTAAATTATAATGTGTCATTTTTCCTGCCGCTAATTCTGGCTGTCTTCATTCCTCACGTTTCCCACCTCTGAAAGCATCTTACCCCCCAGGTTTACTTTTAATCTCCCAAACCTTTCTATGGCAGAATGAGAAAGTAAAGAAATGGAAGCAATAATATGTCATAATTTAGCCACATACAGCTAGTGTATGGGTTCAAAAGCCCAGTCACGGTTCTACAACAAAGATAAAGAAATGCCAGGATAGAAGAGGTTCAAAAGTAATAGGAAAAAAATTTAAAAGGCAGTATACATGAGTAACACTGTCCTAAGCAGTGAATTAAGGGATTTCATGGGATTAGGAACAGACACACACACACACACACCCTTAGTAACTTTGATTTTTAGGAATAGCTATGAGGTAGATTTGCTTCCATTTCCTCTCCATATGAGCTGGTTGCCTAGGAGTTACCCACCCTCTGCATCTGGATGCCTCTCAGGAGGGATCTGGCACTCAAAGAGAACTTCCCACCCTCTTTGGCCCTATACAGGGCCCAAGCAAAACCACTCTGCATTCACACCAGGGAGAGAGAGGACTTGTCTGCTGCTATCACAGCTCCCACTCCAGTCTCACCACAGACCACACACCGACTGCTCAGGCGAGGAGATCGGAGGATAAAGATGCTATGTTTTTTTTCAGGAAGGGGATGCAGCTTAAAAAGCAGGAAAAAGGATAAGAGCATTTCAATTAGGAAAGCTGACTCTGAAACAGCTGCAGAAAGAGATAGAGGTTTGCAGGCTGCAACGGCTCAGGAATGGTGGGAGCAGAGGACAGAGGAGTCCTATCTAACCTGACTGGTCCCATCAAACGGGGCTGAGGAAGGATCACTAGCAATTACTCTTCCAAATCTCCTCTCCTGTTTGGAAAGCAAGCCTGCTGCGAGTAAGATAACACTGCTTACTATTCTGGCCTCGACTTTGCACTATGGGGGAGAATCTGGGTCTGAACATGTGCCTAGAATAACTGCTCAGAACACAGCGATGGCCCTGAGGCCACTAGCGAGAGTAGGCAGCCCCCACAGATGGCCCTTTCTGACAGGAGAGCTTGGGGCTCCAGATGGATTGCTGGGTGCTCACTTGCGAGCTCCACAGTGCCTTATAAGTTTCAGTTGGCCATTCCTGAATACTGTTCAAGGCATCCGGTAAGGACTCATCTGAAATATCAGTTGACTGGCGTGAGATGTGCACTCAAGGAACAGAAGCTTAAGCTAGAAAGGCTACCCAAGAGGCTGCTAGAATGATGACAGAATCTCTCTTAAAAAAAATTAAAGATGACTTTAAAGAACTTGAAAATGCTTTTCAAACATGGATGAAGTAGACAAGGGATAAGCAGCAAGAAAAAGAGCTATTAGCTATTTCAGTCAAAGAATAATGTTTCCACTAAAGACCAAGTGGTTAGAAAATAGTTGTATACAAGTTCAGACAAAGTCAGAAAATAATTTCTAACCACAGAGTGAACAAAGCCCTAGAATGGTCTTCCCATTTTAGCAGCTGAAGGAGGGTATATTGTTTGAAGACAGCCTGAAAAGCATATTAAAGAAGTGGTGTTAAGTGAGCAGCTCCCCAAAAAGGGCTTGAAAGAAGATCAGAACATAGTTTGTTTCCAATGTTTTTATTTTGCAGAAATCCCAGATTCAGGCCTTCCATACTCTGACTGGGCTGTGGCACAGTATGGAATGGTGGGCTTTTTTCTTTTGCTTTGATTTCCTCTTTTTTTTTTTTTTTTTAAATCATCCTCTAATAGGGTCTAATACCTAGGTTCAACTACAAATTTTTCCTAATAAATACTATGCAAATACATAAGGTCTCCAGCAATACCTGTAAACACTCTTGCTCTGCTTCGTGGTGTGTTACATTTGCACTGGGGGGCCTGTTGCAGGCCATCAGCTCACAGTGAGCTGTGCAGAAACAATCACCACTCACAATTGGTGCTGTTGGAGAGGGGCACTCAGTTGCCCAGTGGTCCCTCCCGTCTGTATATTTGTAAGAACAGGCGGTAACGCTGATAATGCTGCGGGACATGAGACTCCCTCACCGACACCTACTGGCAAGTCAACTCTCCTCTATACGGCATGTGCTACATGGAGATGCTAAGGCCAAGCAACTAAGGGCTACTATACATGTAAGAAGAAGAAACAAGCCTTGAGCATTAGGCACTAGCTGCATCACTGGAGTTCAAAGGCTTTTCATTATCTAGCATATTTCACTTATTTTTACCTAGATAGTTTTAGAAGTGCCTTTCAAATCACATCCTGCCTTATTAGAGATATTCAAAAGCAATCCTTCAGATTTCTTTTAAAGGCTGCGCAGCACTGAAACACATGCATGCAATCAGCTTGGTGATGGGCACGATTCCCGGAAAGTAACACTCCCAGGGCACTTGCCAATTTTATTTTGAGTTCACACATGCAAATAGCTCCCTGTTTTGGGGGCTCTTCCAGCCGCATCTGCATACACTGCAGGGACGGCTGCTGCTTCTGTCAGCAGATGGCAGCTGACCATTTCTCTGGGTTATCCAAATGGGAATTGAATATCCAAAACAACTACTGAAATTGGAACATTTCTACAGCAAGCATTGGAGAATTAAGTTAAGAAATTGCTACAGAATTATGCTTAATTTCCTATTCACTTTTTTCCCCAGCTTTCACTTAAACATGGTGCTGCCAGTTGGCTTTCTATGAGCTACACAATAGGCATGGCTGAGCTTACAATGGGCCGTGGGTCACTGTGCTGCACACTAGTCTTGGACAAAGATTTTGAGATCAGTCCTCCTCTCTCCTCTTCTTCCCAGCACTGCTACACAGAGAAATGTTGCACAAGAGGGATTTACACTCTCTTCCCTGTGGAACTGAACCATCCCATTCGTTGCAGCTTCCCAGGAAACTCCCAAGAGGAGATTATATTAGGTTGAAAAATGCAAACAGAGCTACAATATAGACCTCAATAGAAAGCATTGTCAGCAAACATGTCAGAAATATGTCAGCAGTGATACAAGAGAAAATGACCTGAAGCAAGAATAGATTTGACTGATGTGCAGAATGGATGGCACGAAAACACATGCCCTCTGTATACCTACTAAAGATGTTCAAATAATGCACAAGTACTATTTAAACCATCTAACCCTTCATTATTGATCAAATAATAACTGTATATTGAGGAAGGAAACTGCATTTTAGTCCCAAATAACTGCCATTTGCAGTGGCACTGTTAACTGATGATATGACAGATGATTAATGATGGATGACTTGGGTAATGGTAACAGAGCCAGAAAAAGATGGTTTAGATAAAACTATCTGAAGAGTAAGAAAAACTTTGGATTCGGACCTTCCTCTCCATATATTTCCCAGGAGACAGTGTGCAAGCCACGTGTTATTACATGCATTTAGACAGCACTCTGTATCCTAGATAATCAAATCAGCTGACTAGGAACTTTGCCTTTTTTAAATGAATCTTTGCATTGTCAATTTTATCCCACCATGAAGAATATTTCACACTCTCCTTCCGACCCTCAGCCGTTCAGAAGTTTGAGCATCCATTTGGAGATTCTTATCTAGCATTAGCTTTGCTGTATTCCTGATCAAAACAAGACCTACAAAAGCTGCTCTCTGTAGCAAAAGTCTCTTCCTTGGCAGTATTCCCTTTCGTTCTTTTAGAGAAGATTTATATGCGATGTATACGGAACTGTGAGGTCTTAAAAGAGCATAAGCAGGTTGAGAAGCAGCAGCTGCTCAAAGATACACCTCAGTTTTAAGCTGCAGAACTGCATTTCACAAAGGAGGCCCCCAGGCTGCGCATGCCACAGCTATTACAAGTAACGGCCCTAAGGCAGCTTTGTGCTGCTGCAGACACCGCACACCTTTAAACCACGCTGGTCACTCAGGGCCCCTAATCCCTCGAGCAATGGGACATGCTGGAAACGAGCAGCTGACCTGGAGCTCTCTTATCTGTCACACTCAGCAGGGCAGATCAGGCTGTTCCAACTTAGCACTTCCGTCTAACCCTGTCAATCTGGCAGATTTTCCACAAGACTGATCCGTCCATCCACACCAAAATCTTAGCTGGAAATCTGAGGTCTGGCAACTAAGCTCTTATGTCTTGCACTTCAGCATACAACAACTATGGATCTATAAGCTAAATCTTTTGTTAAAAAGTATGCAAGATGGACTGTGGGCACTTGGGACTCAGCTATGAGCCTCACCATAAATGAAACTATACAGCTTCCTGCTGATTTTATGTTCTTCTCTAGTTCAAGAGAAGAAAACAACAGAAAAGGAAGACTAGCTAGATCCCACCTGTATGGGTATCCCTCATTTACTGTGAAACAAAAGCTTCTTCTAGTCTTGCCATTCTTCAGAAGAATGGATGTTGAAGTGAAAGTCTCATGTTGAAACTTAGAATGTCTGCCTGCACTACTTGTGCACCCACTCTGCTTTGGGCTGTTGGGCTCCCCACAAAACATTGTCAGGAGGGAAGGGATGTTTTGTTTTGGTAAGTTCAAGTGTTTGAATAAATCCAGTGGGATCTGATGACACAGGAGGGGGTAGGCTTACAAAGAAAATCTTACAGCTATAGTATGAAATTCCAAAGTTATTTTGTAGAAAAGGTAGTCTAATATGCCAGAATATAAAAACCGACTCATTCCAACTACATTAGATTAGCTAGAAATACTTTTTTCTACTTTTCAGATGTTTCAGACTTTCGCAAGACAATTGCCACTTACTACATTCCACCAAAAATATGAAAGCAATAGCTAGAAGAGATGCCTTTGCAAAAGAACAAAACAGAGAAACCCTTGACTTCACAGGAAGTACCTCATTATACTGGTTAACATTAATAGAAAAGGAAACTGCAAAATCACTTTATCAGTGTTTTCATGAGTTCTGCCACAGAACATTTGTTTTGTTAAGAAATGTTGGTACAGATTTTCCTACGACCTCAGCTGGACAACCATTTTCCCTAGATTAAGAGACAGTCATAGCAATGTTATTAAAGCAGTGTCTATCTTCTGTAATAGAAGCCAGTTCCTAGAAAGAAAAAAATGAATTCCTACAGAGGCTACTGGAGGTGATGCTGAAAATATTTGTAATTTGTTTATCCAGTTGATTTTGTATTGTGGTCCACTGAGACCAAGACACTAGGCAGAAGAATTAGAAAATAAAGGTGAGGATGAGTCACACAAATGTGTGGTGTGTTACAAGCCAATTATTAAGGTCTGCCAACACAAGACTGACATGAGCTCAAGATGCATTCAAAGGCCAATCACGAAGCAGGCACCATCAGCCAAAAGCAGGCAAAACACACGGTAACCACACAATTTCAGTTTGAAAGAAAAAGCTGAAATACTTTAACTGGTGAAGCTGACTCATAGAGAGATAACCAATGCTAGCACAGCTGTGCTTGTGAACTCTCCTTTTTCCACTCAAAAAACCCCAAACACCATGCTTTTATATGATTACAAGTTTTTGAAAAGTTGCATTCTGCACATCTCAGCAGGAAAGAAGCTCACAGCCTGATCAGACTCCACCTGCACTGGCCCTGTGCTAGTACAAGGCAGAGTAGATCTCTTTCCAGTTGCAGTGCCACGGTATGCCACACCTCAGACACTGAACCAGAGACAGAAAGATCTCCCTTCCATCATTCTGCCAGCCCCAGAAAACCTCCCAGCTTGAATGCTGGAAAGAGAAGAATCACACCAGAAAACAAGCTGGAACATAGAGGCCAAGGCTCAGATGGAGCAAAGGTGCTTCTCTGCCTCAGTTTATATTGACAAGAATCAAACTACTTTCTTGTTTCAAAGTTGCCCTACATTTATGCATACAGGTTAAGCATCAATACCAAAGTAATGCTGTAGAACAGTCTGAGAAGACATCAGTCCTGACCTCATGCTAGAATTTAAGCTGTACGCAGTGCAAGACATTCAGTCCTCCAAAGGATGACGAAAAGCAAATGCCTTGAATGCAGAAGGGGTTCTATGGGGAACAGCAGCAGGATGCCAATGTCACTGAAACCACCACCCACCATACTACAGATGCCCAAAGAAAACAGTTAACAGTTGTCTTCACTGAGGCATTTCCTAGAATGAGCACCACACTTCATATTCTTTTAATATATTCTGTGGATATGCAGTACTTATAACAAATATCAGGGGGACAAAATAACACCCATCTTAGAACATTCAAGCGTTGTCTAGCACACCTAAGTGCATGCCAACGTTTTTTTCAAGCATACTGGAAAAATGAAAGAACGAGGAGAGAAAGTGCGGAAGGTGATAAAGGTTCTATAAAAACAAAGCTTTTGACCTTCCTTATATATAGACTTAAGTAAAAAAATTCTCAAATGAATATTTAAGTAACTAAAGAACCATGAGCGAAAAGCAGGACAGAGATCACAAGCACTGTGTATCAGAAAAGCTTTTCTACTTTCATTTAGTAGAATTGATGCACCAAGGGAACAAAAGTGATGCAGTGGATGCAATTTTCAAAAGATTCAGGTCAAATACATGCAATACGCTCAAAGAGCAAAGTGTGAAGTACCTATTTTTGTACCTTATCCATGGCAGATATTTCTTTCTCAGGTGCTTGTGTTGTGTCAGGACACATCTTTTCAGTGATAATAGCAGAAGACAAATACCAAAAAACATGTGAGAATATGGGTGTTGCACTCAACAACTGACATTTAGACTTAGAAATGTTTCTCCTCAAAGCGGTCTAATTTCTGTCCTATAGAAAACTGCTCTTTCATACAGAAAGCAACATCCTTTGTGGCAACAGACAGTTGTTTAAATAGTATTTAATTTACCTGAGAGATGAAGATTATGAAAAAAAACTGAATCAGAGACAACACCTGGACTGCAAAACATCATAGATGTAGAATAAATTCAAGGTTGTGTGCTAAAAGTTCTTCTGGGGAGATGGTTTATGAGAAATAGAATGGGGCTGTCAGCAATTTATTCATCTCATATATAGCCACTCTATAACTTTCTCTTCTCAATGCTTTGCTCTTCATTCTGTCTTCAGAGCTCACCCTTTCAAGAAAAATCAGCAGAGTTGACAAAGCCAACTTGCCACTGTTGCATAACCCAGCACAAAGTCCATATCCTTCTCACTTCTTCTTTTGAGAAAACTATAGAAAGCCTTTACATGTCTGCACATTATAGAAAGTCTTCATATGATAGATATTTTTAGAAAGACATATTTTAGCACTCACAAAAGAGAGCTCATACTAAGCAAAAGCATGTACAGAATAGGCTAATTATGCTAAAATCTTCAGATAGAGCATACCTCAGATGTGACCCGAGGCCCTGACACCTAATGCAGTTCTGACTCCATGGGTTAAATTTATCCATATGCCAAGTTTCTCTTCTTCCTGTGCTAGACAAAGCTGTCTTAAGGTCTGGTTTAGTCCATTCTTCTCCCATTTCTTTGACATTGAACATCTTACCTGATTTGCAAGCTACCCAATCCAGTTATTCCTGTCCTGAGATTTGCTTCAGCAGACTGATGCAATGCTGAGCTACATAGCACCTAGCAACAGTGTGTTGTGCACAGAAAGCAATTAAGAGCTAGTCTAGAATCTGATTTCAGTTGCAAAAATATTTCACATTGGACACACTTTTAACACATTACTAAAAAAAATGACCATGAGAAAGTGAAAGTTTTTGGTGTGGGAGTAGAAGTTTACACTGTACCTACAGTCACAGTTTGGGCTTTGCATTTCTGCTGCTGCTAGAGGAATATAGCTTCAGGAAAGCTATAGCACTATAGCAAAGTGCTGTAAGCGTCAACTCTCGAGCGTGCTGTCACAAAGCAGACTGCAGCTTTCCGTCTGGACAGCAAAGCAAGGTTTCTGAGCTCAAGGCTATTCCGAGGTGTTGTTAGACCACAGGGACATGATAGAAGTGGAGAACTTTTCAACACCCAAATACTTGTTGTCATTGTAAACTCAGTCAACTGTACTGAGCTTGCAGCTCTTAGTCGAAACAGTTGCCCTGCAGGATCTATTGCCCTTAAAAAGGATTTAGGTATAGGCTTCTTTCCATATTGCTAGTCCATTTTTCTGACCAAAACAAACTGAAATAAGACAAAGTTGAATACAATGAACTACTCCAGCAGCTCTTTTTCAAGATCCAAGTGTCAGACAATAAAGACCTTAATGTCCCTAGCTTCCAAGAAATGCTGATCTGTCCAGTCTGACAGATAGTTCCAACTATTTAGAGCACTTCCTATTCTTTACTTTTAGGCAGACACACAGGAATTCTTCCACAAACAAACTTCAAATTACCATCTAGTATCACTGTCATTCTCCACAACTGCTGTATAGTTTATGTTCAGCTATAGTTGCTGAAAGTTTATAGGTATTTTAAGTATCATAAATGCTCTCCCGTATTACTGCAGTGACCCTTTTCTTCTGACAGAAACTGGAGATTCAAATTCCAGCAACTGCCAAGCTTCCTGCAGTCTCATCTTAAGAGGCAGCACAGCTAAAACTCATTGTCCCTAAAGACTTACCCAGACAGCTCACCTTTTATGAGGTTGCAACACAAAAGAGAAGGAGCCAAAGTAGTTTGTAATAAGAAAAAAACAAGCTTGAAATCACCAAATATACTCAGTGTATGGTGCAATCATTACTGAGGAAGGAGGAAACAATAGGATTTTGATTGCTGGATGAATCAGCTAGTCGCTACTGATTTTTTCACCTACAGGAAAAAGAGAAGGAACATATGCAAACAAAATATACATTTTAATTTTTAGCACCTAACCAAGGATTGCATTCATCAAGAAGGGCCAAACCTGAAGCCTGAGAAGTTGCAACTAATCACTTTATAGTCTCAAGGATCCAAACTGCTGACATGCTCTAGTGCCTTTTTAGACGAAGAGTTAAAAGATTTCTAACTGCAAGGGCAGAGATTTACTGCACAGATGAATAACTTAAGTAGTCTCAAGAGGTGCTCTGATTGTTTTATGTATAAGGTTATGTGGCACCGGCTGATGCAAGTAAGGAACTGGGCTAGGACATTTTGATGCAGGATAAAGAGACAAGAAACACCTTATCCATATGCCTTTTTAGTAAAAGCTAGAAGACGACAGGAAGTCTGTGTGGATCTGCATTGTGAAAACAGCAATTCATTGATCAATTTGAGAGTTTTGCAATAGGAATGTAACAGATGAGTTAACACACGTGTATATATACCAAATGAGAGCTGCAGAAGTGCAAGTTCATAGCTATGTCAGGGCAGCCCAATCACTGTCAACGTTCTTTTGTGTTGCTTCTCTAAGGCAAAAAGTGAATCGATTTGAAAGGTGAAAGCCTAGCTCTTCACCTTTTCAAATGAAAAATCCCTTGGGCTGCAGCCCTCAGTGGATGCATTGCTGCTGGGCACCTGGTCAGAATCCTACAGCCTCCCACCCGCCACGTGCCATTCGCTCAGTGCCTTGCAGTGCTTGTCTGTTTGCCACGGCTAAGGCAGGAATAAGGCTCCACAGCTGAACCTTGACCATCTGCTATTGAAAATATGAGGCACTGCCTAAAGTATAATACTTGCAATTCAGACAAAAATGCTAAAAACTTTTCAGTTTTGGAGCCTGAAAAGTCTTTTCAGAGTCCTCTTCGTAGGGGCCCTTTACAAAGCTGTCCACTGCCTGTTTCAGACAGCTGAGAAGGCAATTTATGCAACCGAGGTGTACAAACAAGCCGACAAAGTTGTTTCTGATGCAAAAGAAATTAAAATGTAGAGCCTTTAAACCCCAATTGAAACAGTGAATTGAAAACAGCATCCAGCTTTGCTGACTGTGCAAGACACTGGGCTTAAACAACACTTCAATTCATTTTAATGAACATTTCAAGACATCACCACCACCAGTGAGCAGCAGGAGCCTTGCAGGCAATATAGAATCTGTTAAAACTCTATTTATATCCTACCTGTTAAGTGACAAAATAATCTCATTCTTGTTTTGTTTCGACACTCAAAATAGACAGCTTTATATGACAAGAAGATCAGGTTGTCCCTGGACATTCACACGCAGCTGGAAGTTTGGAAAAGGCAAAAGAAAATTCTGCTCTCTTCAAAACCATTGCTTTTATTTTAAACTAGATTTTTAAATCACTTTTTACAAGGGTCCAAGTAAGATCTAATTTTGACAGTAATACACTATCACTGTTCATATCTTACCTGAAAAATCACATTTACAACTAGAAATAGTTTATATTTATACACCTAATCAAACTTAAAGAGACCTTATGCAACCCATGGTAATAGAGCAGGGGAGAGACATACCTAGAGAATAAGATGGCAAGCGAACTCTCTTTAGGAATGTCAGTCTATAACATAAGACCCTGAAACCTCGCAGGTCGACACCATGGTCTTCCAGCGAAGACAGAGTATGCTCAGTCTACTCAGAAGGAAGATTATCACCAATTAATTCCCAGTGAGACCATTTAGTTTCAAAAGTAGTGCCATTATGGAGCCAGTGTCTCAAAGGTGACTAAAGCCAACCTCTCCCGTGTGCCCAGGTCACAGCTGCTGGGGCATGTTTATGGTGCATACCTGTAGGCACCCTCATTAGGAATAGCTGCAGAAAAGCTCTCCAAAAACAACACAGAGATTCTTCCATGAGACGCTACTGTTTTATCATCTCCTTTCAGGAAACCCTTCCCATTTCCTTCTACTAACCTATGCTACCTAAACAAGGCAGCACAGAGGCCAGGAAACCAATTTATTACTTAAGGCAAGAAAATTGTTTCTGAAAACATCTTTCCTGCCCTATACCAAATCTGGCTGGCAGGCATACTCTGGTAGCATTTAGGTGATATACACATCTATGCAGCAATACACATGGACACAGCTTGAGAAGCTGGGAAGAACTGTGTTTTTCCAGCATTCCTCACAGTGTTCATTTCTACCTGTTGTTTGTAGCAGTTAATTCTACTCTGATGTTTCAGGCTCTTTGTGTTCAAGTCAGCTACACAACCAGAGCAATTGAGCACTACCTCCTGCTACACCTTTACAAAAACTCCCGTCTCTCCTGGAAACCCATTCTCCACACGGTTTCCCATTTCTGACTGAGTAACACTTTGTTGTTTCATACTCTTGTGTTTTAAATTATTTGGTCTTGTACCCAGTTTACACTGAAAGTTTCTCAGGCCAGAGACCTTGTCCAACTAGATGCTTTGTACCACACAGCCAATAATATTATTACTACAGTGGTAAAAAAGAACAATTTTTCTTTTCAGATAAATTCAGGCCAGTCATAGCTTCAAAAAGCATCTGGAGAAATAGACACAATCTTCTTTTCACTCCAAACTCCTACTTCAAGGTGACACCCCACATACTTTATGTTGTCAACATATCATTAGCTCCCATAGGGTAATCTAAGCCTTGTGGCTTGAGAAGCCTGTGGCTCCTCATTGTTTGATGCAGAAAGCAGCTGCTGCTTCTAACACAGCCCTTCGTATTGAGTGTAGTGTACACGCAGAGCCCCGCAAGCCCAGCGCTCAGAACACACAGACTTTGCTAGGCAGATGGGATATTCCCATGCTTTGGTGGCCAGAGACCACATGGTCTTGCCAAATCCCGAGAACAGCACAGCACAAGTACAGCAGTTACACTGCACTGTTTTCTGAGGGTTCGGGGGTTTGCTGCTTACAGACAAACTAGGACTTCAGAATTACAATCATTGAAGCTGAGATGTCTCCTGTCAGAGGCTTTTGAAGGACCTCCTGTGTGAAGTCTTTCATATATGACTGTGAAGATACCAGTCCCCTTTGCAGTTTGGCTGCCCAAGGGCAATGGCTTCAATCTAGGAAACTAGGAAACATAAAAACAGTCATTCAATATCATTATTTTTGGTAGCACTTTGGGGGATAATTGGAAAATTAGGTAAGCAATTTTCTGTGTAAAAGTCAGTATGGATACAATAAACTAACTGATTATGAGTTTTTCTTCCCTATACTCACAGTTCTCCAAACACTACAGTATTCCTTCAAAAGACTAACACGACATTTCAGTTCAACTACTCCAAAAAACCCACCGCATTCACATAAGCACAGACTGTGGTAATATGAGCAGAAGCTATACCTCACAGTAAGATATAAAAGACAGGAGAATGGATATTGGCTGAAGTTCTTCTAATCATAGGTATCAGTTAGGAGAAACAAAGTATATAGAAGTAAGAAAGATTACAGTTTATAAAAAAATAAGTGAAACCCTGAAACTTCTAGCATTGTTTTTTAAAAATGCAGTAAAGCAGATCTGTAAAGCACATGGTACAGAAAAGCCAGTGCCACCTACAGCGCTTCATATTGCTACAATTCCTTACCTCTCAAGACAACTGCAGGAAGTGTTGTTATAGGCACTCATATATGCATGTGATCTCATAAAACAGAATTATATCAAGAGATCATAACAAATCGCAGACAGGTGGCCGCAACATCACCTCTGCAGCAAGCTGGAGCACAAGAATCCAGCCTGTGTTGTTTCAGACCACAGGAGGTTCTACATCAAGGGCATTTCAGAAAGGGAAGAAAATTAAAATCCATGTGCACTCATCACAGAATCACACTTCTGCCTCCATATGTGCCAGACATTCCTGGAGATGCAACAAGGCTGCTCAGTAAAAGCATCAAACACTCATGTTCTTGAATTTGGAAAACAGTAATGATCTTTACCCAGGGGAAAAAAACTGCTTGCTTGATTTAATCTACTAACCACCCCCAAAATAACTGACCCTGCAACCAAGGTGGTCCCCACATGTTTAGTGGGGGCCCTGAACACTCTCTGCAGCACTGCGCTGTGCCACAGGAGAGCAGCGTTCCGCAGCTGGCCACTTCTATAAACGGGTGGGAGGAAAACTCTGCAGCCAGAGTGCTTTTACCCACACTACTACATTTAGCAACAACGAGGGTCAGGTTATCAGGTAAATTCAGATGATAAAGAGAAACAAGAGAAGCAAAGCTGAGGTTAGGGGATAAAAAGACTACCAAACTTTCCATTGAACTGTCTCCAATTTGCATGTTCATGAAGACAGAAAGATATTAAAATTCTACCTATGAAGTCAAAATCCTAGATAGCATCTCTCCTAGAGCATTTTAAACTTGGAACAGTTGTTCTTGGCCCTTTCTCTTCTCCCTTCTCCCCCTGCAACACTCTCCCCAATCACTGCCTGAATAACCCATATCTCTCAACTTCCTACTTCAAATCTTTCAGCTTTGGGCAATCTCTTCCCTACCCAAGTCACAGCAACGAAGGTGAGATGCAGCCAGGCCATACAACTGATAAAGTCACTGCAATCTTCTGCCCTACTGAGACCTGGGAAATCACCCTTGGATCCCCGAGTCAATTTACATAATGTTGTGTCCTGAAGTAACTAGGTCTTGAAAACAGATGTATCCCGAACGATGCTTGAGCATCAGAAGCCACAGGACCTCAGGTTAATGGAATCTCTATTTTCACACACGCTGTGTCTTTATCACTTTCTTCCTTCATCTTCCTATTAGCATGCAACAGCAAACAGAGCCCGATTGGAATTCATAAAGTCAGTCAGTCTTCAAATTCTTGACTCGTTTGTGTTTAGACTTCACAGCTTTCAACTGCTGTCCCTGCAGGGAACTAAAGACCTGCACTTAATTCTATATTATTAAACACAAATATATAAATGCTGCCATTTGGTCTTAAAGCGATGTGCCATAGAACCTGAGTTACTTGCGTTGCTGCAAAGTGAAGAGTTGTTTAACAGGTAGACACAAGAAGCTGAGTCAAGGACTCTGCAGAAGTCTACATTCACCATTTCTTTCTTTTATCTATTTAAACAATTAGGAAAATGCTTTGTTTCCTGCTGTAATATATCTCCTCCTTCTCCCAGGCAAGAAATTTCAAGCTAGAAAAGCAAGATGATTGCTTCAAGCATCTGCCAAGGCTCTGTTACTACCCAAGCCTCCCACAGTTGTCCGAATTTCCATGCCTTACAGCTGACTTTGCAGTTGCTCATTTTTCACTAGATCAAAAGACTAGGAAACAGCAAGGAAGACGCACAGTGACCAACTGCTTACAGAAGGACAGTTTTGGAGGTGAATTCCAACAAGGAACAGGTCAGCTACAGTCCAGAGGCAAGCAAACAATAAGAATAGCCTAAGGAAATCACAGCAGCTAAAACTTGTCATGATGGCACGTGCATGGAGAAGATAAAGACACTCACATATAAAGCCAAAGATCAGAAGAGAATCATATTATTCTTTTTTTTTAATCTACCAAAGTGAAAAGTATTATTCTTTAGTGAAACTGTTAAACAAATTCCAACAGTCTTGCTGCACACTGCAAATATATCAGCATTGACAGCAAAGGCTTTTGCTTCCTGAGAGAAACTGGCATAATTACATCAAGTTTAAACAAAACAGTCCACCTTGCAGGTGATATGTTTCTTAGCACAGATTCAAAGTAATGTTTAGCTTTATTTTAGCTGACTGAAGTATACACCTATGTATGCAATCTGTTTAAAGAAGTTTTTGAAAGCAGATGCTGAGAAGCTCTCAACCACTTTTTTTCCTACTTACAGTGGTATGTAATTGGGTCACTCGTTAGAAAAAATCCTAAGATGATTTATTATGATTTATTATTTTATTAGGAAGACTGCTTTTAGAAGTCCTCTTCAAGATATCAGTTCAACTAGTCAAGAACCACATGAAAACACGAAAACACACACACAGTTACACCAGCATCACCGAGCTCAAGCATCAATAAAGTGATCTGAGGTGGAACATGAATGAAAGAACAAGTGACCAACTGTTTTAAGGGATCATGCTCTAGTATCAAGGCATCGATTTGACAGAACTGCTGTGAGTACTAATTCAGTGCTTGGAAAATGTTTAAACACTTCCAGGTGGAAAGTGCTGAAGGCAGGCAGAGGATTCATTACACTCTCTGCAGCTAATCTACTTTTGAGAGAATGTTAGGGTGGGGGTAACTTCTATGCAGAGTCCTCTGATGTTTATTTTCTGCTTGAAAGCATTTGTATAATCTGAAACAGTGGATAAGCCATTCAAATCTATAGTGAGAAGTAGCAAAGAGCAGTCCTGGGGTGGGTCCTACCATCTTCAAAGCCTTTTATGAAGGGTTAAGAAGCAGTTACATTCATGACAGATACCTGTAACCAGACAAGGCTGCGCTTTCTTACTAATGCAACACATAGTAAGAACAACTTAGCTTGCAAGCATCATTACTCAAGTTGAGAGAAAGACCACAATAATGTCCCGGTAGAAAAAGTACTTTCACCATAGCCAGAAAGTCACTTGAGAGCTTTAAATACTCTGCATTAATTTACCACTTAATAAAGAGTTTTCTTTCATTAGACAGAAAATCTAATCTACTATTCCATCCTTGCCAGGACAGAACAAACACCAAAGAGCCAGTTCCATGAGAACAATCTCCAAAAAAACACCCTGTTTGCAACAATAAATCAGAGCTCTGGTTTATTTTGACCCAGAGAGGGAAAACACCATTACAAACAGCTATGATCAATTTAAGAATACAAATCCCGCTGTGCCTGTACTGCATGCTCGCTTTAGAGCGCTGACTTATTTCACCAGCTCAAGCCTTCTGCTTCAAACTTTTATTGATACATAAAAGTTGCTCTCAACAGTATGTGGAGCGGTGCCATTCAGCCAGAGCATTAAACAGGTCTTGGAGTTTGCACAGGAAGTGCTGCTGAGCCAGCGTGACAGCCCACTGCAAAACAGCCATAGCCACGAGGGGAAACAGAGTGTGAGCCTGAGCCAGTGTGACCTGGGCAGAGGGCTGCAGCCGTGGCCATGCTGCTCTGGAGCCCAGTAGACTGGGTCGCAGCCAAGGCTGCGCTCCTGCCGCCCGCAGAGGTGCTGAAGCTGGCAGGACAGGGGACAGAGCACCCGGATTCCCTGCCCTCAGCACTGCCCTGCTGTGCTTCTTTTTTGTTCAGTCCGCTCACTTGCAAAGGGGATTAACTACACTTCCCTTCTCAAAACTCCTGAGAAGAGGTTTGCTGTCAGGTTTTACCAAATGCCAGATCTTTCTTCCTCTGAGGACTGCTCCTGCTCAGCAACTTGTTTTGGCCAGAGGCAGCAACAAGGGGAGGTGGGACCCCAGGCGCCATGACAGCCACATCCTGCACTGCTCCACTATGGATGGAAAGAAGGTAACGCCTTGGCCTCCCTCCCTCTAAGTACCAGCTATACTATGTGCATGGTGTTTCCAGAGTTCTGACAGGAAAGTATATTCCTAGGAGAGGGAAGAATTTAACTCAGTACTAACTCTAACTCTACTTCTTTCTGTCAGCCTTCAGGATCTCCATACAAGCATGTTCAAAGGAGACACCAAAAGAAAGAATACTAGATAGCTGCCTAAAAAACGAGCAACAAATTTATAACCTTCTGTACTCTGCTTATTATTAGACCTTGCTGTTCTAAATAACTTTACCCAAAATAAGCCAACTTCTTTGCCAACATGTAACTCAGTATTTACTACACATCTGTAACTATATTAGTTCTGGATATGTGTCCAAAGGCTACTTTAGAAAGATTAATGAATAATCCAATATAATCCTGTAGCAATACTGACACAATCCATGAAAGTGACAGACATGCCAAAAAATAATTCTGTTTTAAATAGGAGATGAAAGATGGACTTTGAAGGGCATGCCCTTATTTAGGCTGGGTGTGCTTTAAGAGTTGACTTAACACAAGAAGGAATCAAAATAACTGCACGTGACAAAAAAAATTTACAAGTTTCTCTCATGAAAGTTCATCTTCCATTCCACTAATTGCAAGTTAGTCTTACTCATCAGGGAAAATGCAGTAGTCTTTCACTGAGAAGTAAAGGGTGTTAATAAACACACATAGAAAAGAAATATTAGAAGAATTTAGCTATGAAGAAGTCTCTTAATCCTGATAAATGATGCAATGGTTTAAGAGAATTTAACACAATTACACCAGTGCCTACCACTGTTATGTCTGTGCCCAAGCTCTAAACATAAAGTGTGTAAAGATGGGAGCCCTAGCTCCACTATACAATGTGGGATATAATATCCCTAAAGACATGCAAGTTCTAGTGTCCATCAGATGGGTAAAACACACGTCCCATATTCTTGTCTTTCAGACTGAGTAAACAGCTTTTACTTCCGACAACACAGTTTTATACATTTTGCTGCTCTGTCATTCTGGACAGAGTGCTTGTGCCTACTGTAAGCATGAATATCATATGTGCCATACTGCCATATCAGTCAGGAAACTGTAGTAGGTATGGTTGGCAAAACAGAACAGGTGCCAACTTCATTCACTAAACTTTCCGTATTGGAAGAACCAGGATACAGTTTAAGACAGTGAGCTAGAATTGAGGAGTAAAAGTAAAAAAAGAGAATTAATATATAAGACTTCTCTTGACTTGAACAGCAGTTTTGTAGATCTATTTTCTAGACCATCTTAGGAATGCCTTCCAAGTACTTTATTTTCTCCTAGTGGTAGTAGTCATTCAGTGCACAGAGGCATAATATGACAACAGAAAACTGAAGCAAGACAGAAAAGCCAGGCTATCTTTAGGCAACGGACTATCCCACTTTATACCTGCCATAAGAAACGTTCACCTACAACATGCACATAAACACACATTCATCTGTAAGAAGAAAAACAGGTGCTTATTAGTCTGCTTTACGATTCAAATTAATATATTGATTCCAGTTTGTAATGAGGAGGCACCTAGTGTAACACCCTCCCAATTTTAGCTGAAAAGCCAAGTTTTAAATGATTGTACTCCTTACATATAATGCTTGAGGGCCGGCAGCTCTGAAGAAATAGAACATGAGCACAATAAAGAATCTTGCTCTGTCATCTTGAGCTTTTCCCATCAAATAGTTTATATAAAACAGTAAGCACAAATACATTACAAGACATAAAAGTAGGTGGACTGGATAATGACACTGCTTTACTGTTGCAACTCCACAGTGAAGACAACAATCAGCAAGCAGATCAGATACTCCACACAGCACCAACTAATTATTAGGAGAAAGGTAGGAAGGAAAGAAAACACACCTACAAAATACAAAACCAAAACAACTGAGAGAATGCACCCTCTCTGAAATACTAATTCAGTCATGGTTTACTCTATTAAGGTTTGTGTCGCAGATACAAAGACCCTCTCCCCTCCTCCCCGAAAAGATGCTGAGAAGGAGGAATTTAGCACAGAGTTCTCCACAAAATCCTCCCCTTTGTGCAGACGCCAACAAAACTGGGGAAAGCAGCAGTCTGTCTGCTAGTTAGCAGACATTTTTATTTTACCTTTTTTTCCTGAAGAGACATTTAAAATAAGCCTGTAAAAGTCTACAAAAATAGACAGTCACACTTCCTATCGAGCAACAACAAAAAGAATCACTTACAGATACCACATAGCAAAAACAGCAAGTTGAAAAGATGACCAAGAGCAGCAGTATTACACGAGTATTAAACAAAGGTGTCAAAGTGCCAGAGTACTCTTTTTTCCTTAAGAAATACATGTTAGGAACAAAGGCAGGCCAGCCAAATTAAGGCTGTGTTAAGGTAGCCACCCTGGAAAAACAAAGACTAATAAATAGCTCTCTCCCCCCACCTCTCTATTAATGTGTCTTCTCAAATTTATTCTCTCTGCCCCAACAGATGCATTGCAGTATCTGCATTCAGCATACTTTGTGATAGGAAAGGGAAAACTGATCAAATCACTTTGAACAAATCTGTATGTTCAAGTTTTGCTATGAGATAAGGCCTGGCCCCACAGAAACTCTCACCACCTACGCATTAGACGGTCTTATACAGCATCTGCACACTGCCTCCTCTCCCCCTTTTTCTCCCTCCATAACACTTTACTGCACACAGAAATGAGTCACAATAATATTGCAGCCGATGGCTATGACAAACACTTTGGATTATTTTCTTTCTTTGATGCTATGAAGTATCGTGAATGTGTTTGATATCCAAAACCAAAGCTGTAATTGAATTTGCAGCAGGAAAAAAAAGCGGCCCATTTCTTTGCCCGATGCAATGGTAGTTGAAACCAGCAACAATAATCTGCCAGTACAAGGCACGAGAACAACAATCACATATGACACCGTCTTCCATGCCAAGATGATGATAGGTGGATGAACAAATCAGCCCAGACAATCTCATGCTGCAGCATTTTTGAACGCCACAAGGGTCTGATGTTTCATGACCCAAGCATCAACTGAGGGGTGGACAGTAAGACTTCTAAGTCTTTTTCATCTTTAACCCTGTTTTCTTAAGATTACAGAATCAGACAAAGGCCTAGGACTTGCAAACCAACTACATGAGGTTACTGCTTGCATTACATCTGTCTGAAGGTACTGATTCCCACAAAATCAGGATTGTTTGTCTTACAAAGCATATACTGAATCACAAAGAAATAGTGTCATGGTGTGAGGTTGCAAGTAAAATACTTCAGCTTTGCTTCATTATCATATAAACAGTTTTTAGAATTTCTTTCTCCAAACTAAAATACAGCGAGCAGAATTCATCTGGATCAAATTGACATTTCCTTCGTACAACTCTAAATCAAATTTGATCCTGACATGTCCCTCCCTCTCCCTTCTATTTTCCCACCTCTAAAATAAAATATTTTCCAATAAAGCAATAGGGGAGACATCAATTTGAGAATTAAGTCAGATAGTTTTTATTGAAAGAGATTAGCACATTTAAGATTGAGAAGTTTGAAAACTGCAGCTGGGAGGTGTCCAATTTTGGGCAGCATGAGCTTTTGCGCCCACAGCACACAGACCAGACAACGTCAAGTCATGCACAGGCATTGCAGGGAACATACTCAGTAAGGGAAATGGGCAACATCTCTATTGATTTTACTAGAGCAAAGGCTTTATTCCACTATTCCATCTATTTCTTCTTGCTCAGAGACATTCAAATGTCGTAGTGCTATCCTGTATATGCACAACACAAAACTGTACTGGAAATGGTAAGAACTTGAGCCTGGTTGCCTCGCAGTGGAGGAGTCAAAATCCTTGCTCTCGCAGGCGGCAGGATCATACCAACCACAGGTTTCTAAGGAAAAGCAATAGAGCTCAGTGAAGAGGGGTGCTACTATTGCCTTTATAGAAAGCCAAAAACACAATACAAGACAAAGTCTGACAGCATTAGATTTAATGTTCTAAATTGCAGAAACAGATATTTGGAAAAAGGTAGAAACATTAGAGCAGATCCCTCTCATTGCCTTGCTACAGGTGCGTCTTGTTTGCAGTGGTTGGCTTGCTATTATTTTGAAGTTATAAAGATATGACATTACTTCAGAACAGCAGAGTCCAGCACAAAGGTAGGCACTGAATCAATGCAATGGTTCATCAGTAGTTTTTATAAACCATTATTTAAACATGCTAAGCAACATCATCCAAGAAGCTCTTCAGAAGGAAAACATTGGAAGATTTCCTGCCTCATTTTTTTCCAACATATGTGAGCCACAAGGACATCTCATTTTTATAGCAATGGAAGGTGCCTTGTCACATGCCCACAGTGCATACTAGCAATGCTTGAGTAAAGCAATAGTACTGCTTTACTATTCTGAAATCAAAATGGTAAATTAACAGCAAACAGACACTGAAAGATTAATCCTCTCCTTGTTATACAGAATGATCAAAGGAGTTGTCAAAAAAGCTCTCAGAATTTCATACAGGCACCACAATAGGGGCAGCATCTACCAACTTGGAACCATGCAGATTCACTTTGGGAACCTGGCATATACTTAATCACACACACACACACACACACACACACAAAAGTGTTCTTGATTGGTATTGTGTCAGCAAAGGAAAAGGCTTTTGCTGCTTCACACCATCCATATATATTACAGTTTTATGCAATGAGGCACATCATATATCCTTTTGCTTGTGAAAGGACCACTAACCTTTATTTTTGTATACAGTCAACATTTTTTTTTGTTTGGGCAGGAGATCATTCCTTTCTTCAGTATAAGAAAGCTTTTCTTTCTAATATTCTGTTCTTACTTTTTAAAGTATATATATTTCTAGTTAGACACACATACAGACTTGTACAGTTCTTCTACAGGGTCCACAGAGTCACACAGAACCATTAAAGCAGAAAGGCAGTCCCTGTAGAGAAGAGAGATCTCTTTACATTTTTTTCCCCGGTACTTCTCAATAACATCTTTCAGAACAACCACATTCACAAAACCTCAAAGGTTCCTCATCGTAAGGGATGTTTCACAAACATTTTTCCTCATTTACCTGTTCAGTCAAAGTCTTCCTGTAAATGCCTAGCACCCAACTTAGGCAGTTCAGCGCTCTCATCCATTTAAAAAAAAAAAAAAAATCCCCTTCTACCCATTTTACACACATTTCAAGAAACAGGAGGGTGAACAGTCTAATGGGAGAAATTAGGAACCCAATGACCTGTTGCAAGTTGCTGATAACTTGTCTTGCAATTCAGCAGTTGTTGAAAGCCAGACATGTAACTGTGCCTGATAAACAGCAGTGAGCAGAATACTCCTTCAGTATCTTTTTCCGCAGAAAAGCAAGGGGCATCAAACACTAACAGCAGACTGAAGTCACTCAAATGTTGCACTGTTCTTCCACACCGTGTGCACTGCCAAGAGCTCCACTGTTTAAAAATCCCTTTGCTGCTAGTTTGTCCAAGCTTGTTCTGATAAAGTCAGAATCAAAATGGAAGTAAAGGGGTTCTGCATATTTATTTCCCACAGGAGGACACCAGCTCTCTAAAACAACTAGGGTTAACACAAGAAGTGGCACTCTCTGAAGTCGGAATATAAAGAATAAAGGCTGGAAGTGCTCCAGTGCTGCTTCTAAGTACTTCCAGCAATTTTATGGAGCTAGTAAAAACCCTAGAATGATTTGAGAGTAACAGTCTGAGGTCGTCCCCTCTGCCCCAATGTAATTGGATTGGATAATTTTTCTCCAAAAAGTACTTGTGAAGCCAAAGAGAAACAAACTTTGGCTACACACTCTTGAGTTTGCTAGTGTTGAAGCAGAGGAGGGAAAGGTGTTAAGTGGTGAGGGACTTCAGACAAACTCATGTTCCATTCGATGAGAAAGCAGATGAGGCCTCTGCCAGAAAAGGCAGATTGCAAGAGCCAGAGCTGCACTCTGGGACCACTCGCAAGCTATGCCGGTAGCAACTGTGATTCATGTTAGCACATATGCCTGTTTTGGTGTCAAAATCTCAGTCAAGGACTCCATAAACCTAGAGAAGGAAATTTAAGCAAACAAAAAGATACCCCCTTGCATGTAAAATGCTACATATTGCACTTAGGGGACACAGATCTGATCTACCAGAATTATGAGCACTTAAACTTCAACTACTTGGCACATCAAACTCACACAAAGAACTTAAAGACCTGCTTTCTGCATCCTGAATGTTAGTTGCAGGGACTAAATCCTTCCTTAAGTTTTTAACAAAAATTACCAGAAAAAGTTTCCCAGTTAAGAGATGAAGTTCTATTCTAAGCATTCATTTATTCAGATTTGTCACTACAAAATAAATTTAAGTTTGTTAATAAAAAATGATTTTTAGTGACTTCCTTACAACTTAACATAAAAAAAGCTCTCATGATAAGAAACACAAGCAGAAAATAAGTTTCCCCAGATGTTTCTGCCTTTTTTGCAATCTGTAATGTAACAAGGTGAATTAAGGACAAAGTAACAGTTCCTCAGTTTTGCTCATGGGAAACATACCTCCAAAACATCATTTTAAATGCAGTTTTCAAATATATATTATTTAATACATCACCAGCATATTGCACCTTACAACAGTGCTTTTATTAATGAACATTGCAGCGCCTTAAGAAAAATGGGAACAGAATTGCTTTCAGCGGAATCATTACGTATTAAAAATTAAGGAATCAAAAAGGAAGCACAGCTCAGCACCCTTGTGATAAACATATTTCTCATTTACACAGATATGAAACAACATCCTGCCATTGCGGCTGATAACAGATTTCTACAGTGTTTGAAAGCATCACTTGTCATTATTTAGTCACCTTCTCTTTTTCACTCAGGATGTTCAAAAAAATGTTTTTTAAGCAAACACCTACCAATTTAATCTAAATGGCTTTTGAACGAAGGTGACAATAAAAACCAAAGGTTTCAAATATATTTAAGAAAGCTTCTTCCTACTCTAACCACCAAACTAGCATCATCTCTGTAGTTCTCTCCAGCTAGATTACAGACCTCATGAGGAGCCGTAACAAATTAGTTCATGGCTGTGTAAACTCCTGCTTCATTATGCACCGTAAAGGTAAATCAGAGAAGAACCTCCTGTACTGCTCTCTTTACACACCCTTTTATTCCCTACTGGTGATTCTTTAAATTGGTAGTAAGTCAATCTGATGTTCAACCTTTTAATAAAGCTTTCTAAGTGTTTTTAATTTTTTAACCAATTAATAGCTTGATGCCCTAAAACAGATAAAATGAAAAAGAATAAAAATTGCAGCTTGTTCTAGAGGGACCATACACAATTGGAAATTTAGAAATATTCCCTCCAAAAGAGCCAAGAACATTTGTGTGTGTTCAGCTAGGACACAGACCTAATGGACAGCAGAGCTCCTAACATCTGCATGCAGGCAAGCCAGCCGAATACAAAGGAAAAAAGAGTGATTTGTTGCCCAGCTTAGGCTTTCACTACCTATTCCTCTAATTACTATTAGAGAAGGGGAAAGGGAAGAAAGTCCTGAATTTGAATGAACTTAATAAACTCGAATGAACTTAAAACCTCTCCTATTCTTTACTAGAGCAACACTATTTCCTGAGATAGATGAGACCACTTTTGGTACAATGTATTTCTAACATCACAGTTCCTCTTCCAGAGAAGCAGAGGTTGAGGAGGGAGGTGAGGATTATTTTTTAAATCCAGAACAATCCCATATATTTTGTTTTTCCATCCAGTCAAAAGGATGGCTAAGCATGGCCACCTTACTTCACAGATTTTCACAGCTGAATCTGCAACACAGGATACTGAACAATCCTGATAAAACTAAAAGCAGTTACAGATATCAATATTTTTGAAAAGAAAAACATCCTTGTTTTGTTAAAAAATAATTAATAAAACACAACACTTCAGAAGCCCTCTGGGTTCTTTGACCCTTATACATGTGCAGAGACTTCATTCTTTCCCAGTAATTGCTCTTTGATATTCAAGTAAGGGTCCACAAAACCAGAGAAAAAAGTGATAGGGCATCAGTAAATGAAGTGCAAGTCATTATCATCTGCCATCACTCAACCGCATGAATGTGAACGCTGGCACAAACCTAGACACAAATGCGCTGGTGACACTGACTCACAAGGTGCAGGAGTTAACCAGCAATGCAGTCATCGCACTCCCTAGACTTCAAGCTTCCAGCACAATCCGTGCTAATGAGATTCTTCATGCTCTAGACAAATCCTGCCATGGAAAGCCTGAGGCTTAACATCAGTTCAGCCCAATTCAATGGCTTAAAGAACCACCCCACTGCACCTCACACATCTCAAATCCTATCAGTGAGAATGCCACAGATCTTAACTTCTATCATTCCAACTCCACTGAAAAAGTGGGGGTGATGTTAAAAAACACTTACTCTCCTCAGCAAAAAAGCAGCAACTTCTTCCTTGATAATTATATCTCATCCTGAAATGAGAGATGAGCATAGGAGAGATGTAATCCTAAAACCATTTAAGGCAAAGCTTAAAAGAGATCGTGAACCATATGCTTATATATCCATCTCATCAGCCATACTACACACGCAAGGATCTTTTTCAAAAGTACACTTTTGTCTGATGCAATAGCTAGGAAAAACTAATTTTTTGCAAAATTGGAAGGAGGTGGTAGAGGGCTAGATTTCTATGCTCTTCAAGTCAGTGGAAATCGTGACATAAACTTTGTGCGGACCCAGTATTTAACCTGAAGAAAAACTAAAAAGACTATTTAAAATCATCAGCCTGAAAAACACTATTTTTGTTAGGAAGGCTGTAGTAGCAAAATTTGGCTTATAAAAAATTGCTACTAACTCCTCTATCACAACTCATTAAAGATCGAAGCATTAGTAATTGAACCATAAATCTCTTCAGTTCTTAGCAACTGACTGAATAAAACAGAACTGTAGAGAGTGACATACTTAGTGACTGCAAAACAAAATATTATTTCAAAGTAAAAACAAAGATGTTTTAATTAAATCCCACATCAGCAAATGAAAGAAAGATGTAGTCCAAGATCTCCAACCAAGAAGAACAGCTCTAAAACTTGAAATCCTCAGGACCTGCTCACAAGTTTAGGGCAGCACAGATAGAATTAATACTCAATTAATTAATAAGCTTTGTGAAGAAGGCATATAGTCTCTATCTGGAAAGTAACTAGGGCATTTGGAAGACTACTCTTAATACAAGCATCCAAAAAAACACTCTCAAGATCCTCTTTCAATTTCTAGTCACTGGAGTTTTCCAGTGAGGTAAAATTGCAACTAGAGGAACAACAAGCAAGTTCTGTGAAGGAATACGCATTGACCATGACTAGAATAGGCCCTGGAAGATGGCCTCGAAAGTGTACGAGGACCTCTTTGCACATGGTGCTTGGGAAAGGCACAGGGATTGGGACACTATCAATACACTGATGTCTTTCAGCCATTCCAAAACATGTGAAAATTAAGGAACAGCACTGTCAGTGTTAGTGGGATATGGGACCTGGAGAATTAGCTAATGGCAGCCAATGAAAACAGGCAAAGCTTCCAGGGCGTAAGTGTAACCTAGCACTGAATAGAGACTGACAGCTGAACATAAGACAGGTGAGCAAGTTACTATTAGTACTGGAAGGCAGTGTACTGAACAAACACAGTGTTCATATAACAAAACTAAAGCCACAGCTCCCCATTTGTTACACAAGGTTCCTGTGCCTCCGAAGGAATTATCTCCATGCTTTACATTCTGACCGTTCCCCACATCCGACCTGCAGAAGAGTTTTCACTCTTGGTATGCTGCATGCCAGCAAGATGAGGACAGCAAAGCAAATGAAAGCTGCAAGTCAGCTGGCACAAGCCAACAGCTCCAAACTTCAGTCCGCATCTGTGATGGCAAAATTGCAGTTTACCCTTGTCAGGGCAGATGATCAAAATGCCCTACCACAGATATTCCCTATTATTCCTGTAGAAAAACATGCTTTGCTCTCCTTTTAATGAATGGGTCATAGCCTGCCTGTGGAGATACCTTTATGGCTTGTGTAAAATTAAAAGTAGGGAGCCTAACGGGTCTTGTTAAAGATTAAATAGGCACACCAATACCTGGTTCAGATTAAACCTAACACCTCAGGTAGCTCATGTCAATTTTGGGAAACATGGAGGAAAAAATAAAGGTAATGGACAATTAATGAGACCATCGACTTGGTGTTGGTGGAAATCAATAACATGAAACAATATGGAGCTATATAGCCTTAATCAGTATTCCATAATGAAAAGGTTTTTACACAGATACACAAAGTAATTGGCAGTTCCCTTGTGGCCCATTCTCTAAGCTATACAATAGTCCAATTAAAATGTAACATCAGTAGCAACACAATTATTTGTTTGGTTGCTTTATGCACTAGGTTACCTTATCTAAATCCAAAGGTGCAAACACCAAATACAGCCTCCTCAAAACAGTAAAATCTGGATCAAATCCAAGGGATCAAATTCAGGTGAGATGCCACAGTCATGCATCTTAAATTATAAAATGTTTTCAATTTGCTATCATTCTAATTACATGTACAGGACAAGTATGGAATTCATACCTCCTGCGAGAAAAAACACTGCCATCAGAAATAAAAATAATAAAAAAAGAAGTTTCTCAAGCAGACATTCTCTTTCCAACAACAGCTGCAAACTCCTTTCAGGACAGGTTTACATCTTCCATAGGAGAAGAGAAATTAGTTTGAGATAAAAGCTGCTTATTAACAAAGAAAATAGTCTCCCAAAAGCAAGAAGAAAATCATTACACCAATATGGCAAGGGTTCCTCAATACAGACAGAAAGGCCGGACAGATAATAGTAGTATAGAGAACAGGTAGAGGAAAACTTTTTCGTGATTTTCTCCCTCTTAATCTATGAAACAAAAATGAAACTTTTGTATCAAAATGACCCTGTTAGGTTAAAAGTGCAAGAGAGGTACCTGAATTGAAGTAAAAAGTCTGCTGCAGATGCTATGCTCACATATAATACAAGAAATGCTCATATTACCTTACCTAGATCTACCCTTTGGGGTTCAATATTGATTTCTCCAATACTGGATTTTTCCAATAACCTTGTGACACAACTTGTGCTTCATATTGGTCAGTAAGAGGTAGAGCAAATCATAATTTGCTTTTAAGTAATAAACTGTCATGTTGCTATCTCTAGGACTGGGCAAGCTGCCCATGCTAGAAGCTGCCCACATTAGATATATGACCCTAGGTCACAATCTATCCAAATATGCTCCCATTTTAATCCTCACAGCTTGATTTTTTTCAACTATTTAGTAGATTTTGATATATCATTTTTCTTTCAGAGTTAACAAGAGCTTTCCGGAAAGACTCTCCAAGTATCAACAAAAACTTTATCTCAGTCATATAAAACCAAAGAGGAATGAGTATATTGTCTGAAACGATATTGCCCAGCAAAGACATTTTTCCCAGTTGAGCAGATGTAGTTCTTCTAGAAAGCTAGTCGGCTTTCCTTCCTAATTTAAATTGTATTAGAATATTAGGCACAAGTGTAGGTGAAGAGTAAGGGTACGTTTTCACATGCAAATTAAATTCTACACTATCTTTACTTGCAGAACTGAAATTCAAGCCCTCTTTTTAGTGCCATGAACACACACATCCACAAAATTGCAGCCCATTGCCCCTCATTTGAAAACTGTGACTGGAGAGCAGCAAGAGTCCTTGTTTCACTGCATTTGATTCCCAGCCATCCTGTTAAATTCATAAGTGTTGCACAACAAAATGGATTTTGCACTTCCTGAAACTTGGCAGGTGTGCTGGATGCTAATACTACACAGATAAGCAGCTCTTACAAAACTAGATTTTTCAGCCACCATGACAAAAGCCCAAAAAACTTAAGCTACAGAAAACAGCGCATTAAATACATTCACTTTAAAAAAGAAAGAAAAAATATTTAGCTGTCTTTGGGAGTTCAATCTCTCATGAACAGTTAAGGGTTTTATGGCTGTGCCTAGGCTTTATTTTTCAGGGCCAGCATGGCAGAGCATGGCGGGAAACAGATTTTTCTATTCTCTTTAATGAAAAACAGTACCAACTTATTACTTAGAGGTGTGAAAAAGCCAATTTACACTCCAGATCCCCTGATCTCTGATGCGCAATGCCAAAGACATACTCTGAGGCTGGAAAAAAGAGACAAGCCAAAAGGAAAAAAAAAACATTGTGCTTAGTGAGAATTAAAATTCCCAAGGAAATAACCAAAAATCATTTACTATCTCCAAGAAGCAAAAGCATGGAAGAGCTGCCACCAGTCCATCAACAATACACTTATTTTCCACCATCAGCTGAAAATACTACAGCGTCTCATTAATATCAGAATCATTCATTTGTTTACAAATAGATTTTTCACTCTCGAAACAGAACTGAATCTTAAGCACTGGGAACACCACAGTGCATTGGACACCGTCACACAAGCTGGTGAGGTTTTAATGCACAAGTTGAGTAGCAGCAGAACAACATTTCAGCAAGTCTGGAAAGCTGCATTCGAACAGCAGCGTGAAACCGTTTCATTAAGGACATTCTTTTAAAGAATTGAGCTTATTAAATTTAATGTCAAGCTTGAAATTAAATACCCAAATGTATTAAACATTAAAAAGATAGAGCCACTTTATTGTCCTGCACTACATCTTCCAGCAGTATCACGAGTTCCCTATAGATAGGACTAAAGAGGCTTGAGGGGGGAGGCAGGGGAGTACAAATTATCAACACAAACCAGATCATTAGTTTTGGTCTAAAAGAGAAAGCTTATAGAGATGCAGCTCACTTACTGCCTGAAGTGTATCACTTGTGCTGGAGATAATAATTGTAATAAAAAAAAATCATTTTGGCTTTTACACAATTAAAAATTTTTTTGGCAATGTAGGAACATCTACCAACTTCCTCATTCATTGAAAAGTGCATAGATTCTGCAAACTCAAGTAACGTCAACGGGGTTGTCAAAGGTGAACAACAAAACGTCAGGAAAGCACAAAGGCAGTGGCAGATCATTTTTCAAAAACAATCACTAAAAATAAAGGAGATTAGAAAAAGTCAGAATTCCAGTAGCAGCAAGTAGTAATAAGAAATTAAACTAGCCTAGACTGCCAAGCACCCTCATTTCTCTCCTGCAACTACCAAAGATTTTATCATGCGGCTGTCAAATACCAAGACACTGTTTATCATGGAGCAGGAAAGAGTAAAAGTTTGCAGTATAGTTTTAATAATCTGTAATGGCGTATTATACCAATAAAGGGAAGCTTTCATATAATTAAAGAGAAATGCAAAAAAATCGTAAGCAATGCATAAGTTCAATTTATTTTGGTATGAAGTCCAGTATATTTGATGTCCTTCCTAAATTCAGTTTGCAGCATGCCAAAGGTTTATATTTTAATAGCTGCACAGTAGAATTTGCCAGGGAGAAGCCAGTAGCCTCAGGCAAAGCCTTTGGGACTTAGGGAGTCCGCAGAATTAACATAAAAAGCAGTATTGATTTGGTAAGATAAATGCAACAATAAGATGGGTCTTTTTCAAGAGATTACCAGTTACATTTAAAATATGTCATTAGAGATAAAAACTCCTGGAGATGAAAGCAGACAACACATAAGTCTTGCTTCAAGTCACCAGAGGGCTTGCTCAGCTTCCCCACACTGACTTATATTCAGCTATCATGAAGGCCACCTTTGCAACCAGCCAGGTCCCCACCTGGTAAGAAAGGTCAAGCAAATACGGCAACTTCAGCGGCATTTCACTGGACTCTCTCACCCAAAGCCCAGGAAAACACTCTGGCAGCACAGTGCACCCCAAAACCATTATAGTACACAGCCCCCATTTGCCAGTTTGGAAAAGGGCAATGAGAAAATATGCCCATTTCAAGGGCTCATCAACAAAGAACCTGGGATATTAAGCAAATTCTAGGTTCAAAATGAGCAAGAACAGAACCTTTCAAGTTTCTTGATCAAATTAATCTGATAGGGCCCTGGGCAACACTCTAGGTGACCGTGCTTGAGCCAGGGGATTGGATGAGATGACCTCCAGATGTTGAGGCTAATCTGTGATGCTGGGGAGTTGATGGGGGGATTGGTAAAATAGAGACAGGTTATGTCACCTGTGCTACTAGTCCTCTGAGAAGTCCACAGGGCTATTAGCCCAGAACTATAATATTTAATTTAGAGATTCTTTCCATTCACTGGGAATTAATTATTACTGAATCTTAGAAGGACCCTCTAAAGAACACTGAAGCATCTAACATCAGTTGCTCACTTATGCAGACTGTATCTACTGATGGAAAGACAAGCTTGCAGTGGCAGAAATGACTTGTATAAAAGCTTTTGAGTATTTGTGGGTTGCAACTACAGCTTGAGCACAGGGGTTAAAAGTTAGCACTGAAAAGGATGTTACTCCACTGAGGCCAATATCTTCAGGCTTGCCTTACTCCTTATTACGGGATGCTCTGCCATCACTATCATATCCAACATATAATTCCTTCCCATATTTCTCATTCTTGCCCCAAAGCCACCCAGGAAGAATAAACAGTTTTGAGATCTGCTCTGCCTGTCCCAGTACCTTTGAAACAAATTGAACCTAGCTATCCCTACCTTCTTTATTGAGGTGGAGGATATCTTCTAAAGCTTTGTCATTATTTTCTTTTAGGACATCCATGTGATAAGACAATCATACAAAACAAATTCAGTGCATGCTAATGATGAAAACTGAAAAAGCTACATACAAAAGGAACATAACTGCAAACAAAAATGCAAAGACCAGCATGTGCAGTAACAATACAGGGGATGGGGAAATAAGGGGGTGTACTTTTTCAATCTTTAAAATAATTCAAAGGTGTGGAGGGGGAAGGGAGGCAACAAAGCCCTACTTGTTCCTTGTGATTTGAGAAGATACCATACACCAAAGGGAATCCATGACTCAGTGTCACACACTTTGGTGACCTTCGTAACCTGCCCTACTATTACACATACACTCCATGTGCTTGTTCAAGTGCAAGATGAAAAAGGAAAATATTTCTTCAGCCAACTCTGTGGTTGACGGGCCCCAGCTCCTGACAATGTGGCAATGGAGTCTACCATAGTATATTCATCTGTACTGAAAAACTATTCCTGTCTATCAGTTACATAATAGAAAAGCTACAAAATCCATTCTCATGATGAATAAACTGGCATTAAATAAGGTCAGGATGTCTCTAATGTCTGGGGACCAACCTCACTTGTTATTACATTCCAGTTGAAATCTTGAGCAAAGCCAGTTTACCTCCCTCTTTTCCAGAAAGTCACTCAGCTTTGTAAGCACTTAGTGCTTACTTTTTGACATATATTGTTTTGACATATTTTCTTTGACCAAATGGGGTATCTTCCCATGTTACAGTATAGGCAGCTTTAAGTCTAAATAATGGCCATTCCAAACTTAGCACTGCATATGGAAAATTACATAGGGCTCGAGGTTTTATTTTGTTTTCTTTTAAGGCCTGTGAAACTCCCAGTTGTAACAAGAGATTTAGATCTGCATCTGAAAAGCTGAAAGCCTGAAAGGAAAAATATTACCACATCTTTTTAGAAAAGAAGCTAGCACTGCAATTAAAAGTTGTTATGCAATTCAAAGACTATCTTTCCCCTGTTTGCTGTAACTGCCCAAATATATCCTATGTACTTCAAAGGGGGTTGTAGACTGCTTTTATGTTAACTTGTTACCAGTCCAGTTCCCAGTGTGGCAAAGAGATGTAATACAGCACAGGTCACTATCTGAGAACGAGAGCTTGCTCAGAACCAATTGCAGTGAGGGTGTGAACTTCTCTGAACTGAAAGCTTTTTCGTGATCTTACACCAAACCCATGACTACTAATGGACTCCAACACGGTCCTTCTGAGAGATTATCAGACTCAGACAGAGCCCTCAACTCAACTTGATCTTCTCCCTGCAGCACAAAAAAACCTCAGAAGAGAAGTCAGGTGAAAAAAAATGCTCTGTTCTTTTACCCTGAAAATACTTTTTAGACAACAGTTCATTTGTTCCTGCTGTTTTACCCTTATTCCAGTCATAATCCATGACCTACAGGGAAACAATTTGTTCCCCTGGAAAAAGATGGTGCCAAAACAGAAAACTAAGATCTCAACTTGGTAATTATCAGCAACTTTTGGAAAAGTCTTTTACTGCACCTGCCTCAGAGAAAGAGAACAGCTGTTTGTTTTCAAGAGAGGCCACACCTTGTGCAAAGACTGCTTCCTCCTTCTCCAAAATTCCTCTAGTCTAACAGATTTTCACCATCAGTAATCAGTCAAGGGCTACTATGCTTTAGGAACAATCAGTGGACAATTTGGAAAAACAATAGTGGAATTGAAAGTGTCCACTGATCCAGCAGTAGGCTTGTTAGACTGAAGTGGACTTCAGCTTCAGAGATGATCTGAAAATAAAGTTAGGGGATACAAAGATTTCCATGAATTGTGTGTATGCTATAGATTTCACTTCCTCAGATATTTATTACCTTTAGACCTAATTCCCTGTCTAGACATACTTCCTTTAAAAGATACCCTACTGTCAGCTTGGAAATCAGGGATAGTTTGCACATCAAGATCCCAGAGAGGGTATTTGGAGACAAGGGAGGAAAATGAGGGAGTAAAGAGGTAAATGAGGAAGTTTTACAACAAGGAAAAGAATGAGGGAACTAAGGGAGTGCGGGCAAAGCTTTACCATCTCCAAGTTTTATTTTTGAAATGAATTAACTATAGAATAAGAAAGCCCATTCTTAATGTCCTAGAATTTAAACTCACAGTAGTAGTAAGTGTAAGACTCATTTTATATATATAAATTCTATTATTCTACTCATATCTGCCATCACAGGTTTAAGCAAAACAGTATTCCTATTCACATTTATTTTAGCCCTTGGCAGCCCTCTACTGGACTGCCTGCACCACAGCAAGCAAAGGAGAAGAGTGGAAATTCCCCATTGCCTTTCAGGATCTCAGTGAAGACACTGTCAGAAAGTGCCAGTAACTGCCAAAAAGAACACGAGCTCACAGAAAAATTACTGTCCAGATTTTCGCTTGAGTAACACAACTGTACTTGGCCATTTGCTGCTCCTAAATTTTGTCTGGAGTATTTTGCCCTCATAGGACAGCTGAAGAAAATGTTTAAAAACAAGCAGTTGAGAATAAATATCTGAACTGTAAAGCTGCAGATGCCAGATCAGTAGAAAAATTAACAAATTTCCTAAGGCCAGGCTTTGCCGATTCTTCCTTATGGTGCATTTGCCAGTGTGTTTCTCAATTTAGTTTTAAATATTTGTTTTTAATAGTACATGTCAGCACACCGGGCGGTTAACTTACAAAGTGTCATAAGGCAAGAACAAGTACCTCAGTTAATCAAATCCCAACAAAATGTCTCACGTCACATTAATGATGCTTGAATCCAAGCCAAGTGCAGTAAGTTCACAAAGCCAGGATCCCTCTTTCTTCCATATCCCAGCTGCTGCACTACTCTGAACCTGCTGGAAGTGCAGACATAACAGGAGTACTTTTATACAGCACTGCAAAGGCTCTTCCGAATGAAACCTGCGGCTGCACCTCTTCACACACACAAGTCCGAAAATCCCCACAGCACATAACAGACCCCAAGCTGCCCTTGGGAACCATATACACTCAAGTATATAGGCAGGCCACAGGCTCTCCACAGCTGCAGGGAGCATCCATCAGATTGCAGTCTAGCAAAGGGTCTAGAAGCTGAACTGATTAAGTGCTGACTCCCCTCAGAAAGGTTCAATCCCTCGATATCGTTCTTTGGGCACGTTTCTGCTTTTGTGCCAGGATCAAAAATGTTTCTTTCAGTACCTGTGTGGGCACACTTTAGCTTAAAACCACTTAAAGTCATACGTCAAGTTAAATACAGTTGGTTGTGGTTCATCACTGCTTTTGAATACTTGCCTATTTCACAAGCAAGAGATTTCTTTACATATTGTAACATAGACTTTTGGGCAGTATCCAGGCTCTGTGAACACATGCCTGCTCCTTTGGCAATCCTTTTCTGTGTAAGGATACAAGATTAGCAGACTGCCACTGCTCTCCTGCTTCCTCTGATAAAACAAATCAAATAACTTAAGCAAAACTAGCCCCCAAGATGAATTCAGTCACTGGTCGTGCTAGCATAAACAATTTCCTCTTAGGAGATTTTTGCTGGTATCTGCACTTAACCGAACTACCCAACACAAGGTTTTAAAACCAACACACACATATCCCCAAGAAAGAAGCATGAACTACATTTTACCTTTGCAAGAGATGCCTCTCAGTCTCTATGTAAATAGAAATTTAATTAGCAGTTCCCTGAAAGAAACTCCTAAGCCATTAGGTACATTGGAGAGGTCAGAGTTCTACAGGCACTTTAAAAGGCTGCCTCATCTGTTTTAGGTGCACAGCTCCAGGACGTGAGATAGATGAAGAAAAACATGCTGCAACAGCCAAGTTTACAGCTCTCTTCTTTTTACAACTTAAAGAAATCCACTCTGGTGATGGTCTTCCTTAGAAAACAAACCAGGCTGATTTTACTAGTTGCTCAAAGTTTTCACTGACAGCTAGAATGAAGACAGGCAGCCAGGCTGACACTATAGGTATTTGTGAAATATTAACTGGGCATTTCACTCAATTTTGAGGCAGTAGTAACAGCTTCATGTACCAACTGTATGATTTAATTGCCTGCTATATTACCTCAATAGTTTAGCAGTTCGAGACATCACTGTTCACACACTGATACAGATTCAGTTTAAGTCCTGACCTGGATTTACTGCATTGTTCCTTCTTTTTTAATGCTTCAGACCGCAACTCTAGTAAGTGACAATTGTTTGCCCCACTCCCATTTTATGTCCATTAGTAACAAACATTATTTTTCAACTTTGGACTGGACTGATGACTGCAAGTCCAAAGATGTATTTAANGGCTGCCCGCCCACCGACAGGGCTGGACCATCCACCTGTGCCCCCTCATTTGCATCCCACCTATCCTACCCTTGCCCCTCCTTAGTTCCTCCCTTTCTCCTCCTCTTGGTTTGTCTATTTAAGTTACTGTTTTTTCAAATAAAGGGGCTTCGCCGCTAAGACCACCAATATAGCGCTAGGTGCGTCTTGTCCTTTCTTTAATTGCCTGATCCTGAACATCCTTGAGCGGCGCATCCTGGTCGGGACCTCTAGGAGGGTGCCTCCCGATTCAGGGTGAGAGGTCACCTCCCTACCATCCGACTCTCTCGACATCGATCCTGACTCCTGAGGGGACTCCCTGGAGCTCACCTGAATCCCCTTCCAGAGGCCCACGGGAGTGGTAAGAGGGGCCTACCCTTGGGGTTGGGGGGGAATAAAGAATTAACATCTTTCTGGGGTTACAAAGGGCGCGCGGCCTCGGGCCCTGGGAAGCCGAGCTGTATTCGGGGTTGGCCTGCAGACCCGGGAAGCCGCTGCTCGGGGGAGCTGCGGGCCACTAGCCGCGGCAGCGCGGGGCGATCACTATCGGACAGGGTTTAACGGATCCGTTTTATTACCATCTCCCTTTCCATCACTTTCTCTCTCTTATTAACCATGTAATATTGTTGCCGAATGGCAGATGTACACTGTTAGTAGCAGGTATATTGCAGCAGTAATACAGAGGGCTGGGTGTAGGAGGAGAAAAAACTACTGCTGGCAGGGAAATCAGGGATGTGGTCAGGTATCTTTCCAATTTCAGATTGGCAATTTTCCCTAGGGAACAAAATTAAATAAAGCAGGAGTAGGCCAAGAAAAACACTGAAGAACTTTTAGAGAACCTGAGCTTCCACTGAAATAATGATAGTAACAAGCAAAACAAAAGGAACAGAAACACAGTATTAAGAGTTGGATTGATGTCAGAGTGTTTGCAACTCTAGCAGAATTACTAAGACAGACTTTGTATGGAAGACGGAGCTGACATCCCAAGCCATTTTTTTGCAGAATGAGCAACCGTTTCTGTCAACAAAAGAGCACAATCACACAGAATTTGGACCTTAAAGAGACACAGATGATACCAAAACACTCCTTTGCAGCTTCAGGACATTTGGAGAAGCAGATCAGGAAATGTGTTTACGGACAAAAGGACACACCAGGTACATAAAATCCCAGCTCCAAAGAAGAGACAGACTCGTTGCTAATTTCTCTCTGCTCCTGTATTTCAAGTTAACAAGTCCAATCATCTTTTCATCAAAAATAAACCTGACAAGTTACATATCAGGCAAAGTTGTTATTATTTATACATTACTACCACACTTACTGTTTTAATTTTCCAAGTATCTGTAGCTTAGAAAGCTACAATTTGGGTTTTTAACAGTCTTCACTTATTCGTAAGAGCAGTCATTTCTGTCTCAGAAGTAAAGAAAAATAGAGTTAAGAAGGCAAGATTATTTGACCAGTACTGGGTAGTCAACAGCAGAATTAGGCATAGATTAGAGCTGTCCCCATTCCCCGTCTCCTGCTTTAGGTGTGACACCACAAAACTGCAAAGCTGAACCCAAGTCATGGACACTGCCAACTGGCTATTAGGCAAAAAAAGTAGACCATTTAAAGAGCTCCTGTGTAAAAGAATTTGGCTGTTGGACCTCACTCAAGAGAATGATTTGAGCTAGGATAGCATAGCTTTGCACTGCCAAACTCCCAGAGCTTCTTGAAGATACTGGTCTAGTAAAATACATACATATGCACATATGTCATGTACTACACTAAGTGCTACAGGCAACCTTAGTAAAAGTTCCTTTACATCAGAAACGGCAACAGTTTAAGTACAGAGCTTTACACTAGAAGCTGAGTTGCTATAAATGCACCAATTTCAAAGGCATTTTCTTTGCAGTTTAGCTATGGTCAGTTTGAAAACAAACATAAAGAACATCTTGTAAGATGACAAACACAGCACAGCTAATGCTTGTAGTATGTAAATCTTGTGTGGCACTTACAGCTACAAGCATCTGGCCCACCATTAAAACTTCCTCTCCCATGGATATAGGTCTCAAGAACATTGTAAAGTAAACTAGTCTGGAAAACCACCATCAGTTCATCAAAAGCAGATCTTTGTATAAAAATATCCCTTCAACAAACTTACAGATACTTACAGCATCCTGTGCCACGTCCTCTAGGTGTCCCTGCTCAAGCAAGAAGGGGTTGGACTAAATGATCTCTAGGGGTCCCTTTGACCTTAAGCCTTCTGTGATAGTATGGGCTTGAACTGAATGTATTGCATCTCAGAGGAGATGTCTACACAGGTACGTTTTTCTCCGCTGCCTTCAAGACTGTTCTTACAAAGCAATGAGGCAAAACCATCCTGGCATGAGAAGGCTTATTTGCCTCAAATTTCAAAGGAGGAAATGAGCTTTTATCTCCTCAAATGCACAGTAGTCCCTGAATTGGGACACAGCCAGATTTTTTGTATAGGAGTTAGGTCTGAACAGGCAGGTACTATGTTGGCAATATACTTTCATCCAAAGTCAATCCAGAAGGAGTGATCCATCCAGAACTCCCAGATAACTTGAATCAGTAATACTCAAACTGTGGATGAGGAGTTCTGAAGTTTCCCACATGGCATGTAATCTACTTAGATCCTGCAGAAGATATAAAGACAACAAAAAAGGCTATATGCCTCCATAGAGACACGTTATAAAAGACAAGATACTATGTTCTAAATTGGTGCAAATCATCTGATTTACAGTAACTATGCATATTCTTTACCCACAGCAAGTATAAAACAGTTTGAATTAGGAACACTACAGTCATTTGGAAAGTACTTTCCCCAAGATTTTTTGTGTGTCCCAGACTCAATAAGATCCATTGCTTTTTAATGAAAATTTACTCCACAAAGCTCAATCACTCTCCCATGAAGAAAGACTACCTCTGCTAGGAACGAAGTCTGTAGAAGAAATAGTACAGATGGTTCAGACATAAAGCTCATTCTCATTGCCAAACTGGTCATAGTAGGGTAGACAATAAAATGTGAATGTTTAGAGAACATTCAAATGTTTAGAGAACTCGGAAGAGAGTAACCATCTTGTAAAATCTCATGAGCGGCTACTGCTTTTAGCCAATGATGCAGCTTTTCAAACAGAGCATTCCAGCCAACACACGGCTTTAGCACACTCAGTGATAATTAGCTATGTGATGACAAAAGCAACTACAGTAGGATGCCCTATCTGCCAAGGGATTCATTTCAGAAATGACTGAGCAAAGTTATTTTTCTCATAAGACCCAATGTAACCAGATGGAGAATGTATGCAAAGACTTCAGAAATACACTTTAAATACATAGGGGCAGGATACATGATGTGGAGGCTATGAGACAGAAGCAAGGTCACGAGGGTTATCAAATTGAGGACATTAGGGTCTAGGTCATTAAACAGAGGAGATGCTGTTTTTTCAGAACAGATCACATTGCAGAAGATCTAATCCAGTTCCATCACTATCTGATGATTCAGGGTGAAAGCCAGAAAGGTCGGGTGATAACAGTTAGCAGTGCACTGTTTTAAATAATCAGCAGCTTAACCTGAACTGTGAGCAGCGAAGCAAAACACATAAATACACATATACATACACACTCTATGTGTATGTATATTCACATATTTACACACACTACAAGTTTGCAGCAGCAAGCATTTGAGATTATGTAGTATCTACTTGATTCAAAGTAGGTCTGTGTTCAGGCATCCTGCAATACAGAGCAGTAGTGAGGAAACTTAGAAAGGCAAAGGTGCTCCATACATTTCAAACACCTTCTCTCCCTGGCACAGATCCTTGTCCTTCCCGTTGGATGGCAATAACCATCAGCTGCACAAACAGCCTTCTTTATGAAGTGCTAAAGCACATGAGACTAAGCCGTACACCTAGTGCTAATTACTACTGCTCCCCTGTCCCTCTTTAAAGATGTTAAGAAGATCAAAGAGATGGAGAAAATTGGGGAAGGGCTAGGGAAGGTGAAGAAAATAAATAAAAGATGAATTTAACAGACAGATAAATGAAGCTAACAGGTAAAATATCATTAGGAGATTAACAGCCTTCCTTTGGTAGAAAAGTGCAGGAAGTTCACCTTCTCAAATCACAAAGCAGCTTACAGGAAAGGAGTTAATAGGTTTACTTTCTCTTGTTCACTTTAAATACTTTCTCCTCTTCATATAGATGTGTGCAGAAGATATGTGAAATCTAGATTTCACATAACCAGAGCCTATTAAAACATTAACAGGGTTGCCTTTTCAAGGCCAGGGCTGGCCAAGATTTTAGGCAACTGATATTCAAGCCTGCAGCGCCCTCATGTGTCCATGAACTTCTTAATTTCTTAAAATAATCTGGAGAAAGTATTTGCTCTTGACCTTCTGTTAGAGCAATTCTGCAGGTAGGACAAACCTCCGTTGCTACAGTCCAGTTTTTTTTGTTCATATCCTTCTCCATTTCAAGGAAGTGTCTAGCAAATCAAAGCCATTGACAATAATGCATCTTATAAATAAAAAAGCCTTTTGACATCTAATACCATTTACAATATCAGCTGTAACATTTTACTCATTTACTCTATTGACTTATTTCAATATCAAAAGTTAACTTTGAGAGTAGAGTAAAATTATATACTTTTAGAGCTACCTTCTATTTTAGTTACCTTTCTGGGATTTCCCAGCTAAAACACCAACATCAATTAAAAACAAATACACACATACACACACCACACAACTTTCTCCTCTAAGCTACTGACAGTCTGCCACACAGCACCAAACAGCAAAGTCTGCTATACTGTACTACCTGTCACCCTCATGTACACTTACTCAAAATAGCTATATATACACGATTAACATGTTAAATTATATAAATTATTGCTTTTTTTTTTAAATGCGATACTAGTCAGTATCCCTGAAATCCCTACTTTTCCTGCAATATTTATATAGCTTCTAATTCTAATGACTGCTTCTTACTCTCCTCCTTTCAGGAATAGAGTACAAGCTAAAAAATGGAGTCCCTATGATGCAATTCTGGTGAAACAGCAGATTGTGAAAAAAAAAAAAAAAAAAAAAGAGAGAGACTCTGGAGAGTTTTCCATTCCCCATGTGCTCATTACCACAAGGTAAGACAACAGAGCCTCCAGGTCATCGACCTCTGGAAACAGAAGTGTTGCACTTAAGACAACATGATTTATTTATTTCAAGGCATTTGATCCAGCTAGTAAAGCACTATCAGAAGAAATCAGAATGCAATAGAAGGCAACAAGATCATGCTTAATGGCATTTTCTATTAAAAGGACTTGAGAAATCTGTTTTTGTAATGGACTATTTATAATTGCTCCTGCAACTATATTATCTTCATAATAATTCCAGTTAGTCTGTGTTAGTAGACAGTAGCCTCCAAGCAAAATTCCAACTACTCAGTGCCACTAATACACAGAGTCAGCTGTATCTTCTGCATCATACTGAAGGTTCTCTGTCAGGAATGCTTTTTTTCCTCTCTTCTTTCCAGAGAGGATCTAATACCAGTTTGCTCTCAATATTCCTCCTATTTTGCTACTCTTGATAACATTACAATTCAAAGAAGTAGCAAGTGAGCTCAGATCTTTTAAAAGAACCGACAGTACCCACATCTTATTAAGGCCATCTCAACTATTAACAGTTTTCTTTTTCTTAACACGAGGAAAATAGCACATGTAGAAACATTTTAATCACAGACCACTCCCGCCAAAATCCACACAAGTGATTCCACACTTACATTTTTCATCATACTTCAACCCAGCAGCATTACATTCAGAGTATTTTGGTTTACAAAAGTTGTAGGTCACATTAAGAAAAAAACTCTGATTAAGAAATTCCATTCTTGGCAAACTGTTGAGAAGATCACCTCCCATGTTTTACATTTCATGACTTGCTTTCTAGGTTCATATAATCTCCAGCTCAGCCCAGTGACCAGAATGTTTTCCTCAATAATGTGTTGCCTTTACATGCTGACTTATCTATTATTTACAAAGAACGGAATCAAAATTATATGTTGTGAGTATATATACAGTAATTCCTGAATCTTCCATGTGCATTAGTGCGTTTCACTTACCTCTCAGTACTGTAATTTCAAATAAAGAATCAAAGTATATGAAAGGGCAGAGCAGGGGATTAGAACTTAATAAGACTCTTAACAAAACCCTCAACAAGACCAGAAGCAGCATCAAATACATAAGACACTACCCACTTTGTTCATATTCTCTTTAAGAACAACTGCCTGTATAAAAGCTAGACCAAGAATAGATTCTTCTTTTAAGGGAAAAATATAAAACATATATGTTCCCCAGTGACATGACATGGTATTTTAATAGCAAATTACTAATAAGAAACTCAGCACTCTGAGCTATTTAAAGTGTCCAAAGAGATTATGAGTAATTGTGTTTTAAAAGTCACTGTATGGGAGACAGAGCTCAAAATGTATCACACTGCAATGCTAGCAGCTTCTGTTCAGAAGAAAGCAATACCTATTTTGTTGCATATATACAATGTCTGCAACATTTGCACAATGGGGAAAAAGTGTTCCCTGTATAAATCCAGAGCACATCACTGCAAATAAGGTTTTAATTAAAAATTGGCATTGCTGAGCCTCCTGCTGACTGCCAGCCTCTCACTACCTTTTCCTCAGATGGCTACACGAGCTTCCAAGAGATATGGCAGAAAGAAGCAAAATCACCAGCATGCCCAGGTTTGACAAGTCTCTGCTGGCAACAATTTCAATAGCAGGATACTGCAGAGAGGCATAAGGACAGAAAGCAGATAACTATTTTGGAAATCTTCCCTAATGATTGCTCAGAACATCCCCAACAAGACAGCCTAAGTGACATTCTAGTCATAGGCCCACAGACAGGATGAGCAGGGAGGATAGTTTTACAATGCTCAGTACTTAATAATATGGCTCAGAAGTCATACTGTTAAGCAGAAGGCAGAACAACATTTGCACCTCAGTGAGTGAAGTGCTCAAAATACAAAACAGACTTGGGGGTTGGGTAACTTGTCAACCTTGACAAAGGTTGTATCCCTCAGCAAAAGAGGTAGGGGGGCTCTCAAAACAAGAACTTTTTTTAAAAAGAACTTCCATGGCCAGAACTCTTTTTTTCCCCCAATTTAATGCAAAGGAGTTTATACTGACTGCTAGTATTGTACCTTCAGGGGGCTCTTCCTGCAGATGAGGCGGCAGTTCCTCATTGTTTGTCTCGGTTTCATCTTCTACCATCTGTGTTTCTATGCTAGGTCCCTGCAAAATAGAACAGCAAAGAGGTAAATTGGAGAAAGTTCAGAAAGAACAGAGTTCCCGAACAGATGTTTACACCTATTAGGCATAAAACACCAAAAAAAATATATTTTCCATTTTAAAGAAATACTAGTAATCTGACTTTGCTACTATGAGACAAACCTGCTTATAGCATTTGATCCTGATGACAATGTAAGATAGTGATGTTCCTTTAATTTACAGCTGTTGTCATTTACATAAATATAATGAAGTTGTAAAATGCTACCAAAATGGAGGTGTCTTATACTCTTTTCCTTATGTATGAACAACCCAGTGTTCAGAAACCAACAGTATGGCTCCCCCAAGGAGTGGCTATCACTTGCCATATCTATCTGAAATAAAGGTTTGTCTTGGCTCATAGTCCATTTTAAGCCCATAATAATAACAAATGCATCTCTGAGCAAAAACAGCCCTCTACAAACCACCATAGAAGATGGGGGCCAAGATGAGTTTTGCCACCAATTTGTCTTCAGTTTAAAGCTTGACCATTTGCTAACTCCACAGAAGAAAAACATGCAATCCAAGAGAATTACATTCAACACATTCGTAATGCCTAACAGGCATGAACATGGCCAGAAATCGAAGGGAGTGTTTACACTACTGGAAGACATACACACACACAAACATGTTTTAAACTATCTTTTACAATCAATTTTGTATCTTATTTTAAAATTTATTTTCAAGAACATTGAAAAATTCTGAATTGTTATTTCAGGATTTTAAAGTCAAAATGAGAACAGTCTAGATGGAAGCGTGGCATTTCAAATAAACTTATCTTTACCAAGAATTCTCTTTTGCAACCTTGAAATCTTGAGAGCTCCTACTTACTAAAATGAAGCTGGAAACATTTTCTAGAGAACAACCTGAGTTCTTATCTCATTGCCAGCTTATCACTCCATATACAGAGCTGCTAGGAGTAGCATACTGGTTTCATCACTGCTACCAGAGAATATAAATGTGTGGTGTTATTAGTGAGTTTCATTAAGTAATTAAAATGTCAAACAGTTAAAAGTAGATTCTAGTTCTTGTATTCCTATCAAGAAGGAATGCTCAGGGTTCTTGACTCAGGGCACCCATGACAGATGGGTTCTTGACTCAGGGTACCCATGACAGATGGGTCCAAATCTGCTGTATGCTTGGTAACATAACCAGCAATATGTAGTAAAGATATCCACAGCGCCAGTAGCATGGTAGTCTACAGCAATCAAAGCAAATTCCCCAAAGTGTCTTCCAGGAAGATTCACAAGTTGTTGGTCTCCGTTTGAGTTAATACTTCAAGAATGAGGTTATCAGGTTTGATTTTTCATTCTTAAACAGACAAACTAAGGGATTCAGATCAGATGCACACAACTGAATACGTCAGACTGCACATAAACAGCCATACAGCATCCAGCCATTCTATAATAATCTTGATTTCCAGCTACGACAGAATCAATGCACTCAGACGTTGCCTTTGCTTTGATGTTCTTTAGAAGCACTTAAGAAACAGAACAGAAAAAAGGTAATAGACAGTTCAGAAACATAGCTAGGTTTTGTTAAATGCATGATAGTCTTTCAATTATTTAGAGCTTGCTTGCATAATCATTTCAGTTGAAAGCATGTGGTCCTACTCCTCACTACAGCAACTGGAGGAGCACAAATGTACGGGTGCTATTACAGGAATAGTGAGGTTATGCAGATAACAGATCTGGCTGAAAAGGATCTCCGTGCTCTCCAGAGACAGCTCCTGTTCTCATAAGCAAGCACGTTAGTTCCTTTCAGGAACAGATGAGCTTCTGGATACAACCACTATTAAGATTCAGTGGCAATTTTTAGAGGTCATATTTAAGAACAAGATCCAAGTCGACTAGAAACAAGCTGATTCAAGTAGAGGCAATAGCATCCTTCGAAAGGGAAGCCAGTGTAGGGGCTAGAGCTAAGGCAGCTTAGACTGCCCTTCCTAAGCACTTCTGTAAGCAAAGATATGGAAAAGCTTTACCAAACACACTAAATGATGACAAGGATCCAAACAGAAAACCAATAGGGATTCTCACAGAAACTGCCCCAGGCATCCTGTGTTGTGATCACATCTTGTGACTACTGACCTTACCGTGCAGCCTTGCGCAAATACCGCGATGCTGCTGCGAGCTGGTACCCGAGTGCTTATTGGCTATCTTATACTGTGCTCCAGAAAAGATGAAGTATTTACGGGTGGAGAGAATGCACTCTGGCTTGCTATCAGCCACAGACATTTCAGATGTGCTTTCCCCTTCGGATACAATACGTCTCAGCATAATTCTGACCAGGACTTGTGTTATGCCTGGGTTTTCAGTGCACTGGAAAACTGAATTTCACTAGTGCAATAATTCCATGCCTGACAAAGCAAAAAGGTTTCCATCCAGTGATGGGCAGAAAATACTGCTGGGTACCAAGTTATATTTATGACACTGGAACTAAGAGCTACCTTTTTGCATTTATATTAACAAATGTTATCAGCACAGTCTTTTCTGTGGCTTCCTGCCTAGACACACAGCATAAAAGATCTAGTTTATAACACCCCATGCATCTCTCAGTGCAGGATCAAAGTCCAGTCCTGCTTTCAGGACAGCAGATCACACAAAGCTCCTACTCCATCTGCAGTGTAGGAAATATTCAAAACCCTATAAAGTAAAGGAGCAACCCTCACATAAGACATCCATTATGGGCCCATTTTCAAAACCCTATAAAACAAAGGAGCAACCCTCACGTAAGACATCCATTATGGGCCCATTTTGCACATTAGCTAATGGTGACAAAGACAGGCACAGCAAATGCCCAAATGTAGGAATCAACGTGGGAAATGGCTAAGCTTACTAAAGATACCCCATATTCAGTTCTTAAATTTAAAACACACTTCTTTTACGTCTTTGGACTCTCCTTTTGTATTAACATTACTCTAATCAGGATAATCTTAAAACTGAGACTACATATTAACTCTCCACTGAGCCAAGATGAGGCTAATGAATAGCCCAAAAAATAACAGTCTAGTCAAGCCCAAAGAACATTTTTCAGGGGCTGAATCAATCAATCAGTCATAAACTGAAAGAAGTTTCAAGACAACTTTACTGCTCTTCCCAATCAAGGATAGGCACCTACCTTACAAATCTGTTCCTTCTTTCCATTCTAAATCCATCTCCCAGAAATGAAATCCAATAATACATATATATATATATATACACACACACATATACATGAATATACCCACATATACACCCCTACCCCACTGCATTCTCCCTCATTACACTGAGTTTTATCTGGAATCATTGCCCTGCTTAAGAACAGGGCTCACAAGTATTTAAAGCCCACAGTCATGACTGCTGCAGCAGTTCAAGAATTGCAGGTATTAAATACTCCTTGAAAACTATAATAGACTCTTGACAAAACTCCAGCTTTAGCTATTATTTTCCCTTGGCAATTTCTATTGGAAAGAGTATTTATTTCTCAACTCAGGTCTTCTTGTACTCATGCCTGTTCCCAAATCCTTCCCTCTATTTTTTCCTTTTTCTTTCTCCAACATTCATTATCACATTTTCTCCTCTGCTGCATTTGACCTTAAAACTTCCCTTCTTTTACTGCCCTCTTCCTGGCAAAGACTCCCCTAGAGAAGTCACAAGGTCCTATCTCCTACTTCAGTCTGTCTAGAGTTTCAGCTGCCAGCCTAAGCCACCTGTCCTCAGTTCTGCCCTATTTTCACTGGTTCCTGCCCTATTCACACTGATTTTCAGCTCTAGTATTACACATAGGCACAATTCCAATAAAGCCATCCAGCTCCTGACAGTACATAGACTTCACCACTCTGCATATGCAATTGCACTTGTAAACTGTGCCCAACACCTTCTTGGGTGCTGCCTTAACCAATATGCACAAGGCACAGATTCACCTCTAACAGGTGACCCAGTAGGTCTGGGTGAGAGAAAAGCTGAAGTAACCCTTAGATATAGGATAGTTTGGCAAGCACTTTGGGAATCAACAACAGTATTTGTGAAGTATCATAAAAGCAGCATTGACTTTATGCGTAATTTTTAGAATTTAAGAATTTATTCCGTCCTCACAAGATGGCCGGCTTCCTACACACTTGCATACTTTGTCTCTTTTTACAACCACAAGATCCCAAGTCCACCTCCCCCCAGTGGGCCAAGGATGGTACAGTTATGAGGCCAAATTCATGCCAAATGAATGTTCAATATACAGTAATGTAACAGCTGAGCTTCATCAGATTCTTATAATGATTAATTTGGTGTCTCTCCTACGTCCAAACACCAACTGTTTGGAAGTGCTTCAGAATTTGTTTTTAAGATTATCTTTAACCAAGTTTAATTAAATTACCCCATCTTTCATATTCGCTTCTACAGAGCTACATAAAACCTCAATTCTAAAAATAATATTAATAAATAAATGAACATCCAACCAAAAAACAGCTCTCGGCTCTCCTCCCCCCTGCCCCACAAACCCGATTTTGCTGAATTGGACACTGGTGCAATTCAACCATAGGTCTCCCTTTCTCAGGTAGCCTAGAGTCTCCAGGTACTTCTTTTCGGCTATAGCACCCACCATTGCCCAGCATATCCTTGTACTTACTGCAGTGCTCAGATACCCACTCTCAAACATGAGAGGAAGAATTCAAAATTATCCCTGCATCTTTCTTACACAGGTGTCTGTGGTAACTTCTGGTTCAATGAATTTTCAGTAGATTCCGGACTTAATATTCTTGAATTTCATTTAATAGTTTCTAAATACAACAGAGAAACCCACTGAACCAGCCAATGCTGTTGAGTACATGGCCACACTTCCAGCATTCCTGAAGTCAGATGGATTTTTTTCTCTTTTATAGAGAAGAGTAAAAAGTGATCCGCAACATGAAAACAAGAAAACCTGCATCAAGAAAGCCTCTTTATAGAGGTTTTGCTTTTAATTTTGCAAAACAAGATTCACTCATGAGAGCTTTTGTGTCAGGTTTTTGCCTAGAGGGAATCTGTGTTGTGTTACAAATCCCTTAGAACACCAAAGAGCACAGAAATAGAAGTGCTGGAGTTGACATTAGTGTTAAGTTATAGTTGCTAGTATGCTTTAAGAAGGAAGAAAAACATTACTTAGGTATTATTTAGTCTTCTGCATTTGCCAAATGCATTAGGTTGGAAAAGCTATGATACAACCACACTTGAGTTGATCTTGACCATGGGATGGAACACGCTTGTAGAAAAGAAAGGCAAATTTTCACATTGCACAGTCCAAATCAAGATCATGTTCTGTTGTTCTTAACAAGAGTCAAATCCTATTCCACATTAAAAGGACAACTTCAGACTGCAAGTTATCCTAATGAGGGTTTCTTTGACATAAATACCTTCTCAACAGCACCATCTACTCTCCATTCATCAAGCCACTAAAGTGTTTTATGCTTCACTTTTTTATCAGGGCAGAGAGCATCATTTAAAGAGCAAAAAGCCAACACAATCTGTTCAGGGACATTTCTGATGGTTTTGGACTTTTGAACTAATTAATATATTTAATTGCCTTGATCAACTTTTTTCATTTTGAATTACAATATCAATGCAGTTAGCCTCCATTTTGATAAATGACACAGATGAACAGTTCCAAGGCAATGCAATTTAATGTCATAGCCAAATAAGGTATCCTTATTCTGTAGCCCCTAAATCTCCAAAATCTGCACAGCAGCAGTATAAGAGATATACCTGCGTCTTTTAACAGATTACATAACTACTGAAATTAATAGCAGAACAAAAAAAGGCAGCAATCTATCTGTTCTTGACAACTAGAGTTCTGAACAGCCAATGTGCAAAGACTTGTCCCTGACAGTAATTCAAAAAAGTCACATTTGTCTAAGTAATAGCACAGGAGATAGGTTCCTCCCCCCTCACGCACAGAAAATTTCATTTGATTACATATAGTTGATCCAGCTCAGAGAAAATGCTTGCCACTCAGAGCAAGTTAGAGTGCAATAATCGAAAGGATATTATGCAGCAGTAAAATGGCTGAAAACTAACCTGGGTTGACTTACTGTCAAGTCTAGTTTAAGTTAATACCTTCACAACAAAGTGCACACTGTTTATATTCACAAAAACAGTCTGTGTTATATGATTTTTTAAAAATTTATTTCTAGAAAAAGTAACAATTGCAGGTTTGTACATAGAGATGACAGGACAGAAACACCCAGCATATTTGGAAATAGATAATAAGACAAAAGATACAAGACAGAAAGGTGCAAGTATGACCCTGAATACCATAAAACAAACCTGAAAATAAATGATTAACAATAACAATATACCAAAACTGCCAAATATCCCTACTAGCAGCTGACCATTCACTGATTTGGTCAAATTCCATGGGAAAAAGGAAGAGCTCCCTGCACCCTGCCAGCCCCTGTCTGCCAATGAAGGCTTCAGAAAGAAATTCAAACAGTCAAGGTAGTAAGCCAAAAGCAAGCAAAAACATGACTACAGTGCAGCTTTATTTAACATTTTGCATAACTAGTTACTAAAATGGTACAAATATATTCTCCAGTCTCATCTTTGGTCTTGATCATTAATGTGTCAACTTTACTTCATTTTACAGAGGAAACCAGATAATGAACATTGCACAAAGAATCTCTTTCGTTCTCCTAATGAAACATGCAAATACCACCCTAGAAAGTTGCAGACAATATGATAAATTTGTCTGAAATACAAATGAGAAGTCCTTCACTTAATGCAGGCCTACATTTGTATCACTGAGCACACTCTTTTTCTTAACCCTACTAGGGACCTAAAAAAGCACCACTTTCACTGTCTTTACCAGGGTTACAGTTTCACAGGCAATTTTAAGATGATCAAGAGATGCATTAAGCAGTATCCTCTAACAGGAGTTTCACAGAGCCAGATTGAATTACCTGAATCAAGCATTAGTTTTGCAGTTTTAAGGAAACGCATGTTCTAGCTTTAATGACATAAAATATATATAAACTATTATATATAAACTATTGCCAAGTGCTCTTATTGCTGAAACACACAGTTTTACCATAAAGACCCAATTCAAAGCACACAAACATGCACTCAGCTTGGGGAAAAAAATAAAAAGAAAAAAATTCCCAAATAAAGCATTACTGAAAGTTTTCAGCAAAAAAAAAAAAGTTGTTCAACATTTACAATCTAAAAAAAACAGATAAAAGATTGATAATGTTGCAACTCCTTTTTATGCATAAATGTGTCCCCAAAACATCAGAAGTGATCTAAAAACCTAGAAATTGAAACTGTGTATAAAATACTTTATTCAGTTCAGAACTTACTTCTGTTTGTAATTTTATTTCATTATGAATTTCAAGACCAGTTTTCTGCTAAGCAGATCAAACACATTCTGGAATTAGCACTGAGCACGCAAGCAGGGATGTTGTTACGTGCTGTATTTATCACACTTTGGTTTTTGCTCTTCACTAGACAGTTAGGTTTATTTCCCTCCTTACATAGGAGTTCTGAATTCAGACCTGAGTTCTTGCAGCTCAGGATGTTGATGTTCTTGTCTCTACAGTTACAGTTTTTAAATATCTAATGCTTCAAACAGTAACTACTTATTCTACAAATTACAAATATAGCAACCTATGGTACTACCAAGCTCTCCAACTTTATACCTAACCAGCATCCTTCAGACTGGACAACCAGAAGTATGACCAGCAATAACGCCCATTTTATCTGCAGGCTTCATAAAAACCTTATTCTCTCCCAAACAATCGGGAGCAGTGCAAGATCACAGATTGCTGCATAGAGATTTCAAACAAGGTTACTTTGCTCTGCAACTTAACAGACAAAACACAAAATCATTAGAAACCCAAGCAATTCCAGACTTGTTGACCTAAACGTAAAAACTAATTCTGGCAGTAATAACTTTAGATACTGGTGGCTTTCTATTTAGGGGAAACCAGCAAAGTACACAAGCACTCCATATAAACTGATTTATTATATAAGAAAGAAATACAGGAATCACACTAGCACTTAAGTAGCTCTGCAAAATTTTTAAAATTATAGCATTTTCTAACACAAGCACAAGGTACTTTGTGACTCCCAGTCAATTCAACCAGCATCAGTGTTTCTTTCTAAAAAACTGCTTACAAGCCTGCCTCTACCCTCATCTATGCAAGCATGTACCTTGCCAAAGAACTTGGTGGGTGCATAGCCTCATCCTGCCCCTGACATTCAGCTGAAGCAGTGGGAAAGGAGTCATCAGAAAGGCTGTAAGTTAGCCCCCTTTAGAAAGGGAAACAAACAAAACAACAACTACAAAAAACACATACACACACAGACTAAAAACACAGGATTAGACATGGCCAGGTGCAGTCAGACATATAAATCAGAATATCTATTGGATATCTATTCCCTATTCCCTGATACTCTTCCAATCACCTGCATTCCCTTTCCTCCAGCTTCCTCTAACAAATTTAAGACTGCATGCCAACAAAAAAGACTCTATGTGCTCCATAGAGAGCAATACATTTGATCTTTTCCTTTATAAGCTGTTCCTTTCCCAAGTTCTTTTCATCTGTTATGAGCCCTGCTAAGCTGGATCAGAGACATGTAATAAAAAAGTTTCATACATATCAAGTTGACAGGACAATTCATGACATCCTTACAATATCAGTAATCACAAGCAAGAAAAATATTCACATAGAAACATTACTTTCAAAACTTTCAATTCTAGATATACGAAATATCTGTCTTCAGTAGATCTCAGCACTGACCTGCGAGAATCAGATACTATAGTCAGAAGATCAGAATAATCAGAGGCAGTAAGTTTACATTACTTCTTAGGCATAGCTGTAATGATATCCTCAAACAAAACTGTCACAATTATGGCATCCTATTATCCCAAAATATATAACTCAAAATGTGAAGACAGCCAAAGCACCAGTAGTTCTCATACCACTTTGCAGCAATGACCGCTCACATCTTAAGTTTGCAGTCCCAAACAAGAATTTCAAAACCACCTGACATTTGTGGTGTATTTTATTCCTCTGACTTTGGTTTCAAGTTAGAGTAGTGACAGCAGTGGTGTTAGAAGCAGTCACTGAACATTTTTAGTGCTGCCCAAGGCCTTAGAAATTCAGTGCTTAGGCACAGTGGAAGATTATTAGAAGCACGTTGTATTCTGGGCTAGTACATGGTGCCGGATAGCATGGCAGATAGGAGTTAGGGCATCCTTCAGAGCTATCCACATCCCTAACAGATCAAACAGCCCGCCCTGCCTAACAGGGCAGGTATGAGAACCTTCTTGTTCCCCAGGCTCCTAATACATCCTCAAAAAGCTTATTTCCTTGCCACGAAGATCTGCCCTTAAAGGAAAGCAAAAAACTTTTTGTATTCACCATATAGTCCTTATTCTCCTATGCACGCAGCAGATCCACTTTCAAGCTGATTGACTCTCACTCCTGTTTCACAGTGCAGGAAATACCCACTTCAACCAGTTTTATATTTCATATACTTAAAAGGCTTCAGAGATACAATCTTTAATCATTGCCACTGCTTGAAAGAGATGGGAACAGAGAAGTACATATAGAGACAAATCTTGGATCAAATCCAGCTTCAGCACGTTGAAGTAAGATTTTGCCATGCTGCTTTATTGCATTGCACTTCAACAGGAAGCTTGTATTATTTTACTTGATGGACTTAGAAATAAAATACATGAAGCTTCAGCTTCTTAGCAACAGACATAAGTGATCCTTTCAGGATGCACCACTACAAGGGAGCTTCCCTGACATTACCACTTACCTCTTTTCATGCACTTCTTCCCTCCCATAAGCAGACAGACTATCTTCACACATAATGGCATTAGCTTGTTTTGATTTCACAGCTCTACATTCTCAGCAATCTGCTAACCAGAAGTGCAGAGAAACTCAAGAACAAGTGCTGATAAAAATACCCAAACAACAACAGTCAAGAGAGAAATGGATCAAGGTGACTTTTCAAAAAGCTTGATTCCAACTTTTTTCTGTAGTGAACAGCTATTTAAAGTTTAATTTGACTTATTTTAGAGTCCAAGTTATCTGCAAGTATATGTATAAGAAGATGCAGATCCAACTCCCACACCCCTCCAGAAACACAGATACTCTTTTCCTCCCTCTCTGACCCTAATTCAAGTGAGCTGTGATACCTGGAGCTCAAAGATGACTAGAACAACCACCTGGGGGAAAGCAGGAAAACAACACAAGCTTTTTCAAAACTTCTTGAAGCTTCTGTATCCTAGAAACTTAACTCTTAAATCCCAAATACAAAACATAGGAGATTTGGAAGTCCTAAAAAAGATAAAACTGAAGAATCAAAATAGCATCAAAAGAAAGTGAGTATTTTTTTTAAATTATTTTGTATTTATTTCTCCTCCCCCGCCTTCTCTGTTTAAGACTGCAAATCATGCACCTGAATGATCTTACATACAGGAAACTGAGGCAACTGCGGCACTGCTGCAACAAAAGATGGTGCATATGGTAAGAAACACACTTAAAGAAATTATTTTGTCAGAAAAAAAAATGAAACATTTTTACGCTGCAGAGTTCTACACGGTGCTTCTATCTGATATAGAAAAAAAAAGTCATAAATTCTCCCCTCAAACATACACCATTTCCTCGCAATCACAACATGACTCCACTTGTATCTTGTCACATTGAGAGTGAGTCCATCGCAGATAGCCACAAGCATTCCCACTCCAGCGGGGCAAAGCAGGAATCCAGCAGAAGTAATGGGCTTAGCGAGAAGAAACAGTGGTTTATTCTAAATGCAATAAAACAGAAGCAGAAGGAAATCTTTTCATTTTTGGCCTCCAGCTAGATGTACTATTCAACCAGAATGATAAGCTTGTCTTTCACAGTATAAGTCAGCAACTCATCCAAGGCCATGAAACAGTATCTTCCTCACGTATATTTTTGTTGCCCCGTACTATCAGAATTAACAAGCACAGAAAGAAAAAAAAAATCTCTCTACTATCAGAAGTTGAACAAAAGCAAAACAACCTAACATTGCACAGGGGGAAATTTTCTTTACATCATACAGCTACTCTGAAGCTATTAAAAATATCCTTTTTTGCATTATTTAACAGAAGCTGTACTTTATTCTCTTACAGTACAAGAACTGCTCTTTCTCATTCGTGAATACTCATTGCATTTTAACAGACAGGAGATGAACATTTACCACCTCCCTCTCCTCTCTTTTGCCTTTCTCCCCCTCATACACAGCGACCGTGCTTAGCTCGAGTGAGGGACACACACATGCTGCCTGACTTCAACCTTGAAGCACATGCAAGGGCCTGGACCAAGACTCTCTATCACAAAACGCACCGACCACGGGCACACACCGTTCCTGCCTCACGCTGCCTGCAACCCTGGTAATCGATACAAGTTTTGCTGAGAGGCCAGTTCATGAGTCAGGGAGCGCCTACTCCGACTCACATCTCACACTGACAGCAATTTAGAGCCACGCACTTACAAATAAAAATGATTTAAAAAAAAATAGAAGAAAAGAACTCTTGGGCAAGACTGTTATTCCTACATCTTACCCTGCTTTTTCTTGCTAACCATGAGAACGGCAACCCTCCAGAGCAGGGCTAAGGTCCTGCCACTCGCACAGCCCCCGGGGGCACCAAAGTCCCCTGCCACCTTCACTGGGAAGTGTCCCAGCTCCCCTCACCCCAGGGGCCCTCCCTAGCAAAGCTGGGCGCTGCTGCAGGTGCCTGTGAACAAGGAGAGAGCGGTGAACACCGCGGCCACCCGGCTGGGCAGACCTGCCCGCACCGTTATTTGCACGGGCTAGAGCATCTCGAGCAGCAAGACGGTCTCTGCAAGGGCAGAAGGGAGGGGGAAACCGCTCGCCCTCTGGACCTCTCTCCAGTGACGGCAGTAAGTGATGGAGGTTGTAATGGGGAGAGGCTGGGGGTCTGCACCGCGGGACGCCCCCGAGCAGCGGCCCGACGCGCCCCGCAAGCGCGCAGAAGGTTCCAGAAGGGGCTCTTTGCGCGGAGGAGCGGAACGGAGCGGCCCCGGCGCGCCGCCCGCCAGCCTGGCCGCGGGGCGCCCCGGCCCGC